>JAUBOD010001040.1:317065-355639 GCA_032353885.1 Nothura maculosa | reverse complement strand
CCAGCCGCGCTGCTGCGCAGCCCCCAGCGCGCAGGCGGAGCCGGGGTGCGCGGGGCCCGGCCCGGGACACGGCCCCGCTCCCGGCCCGGGCCCGGCGGTGTCAGCGGCCCCGGCCGACACGGAGCCGCTGCCCCGCGCCGGTCTGGCCTCCCCGCGAAGGCCGCTGCATGCTTGTCACCGAGATTGAGGAGCCTTTTTGTGCCGGGCGGGGGGCGAACACGGCCACTTCAATCACCGCGACATAATGTGGCTCTGCTAGAAGTCTGGCAACAAACAAAGAACAACAACTATTGGTTTGCATCAACTTTTGTCAGGCATTCAGCAGGCTCCAGAAAGGCCTGAAGTGGCTTAGTGGCAACAATGTGCATTTCATAGCTACAGCATGAAAATCCATCTCCATGGAAACTGGTTGTAAATGCTAACAGGACATGCTGAGTATAAATATTGTTAGGGTTATAACTCTTGTATAAGTGGCCTAGATAAATGTCCCCCTGTTTAGGAATTACAACAAAACGTGTTATTTCACGATGCAGCCCTCACCAGCATGCTGCTTGGGAACCCTCCCCGGCCGGGCGCCGCTCGCAGAAATGGATGTGAGTCCGGCTGCAGGGGCTGCTGCCACCGTCCGTCGCGGCGCCGAGGTCTGAGCAGTGTTAGCGCTTCCTCGCATACACCAGCACACGAGCGTTTCCACATTCTCCATGTTTTACTTCTACATAAATAAGTCCCATTTTAGCAGCTGTAGTGGTAA
The DNA here is from genome assembly GCA_032353885.1 of Nothura maculosa. Classification (NCBI taxonomy): domain Eukaryota; kingdom Metazoa; phylum Chordata; class Aves; order Tinamiformes; family Tinamidae; genus Nothura; species Nothura maculosa. The sequence continues at coordinate 354,888 of JAUBOD010001040.1, read as the reverse complement.
ATCAGTGAAACTTCTAAAATGACTAGTGCTAACTTAGGTATTTCAGTTAATTATGAAAGAATTTAGAATAGTCTTTAGGACATCCAAAAAAAATTATTTGGAATTTTTACAAATATGGAGTTTTAGTAGTTTGTAAAACTCCAAATTAGGGATTTTACAAATATGTGTAGCCCTGAAGTGGTCCCTTTAGTTTGTATAAAATAGAGGAAACCTCGGTTTGTCTCAGAAGGCAACAAAATAGCTTCTTGCTTTGTTTTTTTTTTTTTTTTTTTTTTTAAGAATACTTTTCTGACTCAGGGTAGAATTGTAACCTCCGCCGAATGTCCCGCAGTATGAAAGGTGCCCGTGTGTAGGGGGAAACGGGGTAACCAGGCTGACGAGCAATAAAAAGATATCACCATGTTCGGCTTTGTTGCATCGCAGCACCTCGCGTGACACGACATGGCAACCTGCTGTGCGTGCCCCGCGACTGACAGCCGCGCGGCCCGGGATGGCGGCGGCCGCGGGAAACCAGAATTTGTTTTCTTTGAAATTTTATTAACCTGAAAGAGAAAACACGTGAAGCTGAGCTGACGGTGTTTGCTCGTGTGCTTTCCCCAGCCACAAGTTGTGCGTGCAGCCAAGTGCTCCCTTATGGAGCGCAGGTAGAAGGCGGCTCCGCGTGCACATGCAGTGCCGGGGCTCGCTGCAGAGCGAGCAGGACGCGGCGCGGAGCCGAGCGAGCGACCCGGCGCGTGGGGCAGCCCTCGCCGCAGCGGAGCGGCGCCTCAAACGCCTCTGTGCTGATTGAGTCAGGGGGCTTGGAAACTCGGGCACCGAGCCGTCTCACTGCACGCTGGCCACTCAAACAAGATGCTTTTTTGTTATCATGGGTCCAGATCTCTGAAAAAAAATAACAGGGAGATTTCAGAATATTACTTAAATACCTTAGTTACTGAAATTTGCTTTAAATAGATTTTTCTGTATGTAGTAATGTAATTTAAAGGTCACATTTCTCCAGAACTCCCAGGACTATAATCAAGTGCTGTGTGTATATCTTTGGAAAACTGATGTCTCGTCTTTCTAATGAAAGCAAGCTCCTGATGGGTCAGATATCAGACCTTAAACCTTTCACTGGGTCAGGAGTGATTACTGCCCATCCTCGGATGAGGGCATTTCTCATTAGGGGGAAGGGAGAAAACATTTTTCTATTTTTTTTAATAGAAATGTAAGCTATTTGAAACTAGTCCTGTGCTTGGAATGTTAGAATAAATCCTTGGGGAGGTGGATTAGTGGCCCAAGCTCAGTTTGAAGTAGTCAGAGGTGCCTGATAAATGCAATTTATCACCAAAATATCATCACTGCATCAATGGGACCAACGTCTCCGCTGTGCATGTATTTCAGACTCTGGCTGCACAAGCCAATTCAACAAATCTCCGCTGTGCAGAAAGATACTGATCTTTCAGCTTAATGCAAGGAATTTATTTTGCTAAAACTGTAGATATTGAGAGTCACAGGTATATTTGGTTGCGAGGTTTTTGTGCAAGGTTTTTTAGGGCACCAAAATCTTAAATCTTAACTCATACGGAGACCCTTTAATGAGGGGTTTGGCACATTGCTGCATGTTTGGCACCTTACACTTGCATTCACTGCTTTAAAAGAAATTTTCTTTCTGTTGAACTAAAGTCTTTTGAATGAATGCTTATCAAAAACAGGGGGGTTGCAGTAGTAATATTCAGATTATTTGCTTAAGTGAGTTTGTTTATTGTTTCACTCTAAGCAGTGCCTCCTGGTATAAAACATTAGTAATTACAAATACTACTTTTCTTTCCCATCTGTATATTCTCTTTCTCTCTTTTTATTTTTTTTCAATTATACATTTCTGCTTTGTTTTTATTTGGCTATTTAGTATTATATAATCATTTGCCCTAGTTCTTGCTGATATTTTTAAAAAATATATGCTGAGGATACTAACTGTTTCAGGTAACATATGTAAGAAATACATATAATTTGTAAAAAGATATATATTCTAAATGTCACTTTCAAAATGAAAGCTATGAAGTATCATTGATTCAAGGAATAAGATAGCAAAGAATCACACTTAATATTTCATAATTGTTCATAATTTTTAAGTTTTGCTTTGAATAGGAAAGAAGAATATTTAGTTTTTTGTTAAAAGCTTTGGGATATGTTAGACATTGTTTTAGCGTCAATATTTTATATTATAAGCAGTAAGTTTCTGCATATTTCTGGTATTTGTTTTCAGTGTTCTGATCCTTGAGCCTTTCCTTGTTAGAGATTGAACTTATTTTTTGCATGGAGTGAGCCAGGAGCAGTGAGTTCCTAAAGAAAAGCGGAGGCAGTGCAGGGAAGCCTTGTTGCAGCCTAGAGATTTTGGCCTCTTCACAATGTGGAAATCCCTTCCCATCAGTACAATACTGACAGCTGCGCCTCAGTTCAGTGAGTTTTATACCTAGGAGAAAACCGGAGCTTGCTCTTGGTGTGTGTGTGATTTTGGTGGCGGTTCCCGGCCGCGGCAGCGGGCTGAGGAATGCCGGAGGCGGCGGAGCGCGGCGCGGCGGAGCGGGGCTCCCTGCCCACGGCAGCTCTGCTTTCCTTGCAGCTTTCCGAGGGGGGCAGCAGCCCTCGCAGCGCCTGCGGCTGCAGCGGGCAGCAGCGCCAAGCACAGGGAGCCGCCTGCCCGTCCTCGCCCGCTGGCCCTGCGGCTCTTGCCGCCAGGAAGAGCCCAATGCTGCCTGCAGCTCGGAGAGGGGAGCGCGAGCACATGCCCAGGACATGGAGTAATGATTAGAGTTATGTCATGCACTAAAAATGCTTTCAGAAGTGTCTGCAGTGCTGGCACCTCAGGCTGCGGCCCCGCGCAGCCCTGCGCTCCCCGGCCCCACAGGGCCCGCGGGGCGGCCGTGGGGACGGACGCAGCGCTCCTTGGGCAAGGGCAGCGGAGCAGCGGGGCGGCGGAGCCGGCTGCGGCAGCGAGCAGCCTGCGGCGCCGCGCCCCGGCCCGGGAAACCCTCGGCTTCCCTCCAAGATTCACCCTCACCTCACTGGGCAAAATAATTGTAATAGTAAAATTTAATTTACTCTAACTCGTGACAGAAAATGATAGGGAGGACCTTTGCGCAATGTAGACAATATGCAATTATATTAATATGAGGATAATTTATAATCCTTAACTACCAGCCTTAGAAAGAATAACCAATAAATGTGAATACACTGTGAAAATATTATTCACTGAGATCTATACAGAACGAGAACATTTTGTATTCTGTGAGGAAACAGTGTTTATTATTTCTTGGCCTAAACTTTTGGACCAGTTCAAAAGCATCCATCACAATTTTTTTCCTGCTAACAATAATATATTGTGATAAAATGGATTAATTGTAATGTATCTATTAGACTAATTATGTTATTACTGCATTTCAGTTGTGACTACATACTATTCTTTCTTGCTTTCCATGTGGAGCAGCTTGTAGAGCATGATGCATATTAAAATGCTTATGGCCATTGTGGGCCTGAAAACTGAGGGGCATTTAGTAATTATTGGGGGCTGCCCTAATTTAGTCAGATAATTGGTAAGAAATGATCAGGGGGAAAAGAAATATGCCTTACATAATGGAGCTATGACTCAAATTGAAATAAAGATTTTTATTTTTTTAGCCTAAGCAAAATTCACAAGGCTGCAGTTTACACCCAGCCTGCTTTTCTTCATTAATGTTCTTCTTGTTGTAACAAGAACTTGCTTCAATTCATTCAATATCTCCTTCTGCTGGAATGAGGGATAGGGCAGACCTGTAAATTCCGAGGCCGAGCTCGGGCTCCTCTGCGCTCCCTGTGCAAGGAGAGGGACGGGGCCTCCATCCGTATAAGGCCCCACTTGCTTAACAAGAGGCATGGAGTGTCCCGCGCCGCGGGAACGTGCCCGTCCTGCCCGCGCACAGAGACGCGCCTGGACCTCGGCGCCTGCTCAGCGCAGCAGTGCCACGGAAGGAGCATCAGAGAAATGCGTTGTTTTTTCTTATCGTTATTAGTTTGGAAAACAGACGTGTACATTTTGTGCCTGGTTTGCACAATCCTTGTTCAGATCAGTGTCCATGGCAGTTTTGTAGGAATGTGGTGTGTAAATATAGTAGTAGGATTTCGGGATAATATTAGAAAGTGATTTTCTGGTGCTTGGGCTGACTTCAACCATTTTGCGAGTTGTATAAAATGCAAACTCAGAAAAAAGCTGTGAATTTTGCAGCACATAACTGAAAAAGCCTATACTGATATCCTCCATCATGAATGTATCAGGTTGTAAGAATGGTACAACTAGGGCAAGGACTTTTTTTTTGATTTTTTTTTTCTTTTGGATGATATGTCATGTTACTGCTCGAGTGAGGTAAGAGAGCAAGACAATAAATAAAAAAACTCTGCAGTGAATTGCACAGTAATCTCCAGCAAAGGTAAACAAACCAAGTATTGCTCTTGGACAGTTTTGTGTGGTTGAAAGTTTTTTTGGCATGATTTGGGGATGATTGCATTACTCATGAGGCAGAAATTGACTCATAATGAAATGACAGTTTCTTGTTCATTACAAAATATAAAACCCCCACATTTATTCTTAAATAAAGAATAAGATTAGTTACATATAATAATGTGACATGAGCCTTGACAGCTAAGCTAGCTGGCAACCAGATTCTGAAATCAAGAGTTACTTTGATTTAGATGGGTGCAATTAAGAACGGAAATCTCCTTGCTCTAACTGAATTGTAATAACTTTATCAAGTGGGCAGAGAATGATTATTGAATATGGACTTTGCAGACTTTATAATTGTGGTATACTTTATCTAGAATTGCTAGCTAAAACTTGATCTTTGTTTGATTAAAAATGTCAATCTTTGTACAAGGCAGAAGTGTTTTTTTCAGTTAAGGTATTTTTTAAAACAATATGGGAAATATGTTTATTTTATGACAGTGAGAGTTGTAACAACATTGACAATATCGAGGGAAAGAAAAAGCACATTTCTCTATTAGTACCTACGTAAAAATTTTGTGAATAACTGTATTTCAATTAAGATATATGTTGAAAGAAAGGTTAGAATTCTGAGTTCAAACACATAGAGCATAAGGGAGAAAAAGAAATTATAATAATTTAAAGATGGTACAAGCATACTTTGGTTTATATATAATGCTCTTCAGTGTTTATTACCTGCATGCGAATATAGATCTAAATCTTGCTTTCCTTGTTCGGGCAAATTATTTGCTGTTTCTAGATGCTTCTTTCAATTCAAGATAAAATTGAGGCAGATCTTTGCCATTGTCTTTTTTCATTATTAACTACTAACCTTACATTTACTTGAAGTTCCTGGACTTGCTTTGGCTAGACTGATACTCGGCGCATGAAATATTGCTTTACTTTTAGGTATGTCTGAAATTGCTTTGAACATATCCTGACAAACTTGTCCAATCACTATGACTAATGCAGTCGCGGAGATCAGAGCCAGCCACTGGCATCGTGCAGCATTATGAAAAGCAAGGGCAAGTTGCTGCCGCGTGAGCCGCGCGGGAGGACCGGGGGCTTCCGTCCGCGCGAGCCCACAGGCTGCTCTCAAAACAGCCATTTTGCAGTGTAGGTGCTGCTTGTTCCTCAGCAAATTAACAACAAGTGTTTTCGGCTTTCAGGTGAACAGATTCTATGTGTTGCCATTGCCATTTATTGGATGTTAAATAGGCTGCCGATAAACCTTGTAAGCAGAAAGCGTCATGTGTGGCAAATTATGCAATTTTAATGCAGATTATGTAGAAGTAAAACACTTAAAATGAATGTATGCAACATTAAGTATACGGTGTCTTTAGAAGATTAAACGTTGAGATCAGTATTACCAGGGAACGTAGGATCTGTTTCAACAGCTTTTCAGGACTGAGATGGGAATCTGCTAGGCGGCTGAAACCTCCCTGTGCTCTTCTTATCGCAGTGCTTGCACACAACTTAGGTTATTTTACTCACCTTTCAAAAACTATTTGCCGTGGGCAACTGAGCAAGTAGACATTTGCAAGGTTGCACTGCAGTAGAACTGTTAATATGATTAATTCTAGTTTGGTATTTTTGTTCGTCTTGAAAGTGTGCAGTGATCTTCAGTACAGATATGGCTGAACTGTTCCTGCACAAATTGATCAAATACCTTCCGGTATCAGCATAAGACAAAAGGAATGACATACCGCTGAGGACTTTTTGAGGGTTTGTGTCTGACACTCTTATAGCAAGCCAGTATGTTTACAGACAACCCTTGTCATGGAGGTCATTTAGTTTGTTCCAGAACATACCATTTTTTTTTTAATATGCACAAACTCACCCTCTGCAAATGTGTACATGAACCTGTGAACATGCAATTCCTGTTGACTTCAGCCAGAGCCATCCCTGCTCATCAAAGGATAGGATTTGGCTCCTGATTTTACTGCAATCGGTGTATTATTTATGACATACAAAAGCACACACGCGCGCCCAGGAAGTGCAGGTGGGGTTTGTGTGCACGTGCTGGGGACCAGACCCTCCTGGTGTTTGCTCCAGGTTTCCTTCCAGGGTTTGGCCTTCGCACAGCCTGAATCTGCATGCTCTGATTACAACAACAGAACAACATGAGAAAAGATCTTCAAAAAAGAGTCTAGATGGATTTTTTTTTAATTGTAACTTGTATACTGGTTATTTTTATGATAGCTAGCAAGCAAGATTGCATTTGGAGAAGGAACATGTTTTGCTCTTTTTGAAATGCCCTTTTGAAGCATTTCTCAGCGTGATGGTGGCTGCTGGCAGCCCCATGGTCCATGTGTGTGCGGCATCATCCTGGTGCCCTCAGGCGGGAGCGAGCGCGGCTGGGTGTGCAGGGCATCGCGGCCAGCGCCAGTGCCCAGCCCCTTCACCCAGCGGCAAACCTCGGCCGTGCAGCACGGGGCAAGGCCACGGAGCCCGTTCCCCGGCCGTGCAGCATGAGGCAAGGCCGCGGAGCCCGTTCCTCGGCCGTGTGGCGCGGAGCAAGGCTGTAGAGCCCGTTCCCCAGCCGTGTGGCACGGGGCAAGGCCACGGAGCCCGTTCCCCAGCTGTGCGGCGCGGGGCAAGGCCACGGAGCCCATTCCCCGGCCGTGCAGCACGGGGCAAGGCTGCGGAGCCCGTTCCCCGGCCATGTGGCACGGGGCAAGGCCACGGAGCCCGTTCCCCAGCCGTGCAGCACGGGGCAAGGCCACGGAGCCCATTCCCCGGCCGTGCAGCACGGGGCAAGGCCACGGAGCCCGTTCCCCAGCCGTGCGGCGCGGGGCAAGGCCATGGAGCCCGTTCCCCAGCCGTGTGGCGCGAGGCAAGGCCACGGAGCCTGTTCCCCGGCCGTGCGGCGCGGGGCAAGGCCACGGAGCCCGTTTCATGGCAGGCCGTGGTGCGCCGTGTCCTGCGAGGTGGGCTCGCTCGCACAGGAGTGTCCGAGGGCGCTCGGTGGCTGCGCTGCTGGGCGCACGTCCTGTGGGCACGGGGCGGGCGACAGCTCGAGCTCTGCTCCACATGGGCCCCGCGAGGCTGCACATGTGTGGGTTGGCTCCTGCACGCGCACGGTGCCTGCGGGCGCCCGCGGGGTCCTGCTCCGTCCCTCAGCCCCTGCAGCAAGCGAGCACGTGCCCTGGCTCTGCAGCAGGGAAGATGGGGTCCTCGATGGCAGCGAGCACGTGTCCTCATGCCACTCGTGGAGCAGTGGGCGTCCCCTGTGAGCCTCTTGAGTTCTGCACACTGGTGACTGCACCGGGGGTGTGCAGACACTTCACTGCCCCTCCTCCGTGGCCAGGGTCCATGACTTAATAATTAGAGTCCAAAGTGAGGAGGGAAGAGGAAAAAGATAGAAATGCGAGCAAAATCCTCTGAGCAGGGGTCAGTGCAAGCCAGGGTGTCCAAGGGCTCCGTGCATGGTGTGCCTTGTGCGCTCATCGCCTGAAATCTTAGGAGAAAAACTACTGGAGCGATTGAATTGTTATTAATTTTATAGCATGTCAAAGTCTGTTTTTTATTACATGCAAATGGGAAGCTCAGCACTCAGAGGGATATACTTTTGCTTTTTCATAGTTTTAATGATCTTTTAGCTTTTGTTTTTTTAGAAATAACTTACTGCAGTGCTGCATTTATCAGTGTTTTCGTGATGTGCAAGCAAAGGTGCCTGTCTGTGACGGAACGTGGTGCGTGGGTGACAGGGGAGCGCGTTAACCACGTGCTGCAGTGCTGGCTCTGACGTTTGCAGCGTGTCCCATATGTGCACTTTGGTGGGTCATGCGCTCACAAGGGGACAAGCAACGGGAGAGAGGGGAGGGAGCATTTCTGGTGCAAAAGGTGGGGGTTCCTTCATTTCAGTGCACGAACCAGTGCAGACTTGTGGGTGCAGAGCTGCGGAGGCCGAGCGCGGAGCGGCACGAGGGGGCTCTGCCCTGCACTGGCGCCAGCCCGGCCGGGTGTCCCGGGCGGCCCCGCGAGCCCCGTCCTGGCGTCAGGCTGCCGCCCGCACCCGGCCCCAGCCGCGCTCTGTGGGTGTGGAGAAAATGAGCCTTGACGGCGCCTGCATTAATTTCACGTGGGAGAAGCCCGGGGATCCCAGGCAATTCCCGGGAACGCCTTGCCAGGCCGTGGCCTCCTCCCAGCCTTCTGCTGCAGCCATGGCGGGGACGGTCCCACCGGAGGTGGCACCAGCGTCACGGATGGACAGGGCCACGCTCGGCACAGTGGGACCTGCTCCCGCTGAAGCGTTTTCCCTAGGAATTCAGCTCACATTTGACCCGGGCAGATGTGTTCAGTGGCAAGAGTGGTAACATCCCATTCACTACCTTTGCGGTGAGACGTCAGCTGTTCACCCGGCGCTCGAGAGGACGGCACTGCCGCCGCTCCGGCCCCTGCGCCCTCCGCGCCACTGGCTTCAGGCAGGTTCCGCTTCCTTCTGGAAGCTCTGCCAGACCTTCCCAGCCACGGATCCTGAAATAGCTGGAACAGGGAGAAAACCAAAATTACATGGAGTTTATTGCCGTTTCAGAAGGAAAAAAACGTTTGAAAAAGTTTATTCAGGAAGCCAGGGGAAGTTAAGTGGGAGACATTTGCCATTTCATCAGTCTGTTGGTGATAGCCATTCATGTCATAAATGGCTTGTGTCATTTGATGCCAAAAATAACACCATTTTCCTCCCCAAAGGCCTATAGGGTTTTTTTGCAATAAATGTTTATTTGTTAATAATATACTTTAAACAGCCCAGTCTTGACCTCAAGCCTCCAAAAGAATCTATCTTCTCACTGAAAAATCCTGCAAAGTTTGTGTAATTTTTTCGGGGAGGTGTAATTGATGGGGCAGTGAAGGGTGCTGTGTTTGCTTTAACTACTGCAGCTGCGTGGATTAGCTGTTTGCAAGGGCCTACTGTGCTTGAATGGCCACTTTCTTAGATTTCGGCAGCAGCTGACAGCACTTCCTCATGGCTCCTTGCGTTTGAGCAAGCCAGATCAGTAAAAATAAATTCACGTTTCTCTCGCCATTGTTGCCTGGCTGCCGCTGCCAGGTCCCATGAGCGCAGGTTGCAGCCGACGCGTCTCGCCGTAGCCGGCTGGGAGCTGAGCCTATGACTTTGGGAGAAATTCAGGGGGAATTCAGATTTGCAGCAAGTAACCTGTGTGCAGAAGTTATTGCCTGCTTTCCTCCATTCAGCTACGGGAGTCTCCAGAGTCTGTTGAAGAACCTGCAAGTATGGAGTGTTCCTCGGGCTTGATTACTGATTGGAAAGCGTAACGAAGGGTTTGCAAACATGCGTAATACAGAACGTGTTGTTTTGAAAGAAAATATTAATTCAGGTAAACTAACTTTTTCCCCCCTTCTCCTTGAAAAGAAATATGAAAAATAAAGAAATATGAAATGTCTGGAAATTGTCTCCTGGAAGCTGGAGTTGGATTTCCATGGGTAAAGTGTTGTGTTGTGTTAAGGGGTACGTGACTGGCAACCTGGAAATCCTGTAGTTGTCATTTCACTAAATTGCCAGGTACCCGTTGTTGAGCCCATCTACTATCAATAGTATAGTATCTACTGTAATAAAAGTATCTACTGCTTCTCCTCTGCTATGATACTGCATCCAAATTGCTACTGAAAAAAGCAGATTAGATATTTGTCAGAATTTTTCTTAATCCTTAAAGGATAATGTTTTTTATCTTCGGGAACTTTGTAAGATTTGTTTTCCTCAGGAATTTCTGAGTTAAGGGGAATAGTTAGGTGTTTAATTTCTCCAAGCGTTTCAGCTTGTTTTAAACAGGTTGTTTGTTTGCAGACAAATAGACAGTTGGACAAAATACAGAATGGCATGTACAAAATGAATGGAATTTGTTTTTTCTTTCAGTATTTCATATTTGTAAGGCTATGTTTCTTGGGTAATGTGTACGCTCAGGTGCTTGATGCAAAGCTAGCTTTGGTGGAGCTCCATGGAGCCACTCAGTGACACCAGTAGTCTACTGAGAATGTTAAGTAGGTCACTTATTAATTGTAGCAGTCCTATGATGATTTTCCAGTATATGCATATTTCGAGAAGCTAAGCTGCCAGTTCGGGCAGTGATGCTGCTGGAGCAAGGCGGTGGATTTCCTTGCCGTAGCAGGTCCCTTTGGTGGCTGTCGGCAAGGTGAAGTCACCTGCACGTGGGGCTGTGGGGAATACACCTGTACCATTAATGACAGACCAGGTTTCTCTGTGTGTCTGCCCTGGTATGAGCAGAACAGGTTTCTTGACCTTATATTCAGTCCTTGATGGATCTGTCCTATTTGAAAGAAGATCAAATCCAAACTTTCTTTCCCAAATTGAAAAATAATTTCAAAAAAAAAATAGCTTTGGAACTTTTCTGAGCTTCCTGCCCATCTGCTGCTCTTGGCATTGATGAGTGTTGGGGTTGCTGTTCCGCGTCGGCTGATCCCACATGGACAGAGCCATCCATAGTGCTTCAGACTGAGGTTTTGGGGGCATTTACTGTCAGTGAAGGGAGCTGTTGCCCTGGTTTATCCTTGGAAGTGGATTCCTCGGCCTGGCCAAGGTTGTGCCAATGCACTGCATGGACACGTGTCCCTGCTCTGGCTGCACAAGCACATGTGCACGTGTGCCTGTGTGCCCATGAGCAGTGCATATGCACGCACTGGTGCATGCATGCATGCCTGCACATTCTCATGTGCGTGCATGCACGTGTGCACCCCGTGTCTGCAGCACCCTGGAGAGGATGTCCCGGCACCGCGCAGGCCTGCTCTTGTCTGGGTGTGCAGGTCTCCTGATGCACTGCGCTGTCCCGAAGCCTTGTGCCAGCCTCGCTGTCCCTCCCAGCCTCACCGGGCTCAGGGCTCCCCAAGTCCGGCTGCATCCCCATGGACACGGGCGCTGCTGAGCCCGCGCTCCGGTGGTTTCCCTCCGTTCGCCCTGGGGCAGTGGCTGTCACTGCCGGCATCAGTGGCATCTTTGTGGGAAAGAAAGGATGCAAACCTGAAGTTAGCTGCAAGGGAAACAATCCTTTTCAGAGGACTAATATGGATTTTTTCCCTTAGCAGGGTATTTTAAAAAATCTCCCTTTGGTCTGTTGCACAGAGGCTGAGCTTGACAATTTTTGAGACTTTTTGACAGGTTGCTTATGCATTAAAACAAGTGACACAACATTTAACTTCATCCTGGGGCATGAGAATGCCTGTTAATTAATGCAGTAACTCTTTTGACCCTGTGTTTAAAGGATTGCAAGTGCTCTCACTGCACTGCCAAGCCGTCCATTGGCGGCCACAAGGGCACTGGTTGGTTGGGAACGTGGTGCCAGTTCGTGGGATCACATCTCCGCACCCTTGTGCTGCATTAACTGGCCTGAATGGGCAAATGAACAAGAGGAAGGAAAGCAGAGCAAAGGAGCAATTAAATGTAACTTTTCATCATGAAAAGGATTTCGGTGGTTTATCTTCTAATAAGATTATGTCACAGACACAAGTGCCGCGGCGCGGCTGATTGACAGCCTCCTGTACTTTTATCAGGCGCTGTGACACTAAACCGCGGGGCCTTTTGTCCCGTGGAGTGAGCTCGCGGAAACTCGCCGTCCTAATCCCCTTATTCATGTCAAGCACAGAAAAGAAGCCCTGGTCAGATGGCACCTTACAACAGTGTCACCTCCACCCCCTGGCAGCGGGATGAACATGAGACGTCTCCCGCTTTGTCCGCGCCCGCGCTCTGCTCTGCTGGAGCAGAAAGAGCTGCCTACTGTAAGCGCGAGCCGCGGCGCCGCGCGCTCCTGCCGCCCTCCGCGCGCTCTCGCTCCGCGCTTGCCTCGCGCCGGGAGCCGTGTACGCAGTGCTCACGGTCCCTGCATTATCTGCTCTTGTTTGGGGTTTTCTTTTACTTCTCTAAAGAAAACAAGGTTCTTAAAACAGGTATTTCTTTGCTTCATGTGTTCTATGTGTTCATGTGCACTATACAGTGAGGTATGGCAGTAGTTGTTTTTTTTTTTTTTTCCCAAACCTTCCATCCATAAAATAAAGCAAGTGGTACTAGAAATAATCCCCCTTTTCAGAAGCGCAGGATCACTGTGAAGTGCAGAAGATTGTTGTTGTTCAGTGGTAATTATTAATGGGTTTAATATTCTCTGAAGCTCCGTACAGAACTTTATGCAGCCCCTGATGCCTGGATACCTACAGAAATTGCTCTTAAGCGCTGTACAAGTCAGCCCTTCACCCTGATAGTTGGTATTTTAGTTTCATAGCCACAGACCTTTCTTAGCTGCAGGAATTCCTTTGTGCCTGTCCCTGCGGAAACCTATTTCAACTAGCGGTTCCCCGCGGTGCTTTATTTACTTGTCCAACTGTTTGGAAGTCTGTTAGTCTAAAGATCAGATGCTCTGAAACAAATCTTATTACTTTAACCAGCCCTGCAAATTCTTCTTTCTCCATTTTTATTGACTTCTCTTCAGCTAGAACTAATACACATGCAGTAGGTGGGCAAGTATGTCCCTCAAAGTTTAGCCTCTCAGATTTAACATGAGAAACTATAAATCTTTTTATTTTTCTTGGAAAATGTGGGAAACCACAGGTATTTGAAGAGTTGCCTCCTTCGTGGATTCATGAAGTTTGTACTGGTTGCTCCAATTTTTGGAACAGGAGTCGGGGCAATTGCGGGAGAGTGCTGCATCCTGGGAGACAGACTAATTACTTTTTTCTCATGTTAAATATTTTCCCAAGCTGTAATCAAGAGCAAGGAAAGGGGAAACTCTTAAGATTTTTTTCCTTTCATCCAGCCGGGTGTTATTGGGAGTGATAGTGCTTCAAACTTCCTTAAAGTCATTTTCGAGGAGCCAGCTCAACAGGCGCTGCTCGGCGGCCCTGGCTGTACAAGGCGCGTCCAGTGCCTCTTTTTGTCTTTATGTACTTTTTTTTTAAAGTAATTTTAATGTTAGAAGCCGGTGCTAATTAAGTGTTTCAAGAAATTATCTCTCTGGAATTCCCCTTTCCCACCCCGGCTCCTGGCGTCTTCGTGCTCCTCCCCGTGCAAACGTGGTGCTCTCTCCAGGGACGGTTGCGTCTCCGTGGCCCTTTCCCAGGCTCGTGCTGGGAGTACTGTGGGTGGGCCCCAGTCCTGCTCATATCCCCTATAGCGTTGGCGGCCACAGCGGTGCAGTGGGAGCGAGGACACACGGCTGCGGTGCCGGACACGTGGCCGCAGTGCCTGGCCGTGCGGCCGCGGTGCTTCCACCCCCGCCTCGGCAGGACGAGCCCCGCGGGAGCCGAGGCTCCGTTGGCAGAGCACCTCTTTCACAGGATGCGGTCTGCCAGAACCCCGTCCCAAGTCGTGTTCGGTTTGGCTTCGGTCTGCAGTGAGGATGGGGCTGCACACAGTCACCTGAAGGCAGTTTGAAATGCCCACACGATCCATGTGGCTGGGGAAGGGGCAGTTATTAAGGTCAGTTAAGGAACAGCTGAACTATGACGAAGGGCAAGACGTCAGAGCGTGACTGGGCACGAGGCCCTGGGGGGCTGCGAGCAGCCCCAGAAGCATCAGATCTGTAAAGAAATCCCCAGGGCGGAGCAGGGCTAGGATCGCATCCAGCGCTGTGCAAGGACTTCATTCAAACGGGAGCAGCTCAGGGAGGCCAAGGGTATTTTGGAGAACACACCTTGGGAAAGCAGTTCTGGAGCCCGCTGATCTCCTGGGTTCCATTCGTGTGAGAGGCAGTGACGCGCTTATCCCGGGCAGGTATCATGCAGCGTAAACCACCCGGGCTGTGTTCCTGGGAGCCGTGCGATGCCGCCTGTGCCCTGCGATGCTCCAGGACACCACACAGGGACGCGTCTCCAGCCACGATCCAGCACACGCTGCCACATCCCAGCACCAGAGCTACTCCGTGCTAGCAGCAGCTGATGCCAGCACGTGCTCATCGAAAGAAAAATAGCTCTTGTTTGGGCCAAAGAGGGGGAAAGAAAGAAAGAAAAGTCCTGGGGGTATTGGATTTCAGATCCTCCTCCCCAGCCCTCGGCCCCCTCTCTGGGCTCCGTGATTTGTGTGCGAAGGCTGTGACCCAGCGAGGCAGCGGCCAGGGAACGCCGGCTCCGAGGGAGATGCTGGGTCCGCATGGCCAGCAAGGCGGTGCAGATGTTTCGGATCATGAGGCCGAGGAAGTGCCCCTGCTAGCCCACAGCCTGGCTTCTTTCCCATACATCGTTCTTTATTCCTTTTCCTCTCCACGGGGAGATGCCAGCTCTCCCAGGGTCAAGTCTTCAGGGTTCATCACAGAGAGAACTACTTACTGTACCGGTTAGGTTTGCCAGGTGGGGTCCTGGCTGTTCGCAAGAAGCCAGATGAGCACCGTGGGTAGAGCTGGGCCAGCGGAGGCCGTGGCAGAGCGGAGCCAGTGCCGCCTGTCCCAGAGCTGCATGCGCCACTGCCTCGTCTGATGGGAATGGATCTCCTGGCAAGAGGAAGAATGCTGGGACACAGCAAGGAGAATCCTGTGGAAGGGAAGGAGGCAGGGCTGCTGCTCGGCATCCTAACCCAGCAGTTCATCTGTGCTCCCTTCCACGTGCCACCTCGTCCCAGTGCTGTGTCCATCGGCACCATGTCCTGTGTGGGATAGGACCTCCAGGTCCTGCTCCGATCAGATGAGGATCCCAGGCGGGTGGCAGAGGGGACCCAGGGAAGCTGCAGTGGACCACGAGCGCGGCGGCCGCCCCTGCACGCGCTGGCATCACCGCACGGGACATACTGGAGCCCTGGCTGGGGCCGCTGCCAGCGGCAGCCTGGCAAAAGAGCCTGATTTCTAGCTGTGACAAACGTCTGCCTAAAAAAAAGCTGCATCTTTATTTACAAACGTTTTGCTCAATTAGCTGTTTTGGAACAGCTATCGTCCCTCTGACGTTCTGCCCTGTGACTTGAACCATCTCTTCCCAGCAAGCAGCTAGAAAATTATTTTTTCCTTTAAAAAAAGGATTAGGAATCCTCTCTGTGGTCCCTTTTGCAGCCCATTTTTGAGTGTTAGTAACCAATACGATTACTTTGTTTCTTGGTTGCTTACTCCTCAAAGCAGCCTCAAATGCTTAGGTTTTCCTTGCGAGCCGGGCGCTGCAGCTCGGAGTGCTGCAGCAAGCTCCAAACAACCGTGTTTGGAGACGAGCGGTCTGGGTTTCCGCTCGAGGCCAATCGTGCGAAGCCGAGCGCCGCCGTGCCGGGGACGCGGCCTCTCGCTGGGGGCTCCGAGGGATCCGCGGGCTTGGGAGCGGTGCTGAGCTGGCAGCGCGGTGCCGGGCCGCTTCCAGTGCCATCTCTGGTAATCAGCTGGTTTTTTAGGTCATATGTAAATTAAGAACACATCTGCTTTCCATATGTCCTGCGTACACAGCTTACATATGTTTTTGGATGTATTATCTTAATCATATTTATTGGCCAAAGCAAAAAATTGAAGTTTAAAATACTTTTGGATTCATAATATTATAAAAGCAACGACTATAAAGCAAATGAGTCATGTACTACACTCCAGTTAAGTGTGCAATTATGACGTGTGTGTAAGGGCTATATTTTGTAGTGAGAGTGAAATCTATAGGCAACAACGCTATCTCTCCTGTATTTTTGTCTAACAGAGATCTAAAGAAAAATTAATTACACTTCTTTGACTGATTGTTATTCTGGTGAAGTATGGTTCTAATCCTTATTAACATTCTCTAAAGTCATGCATGAAATATGACTTTTGCACCACACTCTGTGGCATATGTTTTCTCTTTCCAGTGTATTTTTCAAACTATCTTCAACCCTCACTGCTGTTCATTATTTTAAGATAGGTTTAAAGTTTGCCACAGTCTCAAAACTGATCCAGTACAGAGCGTTGCAAGGGAAAAAAAATGACACATCATTCTGCTCATGAACACAAATTGCTTCTGATTATTTAGCTTTGAATGTTCTCCTCATACTGTTTCTATTAAAAGCCCCAGTATATTTACTCTTGATAGTGTCTTCAATTAAGTTAAAAAGAGTCCCTTTTCTATAGCAGTATGTAAAGAAAATAGTTGTTACAACCGCAAAATTACCGAAAAAACCTGGTTCTAGTAAAGTACTACTTCAGTTCAACAACCACAGCACGAAGTTTGCTGTTTTTTTGTAAACTTTCCAACGATTAGATAAACAGCGCCTGCATCTTCACACAGAGCGAAGCCCCTGGCGCCCGTGCCCGAGGACGTGGCTGCCCGGCAGGTCCCTGTGCAGCGCGACACCGAGGAGCGTGACGGGGACGGCTCCTCCGGGCGCCACGAGCGCCGCTCATCCCGGCTGCGACAAGGGGAAGGAGAGTTGTTACAAGCGGGATCCTGTGACTCCGGCACACATTGTGCACAGCCAGGAATGTTTTCCTTTTCCTTTTTTAAAATAACGATGTTGGAAGATGCTCCAAGTTTAGCAGTTTCTGGAGCTCCCACTCTGCTGGCTTCACAGTAACTGTTTTTTTCTTTGAAAATGTCGTCTCCTGGCTCTGTGATGTCAGAGCGAGCATTGCACAAAGGCGTGACTGGACCAAACATGCCGGGAACATGTCAGGAACTTTCCATGAATTATTCAGTCTCTTTGGGAAACCCCCTAATTATGTGCTAACTCATTTTCTAGTTCAGAGAAGTTTTGTCTTATGCTGCAGAGTCCAAGCACTGGGGAGCTTTTCTTTCCTTTTTCATTTTCTGGGCTGCCGCGTTTCTGCTTAAAATTACTTGTACGAGAGCTCTGGCAGCAGAGCTGCGAGAATGAACAGCATGGTAAAAATCAAAGCATGGACCCGAGCAACAGGATCGACTTTAAACTCCTCTTAAAAAAGGGCCATCGAGGAGCAGGATGCCAATGCGTGTGCAGAGCTGCACTCTGTCCTCGTCTGGGAGCAACCGCCGCGCATCCCGGGATGAAAACTTGACGTGCTCCAGGCAATAAAGCTGCGTGCGCTTTGAAGGCGCTGGGTAGGGAGGAGAGGGCTGTTTGAAACATGTCACTTTGAACTGTGCTGGAGGGTCCCAGGGAGCCGGCCACCTCGCCGCCCCGCTCTGCTTCCAGCCTGCGAGCCCTGGAGCCAACGCTGCGGCCGGGCTGGTGGCCCTGCTGTGAGATGTCAGGCTGATAAGTGAAAGTAGAGACTTTCTAGGGAAGATCAAGCGTTTACGGCTGGAGCTGAGCCCCTTGCTATGTGCGGCAGGGCAATATGCGAACAAAAGGGTTTTCCTGCCTGCAGAGACAGATGCAGCCTTTCAAAATCTCGCTCTGCATCTGAAGCCCCAGCACATGCTCTAATAAAGGCCATCCTGGGACTTCAATGAGCTGTGTCAGGAGGAAGTTTGGAGAGGAAAGAGCTTTAGGTGGATCTGCGGGATCTTTTATGAACTCATGCTCATAAAAAAGCAGGACTGTCAGTGAGGGGTCGGGTCCTGTTCAGAGCCAGCACTGTCCTGGGCCGTGCACATGGCCACGTTCCTGCCGGGGTGACTGGATAGTGGCTGGGTGCGGAGCGCTGCCGAAACACTGCGGTGCTCTTCAGGCAGGGGGGACCTCGATCCTGCCTCTCCCACCAAAAACGTGTGTCATCAATATTGACTCATAAGCAGAAGCAACTGCTCCTTCGGGAGGGTGGGACCAGCCAGAAGTGGGGAATGACTGAATAGTCCTGACTGAATAGTCCTCCCTAAAAAATCTGTTTCTTCTGATATTGTTAAGCTTTTATTTGTTGCTTATGGTCTTGCACTCATCTCTGAAGAGACCTGGCAGTTAAACTTTACTTGTGCGCCAGTTTGTGAAAAAGCAAGTAAATTGACTTTGTTTATTCTTCAGGGTGCATTTTGCAATGTGTGTTAACACTGCTAGGAGCAGAGCTGTGCAGAGTAAGGTGCAGGCGCAGAGTTCTGCGACTTAGGGTATGGACATTGGGGTTAGAATACAAAAGCTGTGCAAGAAAAGGGTAATATAGAAAAGTCTTATAAGGAATAGAGGTCTCCAAGAGGTGCATGTGTTATGGTCACCCTCACAAATAAATAGAGACCCCCAGACCTGCAGGAAAGGGGTAAATCAACAGATACATTATTTATTTGGAGTAATCTGCTCTGTGATGATTCTGAAAGGAGAAAAGGCTGTAAATTTCTGTTTGTTTTAATACTGACAGTAGGGAGCAGTGCTAAGCTGGCTGCCAATGAGAGTAACATGGGCTGGAATGAATTTGAGCTTAAAAAATGCAAGAATTTTCAAAAGAAAATATTTTGTGTCTGGTGTTTGAATTTGGTTTGTGTTATGCTGGGACTTTGTAGAGGTTAGATTCATAATTTCACATTTTATAGCCCAATTTTTGTCTCACGTCATAGTAGAGCCACAACATTTTCACTGAAGGCAAAACCTGTGCAAGGTTTATGCAATGTAGTCCAGCACAGACCTCTGGGCAGTGGCCACGGGGGGCGCGAGCTTCATAAGGCCCAGTAAAAACGATGTTACTAAATATAAATGGGAGTGCTTCTGGGCTTCCAGCACGGGGCTGCCGCTCCGGCTGCAGGAGGCCTCGGCGCCGCAGGCCGTGACCGGCGCACACGGCTCTGTGTTGGGCATGGTCAGCGAGCGCCTCGTCCTTCCCCAGGACATGAGCACGGGCGATGACGCAGGCCGGCCTTGTGCAGGGCCTCTGCGCTCATTGGGGCTACCCTGTGCACATGAGACCGGTGCTGCTGCCCACGGCTCGGCGCTGGACAGCGGGTACCGGGCCGATCCCCAATGCGAGCGAGGAAGAGACGGGCTCCAGCCTGGCTGCCATCGTCAGCACTTCCCAAGTGGTTCTGCCCCTTCCCACTTCCAGGTGAGCCTGACTCCCTGCTCAGCCTGGGCACAGTGCCGTGCTGACATGGCTCTTCCAGTGCCAGGAGCTGATCCAAAGCCCCCGAGCCTTCCCGCTCCGTGAGGAGGGAGCACCCGCAGCGTGGGAACACCGGGAAGTGCTGGCACACTGGCTGAAGGCTCCATGAGCTGAGGATGTGGCAGTGCTGCCCGGTGGGAGAGGCCCGGTGAGTGCCAGGGATGGCCCTGGGCATCGCTGTCCCCGTGTGGGTGCCACAAGCAGGATCATGCCATCTGTGATGGCCACAAGTGGGATCATGGCATCCGTGATGGCGCTGGCCCAGCCGTGCCCATGTGTTTGGAGAACCAGCCATGTATCCATGAGTGAGCACGTGGGCCAGCATCCATCACATGCCACTTGTCCCCCTGTGTTCTTCTGCAGGAGAGGCATGGCAACCGGAACCTTAAGAGGGATCCTAGGACTAGACAGGGCTAGTGCTTGAAAGAAGGAATGCTGTGAAAAAGTGCATTGCATTTGGGGTAGAAAAGGAGAAGTCTGGGTCAATTCTTTCTTTCTAGAGGGGTTCATTGTACAGGGTTGCTGAGCAAGTCCCTGCTGCTTCTCTCCTTTGCTCAAGGACATGACCGCTATCTCATCCACGTGTGGCGTGATCTGTCCACAAGCAGCAGTACCAAGACCCTGATTTTGGAGATGGCACCAGAGGAAGCTGGAAACGTCTTATTGCAAACTACAGGTTGTGCCGCCAGCTCTGGCAGAGACATGGCCGCATGCATTCTTATCCACAGGGGACAGTGGGAAAGGAGCTAACCTTTGCCAAGACCACGGGTGGGGGAGTTACCATGGCTGCTTCTCAGGGTCACCCTCAAGCCAACTGCTAGGGTGCTCGAGCCTCTTGCCACACTGCCCAGGCACAGCTGGGGCTGCAGCTGCTCGTCATGGGCTTCACCTGGGCTCTGCAGAGGTTTGAAATGGATCTCTACTCCCCAAGCCTCCAGCTCCTTGCAGAGCAGTGGGCAGCAGCAGAGCTGGGAGCTGTGGCTGCTCCATGGGGTGCTGAGCTCTGGGAGCACGGGGAAGGTTTCCGTGCTCAGGCAGCAAGCCCTTCTCCTGGCCCACGAGCCAGGGGCTGCGTGGCTGCTGCCGCAGCGAGATAGGCCTCCTGTGCGGGCAGCGCCTGCCTTGCTGCCACGCGGCTGCTGGGCGCTTCGTAGCACAGGCGACTCGGCAAGGGATGGGAGATCCGGCACGAGGAGTCCTCGCATGAGGAGTCTTCAGCGTCTCCCTGCTGCCGTGGAGAAGGTACCTGTGAGCTTCTTGGTGAATCCTTTAGTCTCTGGTGGTCTGTAAATAAGCATAAAATGTATGTTAGTTTTGGCTCAGGTTTCTATTCTCAGATGAATGAATTTGAATGAACTTGTCTTATCTGTGGAATCTCTCCTGGAACTGGTGTTTGCAGAGAAGATAAATGTGCTGCTGCCTGCCTGCTTGTCCTGACTTAATCCTTAATGCACCGCGTGGTGTCCCGGGGGCTGCAGGGAGCCTGGGGTGTCAGGCTGCCAAGGCCGGTGAGGGCAGCCTCTCAGTGCCCTCCCAAGGAGGCTCTGAGTTGTGTGTTGGCAGTAGCCTCTGTTTCTTGCTTATTTTCTTGTGGAAGGTGTTGTGCATTGGTGTCTTGGTGCAGCATCGAAATGTTGCTGTGTACCAAAAAAAAGTCCTTCCTATTAATGTGTAGGGCAGGCAACATACCTGCTGGAGACAGTGCAGACTTGGCTTTAGACTGCAGTGTTTTGCAGGTTAGCTTTTGTAAAGATTAAACCTACTCAAGGCTGATCTGGCCTCTCTCTTTCTGATTTCTTGTGCAAACTCCTGTTTCTAGGACTTGAGAAAGTTCTAAGTTGGAGTATGCTGCGTGTTGCTGACGTCCCTAAGCTGCAAGTTGCAAGTATGAACCACTAAGGTCCTATTTGAAATTTCTTGCAACATGGGCTGCTTAAGTATAGATTCAAACTTGCTATCAGTAGTCTTAGAATGATGTAATATGAGCAATAGAGTCTTAGAATGTTGTTTTCCTATGAATATAATGTTTTATTGGAGAATTTTTAAGGCATCTTCTACACTAAGGTTTCCTTCAAGGTGGAGATAAAATGAACTGAAAATGACTGAGGGGTGAGCAACAAGCAGTCCCCATAGGCCAAATCTCAGTGGGAGAAAACACTTAAAGTTTCTTTAGTGCTTGCAGGTTCAAAAGTCAGGGCTGGTTTCAATTAGCCTGGGAGAGTCTCCGTGATAAACAATTCCTGTGGTCTCGAAGCAGAGGGGCTAGCTGCATGCAGCCGCGCTGGCTGCTCGCGCTGGCCCTCTTCCCTCTGCTCAGGGAGTCACTGGCTCTTTAAATGAAGTATTTGTCGTCGTTTGTATATAAATTCTTCTGAGTTCTTTAGAGCAAGGAAAATGCAAAGTTTTCTGGTTAAGGCATTTTTGGTCTGAAAATCCCCCAGTGTATCAACTTAAAATATGCATGATGCTTGAGCAATCCTTTATTTTCTTTAAAGAACTGGAAAATGTGAGCCTGTGCAGATGTGTTTGTGTGCATGTGTGTGTGGCTGGGTGATCCCCGATCCAGCCTGAGGAGACGCTGTCCCTGGATGAGCATCTCCGATCGCCTCATGCTCTGTTGGACAAGGGGAGGTGCAGGAACGTAGGGTCCTGCCGGCTGTGTGGGTGACACCCACAACTGCTCAGAGCTTCTGGAGCATCTGTGCCTTGGCTGGTTGCTCGTGCTGCTGATCAGCATTAAACTGCTGAAGTTACTTTTCCACAAGGTACATCTCCCATAGAGAGGCTGCGGTGGAAGCGGTGCCTCGACGGGAAGCGTGGCATCCTGGGCGCTGGTGCCACCGGGCGGGCGGCCGCCTCCTCGCGTTGCCCAGGGCCGGCACCCCTCACCTCTGCTAGGCTTGCCCAGCCCCTGGGGACTCGGGGTGCTTCTTTCTTGCAGTTTATTTCTAGGTGACCAGAACAGCCTCCGTAAATGTCACTTAACACAGTAGTGTTTCTACAGTCAAATAATCTTAGAGTAAACTCCCTGATAGGCAACTCCGCCCGGCTCACAGAAATCACGGTGATGGATATATTTTTCTAGCATCAGGTTTACAGCACTTCAGCTTCAAGAGCATTAAATAGTCAGATCCAGCCGTGAACACAGATAATAGCACACAGCCTGTTGTTGAATTTCTTGGCACGGGTTGGAGCTAGCTGCTCGGCTTGTAGAATTGAGAAGTTTGAAGTTGTGTGAAATGCCTCCTCTTCTTGATCCCAGATACCGCTATTCAGACTTATTTACTGTCAAAGATTTATAGTAACATGCTCAGAGATCAGTTACAGGATTCTGTACAGTAATTATAGATCAACATATGCTCTTAGTACAGGCACCTTCTTTTTAGAAGAAATGCTGAGTACAAGCTTGCCTTTTCAGTATGAAAAGGAGACCTTAGTATTTTCCCATAATGTGACCAGTATGGCAGAGCCTATTCAAATAAATTTTGGTGAAAGAAAGAAATTTTTGACAAATACTTTTTCTGTGCAACAAAACAAACTGTGCAGCACAGTTCAATAAACTCCCTTTAAATCATGCACTGAACAAATCCTTGAGACCAGGAAGATCTATTTTTATCATGAGAGCTTCCATCACAAAAGCTGATTTAACTCCTTAGGGTGTTCACGCCAGTGCACGTCTCTGTGGAAGATCAAACTCCTTTTAACAGATGGATGAAGGACCTGCAGAAATCTTGTGTTTGGAGTGGAGAGCAGATGTCCTTGCACAAACATCCAAGATGTGTACTAAGGAACTTCTTTATAAGCTGGATTTGGAATTAGCAATGTCTTGATTTCAGAAAACTGGGAACTGAAAACTTCTGTGGAACAAACAATTGTAGATCAGACGTGGCAAAATACCTTTCCTAGTATGCATTTTGGAGCAGTGGCTTGCATGGGACAGCTTAGGGAGATTTTTGTGGAGAGAAATTTATGCAAACTTTGTAGTTCAGCAGTTTTTAAACTATTTGGGGAGGCAGTTGTTGCCGAAGGAAAACATGCAACAGGGCAGAAGCCTCTTTGCTTTGCACGCCTGCAGGTCAGCGAAGCACAACGCTGGGAGGCAGGTGGTGTAAGCAGTAGAAAACTGCTGTGACAGCATCTTGTGCCACACAGGATGGGAAGGACATCTCCCATGTGCTGCAGTCCAGGCTTGTTGCAACATGGCCATTCCCGTTCAGGAGAGCGTAGACAGGGCTGTGTCCTCAGCCCCAGTGGGCACGCAGGGTCAACCCATGCATGCTCAGTGTTGTTCCTTTGCAGGTACTTCCTGCTTTGCAGAAATTTGCATTTCAGGAAGGTCCTGACTCTGCCGAGGACTTGCCATCTCCATGGCAATGTCACAGGTGCAGCATCCTGGTTTCATGCTGCAGCAGATGGGCTGGGAGAAAATGTGCTCCTTGGGGTTAACCTGAGGAATTCCTGCAGCCAAGCGGCTATGAAAAATGGCTTTGTGCAGGACTGGTGTGCCATCTCTGGCACGTGATGGATGTGCTGACCCAGGATTTGTGATACCTGAGTCTTGTTGCCAAATCCATCACAGACCTGAACTGCATGCATGGGAGTGGCAGGATTATTTCCCTGGCAGGTATGATTTACAGGCTGCAAACTGAAGCAATTAGGTTTAAGGGGATGTAAATCAGTCCGGATTTGTCCCTCCTGATCCACGGAGGACTTGTCGCTGCCGGTGGTGCGTGCCGGAGGTGGCGCGGTGGTGGCCGGGCCTCGGGCAGCGCTAGGACCGGGCTGCTGGCTCTGCTGCAGAGGCCTCTGCACTATTCTTGGTGGAGTCTTCTTGCAGCAGCAAAACATGCCTACAAAGGTGAGCTGTGACATTGCTTTAACAGCAGAGTTGCTGAAAGTTTGCCTGCTTAAAAAAAAAAAAAGGAGGGGAAAATACCCCAAGCTGACAAGTCCTTATTTGGGTTCTGTATTCTCTCCTCTTAATTTCAACACATGCTGTCAATTCACCTTGCTTTTAAGTATTTTGATTTATTTGGGGTAAAAAATGAAAAAAAAAAAATGGAGAGCTTCACAAACAAATTTGCATCAAAGTTTATTGGCTAAATACTTCAGCAGAAATAAAAGGAAAACGCCTCCAGACTGGGTTTGCAGCTCAACTAGACTGTGGTCTGGTTCTCACCTTCTTTGTCATGTTGACCCCATGCTAAGAGCATCTTTAGTCTGAAGAGCTGCATCTGGGAGACCTACTTAAAAAACATGCAACAGGAACTGTGTTTAAAAAATGGGTTCAATCCTGTGTTCTGTAATCTAGCAAGATTCCTACTGAGTTTGGTGTAGATTCTATTCAGTTTAAAGATGCACAGAATTCATTCCAACTTCAGAAATTTGACTTGTCATGTGGAGATCAGAATTTAAAGCAATATGCAAGCTCTGCTGTTAAAATGGCTCGGGGTGTCAGTGTTGAGTTGTTGAGAGTGTATAAATCATATGTGTGTGATTCCAGGGCTGGTACCTGGGGATTTGCTTGATATGATTATAGGCACTGCTCTGCTCACTTAGTTCATTTTGCGCCCGCCTCGGGAGCGACCTCGGGAGGCGTTTGCATTGATTATTTCCCTCACAACAGCCAGCACAGTTCAAATAAAGCAGACCATGCATAATTAAAGGCATCATTGCTTTCTCACTCAAAACAGTAATGGGGCAGTGGATCTAATTTCCTACTTAGCACAGAAAGGCTGTGCTTATTAACTATTCCTATGATTATTGTTTACTAAACTCATTTTAATAATGGCATTTTTCCTGGAAGCGCCGAGCTGCCTGGCACGGGCTTCAGGAGTCCGACCGGGCCACGCGCTGCCAGCGGGGAGCAGGCAGCTTCGCAGCGGGCATCACGCCGGCGCACGCGGAGGCGCCGGAAAGTGGCATCGGCCGGGGGCGCGCGGCGTCCTCGCCGTGCACGCGGGGCGCAGAGCGCGCTGCGGGGCTCCGGCCACGGCGCGGCCGCCCATGTGGCGCACAGCCGCGGCTCCCGGCGCGCGCCGCCTGTAGCGGACGCCCACTTCGCAGGCCGGCCTTGTCGCCGCTTTTCCGGTGGGAGAAGCTGCACGCGGCCTGGTTCTGCTGCACAGGCTGCAGCGCTCCTCCCGCCTTGGCGCAATCACTGCTGCGCTGCCCTGCTTGCTCCCTGAGCGGCCTAGCAAGAAGGAATCAAAAGGAGGAAAACTAGTGCACTGGCAGAGCTCTGTCCAGGGAATGGGTGCGGGAATGGGTGCGGGATGTGCCGCGGCAGCCGGGCGCTGCAGCGCCCTGGGGCGGCTGGACGGCCGTGTGTCATGCGGCTCCGGGAAACCTGCACTCCCCAGCTCTCTAGAAGCAGCGCCCACTGGGTCCAAGCACCTCCAAACGTGAGCAAAACGGGACAGTTGGTACCAAAGGGAGCAAAGTCAGAAAGCCCCATTCCAGTCAGCCTCCCGTTTTTCTTACCTTGAGCGAACCAAGCTGAAAGAAAAGCTTATGAGTGGACAAAACAACAGTGCAAACGCTTGTGCAACAAGTCATGAACCCGGTTCTTTCCCTCGGTTGTTAAATACCTCACAAACCTCTGGTTAACTTTAGCAAAGACCAACGACAAGTGGGTTATGACCATTGTAAATTGTATCTAACAGTTTAATAGTTGCAATACCTGGTATGTTCCTTCTAATCAGATGTGTCTGGTGTGCTGCAGAACAGGGAAAGCATCTGGACCTGGAGCAGCTGAAGTGGAAAGTTGTTTTTCTGTTTACCGTATAGCTCTGCTTGTGAGCTTGTTCTCTAAGCACGAGTCTTGTGCGCATGTAGATTCTGTACATTGTGTGTGAAAAGGGAATATTTTGTATGTGAAAATGTTAACATTGTAGTGCATCCTTGAGGAGGGGGTTGAAATGGCAGAACAAAAGCAGTAAGCAGAAGGTGTGTTTTTGCTGCAGCAGGTCAGTATCTCCGAGGGTGACGGTCTCTGGGTTATGTTGGAAGCACGAGGCCGCTTCATGGTGTGCGGCCAGAGCTGCAGCACTCAGGAGTTCCTGTTGCTGTGCGGCCCTGGGAGGGGGCTCCTGTCGCTTGAGCCTTCCCAGGATGCAGGTTGGGCTGTGCAGATGCCTTTGGGTAACGGGGGTGCAAATATGTGCAGGCACCGAACTGAGCGGCTGGAAAGGAACTCTCCTTGCGGCCCCAGCTCTCCTGAGCCTCGACTAGAGGCTTCCCCATCAGTTCTCGTGCAGAAGCACTGTTTGCCTGCTAGGTAGCTGGGATGCAATGACGGGACTTGGAGATCTGTCATGAGTTTGCTGTTGCTTTGTGCAAGGTGTGTTGTGAAATTGGTGGGGAAGATTTAATCTGTCATGCCCTGTTGAAAAGCAGGGTCTGAGGGTGGACACTCCCTTTCAACACATCCCATGTAAAGCTGAGGTGGTCCTGCAAGGTCTCAAGCTGTGGAACATGTCACATGAGGCACCAAAATGGTTGAAAACTCTGTTAAAAATGAGACATCAGGGAAACAAAACAAAGCTTATTGCATCACTGCAAAGTGCTCTGCCTTGGATGTGTCCAGGGTCATCCTGCCCCGGGCTCCCCACCTTTCCCCGAGTCGTCCCTGCTGCTGCTGTCCCTGCATCCCTGTGTTCTCACCTCGAGGCAGCCACTGGGCTCGGTGCTGTCTGGGCTCTCCTTGGATGGAGGCAGCAGAGCGGCTTAGCACTGTGCTGCTGTTCCCCTGCCTTCGTGTGCACCCTTCCAGATGCATCCCACTTCCAGGAGCCAGATCTCTGCTGGGATGGGAGGCTGAACCTGTTCTTGCTCTCCCATTGCCCACGCAGGGGCCAGTTGTGTGCAGGGACCCAGCGCTGTGCAGAGCGGGTCGGAGCTGAGATGGTCACCGTAACCCCTGTGCAGCTCCAAGAGCCGTCCTGCAAAGGAGAGCTGGGAGCAGGGGTGCCAAGGGCTGCTGGCTGCACAAGGGGCAAATGCAGGATTTCCTAGAGCAAGTGTCCTAGTGCAGCCTCATCGGACGCTTGGCAGGTGGCTGAGTGCACGTCGGCCCTTGCGCTGTGATCTTGCCCAGCTGATGCACATTAAAATGTTGCTATTGGAAGGCGAGAGAGATCTGTGTCCCCTTACCACGAAATGCTGGTGTCCTCATTTCTGAGGAGGTTCCTTGCAGCACCAAGCACTCCCTGCCTGTGGCTGCTGTGTGCTGGCTGTGGCCCGCTCTTCTGTTCAATTTCTCACAACTCATAGGAAGTGATACTGACCATTAGATGTGGCCTAGGGTATCCTCAGGGTGCACACACACAAGGTATATATCTCTTAAGTGACTTCTTTAAAGTACAGTTTTTGTGCCATATGTCAGACAGTTTTAGATGTGATCCGTTACCTGGTCCTTTCCCCACATAGGGCTCGTCGGACATCCCCAATGTTAGGGCCAAGAGTACCAGAAGCATTTAAGCTATAGCAAGTACTCATGTACAATGAGACATGATTATCGAGTCTGATCCGATGACTCCTAAAATTATTTCTGTGATCAAACAAGTGGAATTGGCTCATAATTTCAAGGCTGTCTATGGAGCTGGATTGCAGGCGTTCTTGCCCAGTTCTCCGGTGTTAAAAGCAGTGCCGAGATGGCGTTGGCGCGGCGCGGCCGAGGAGCCGAGCTGCTCGCAGCCACCCTGCTTTGTGCTGCCTGCTTCCAGCTCACAAAAGGAAAAATAACCGAGATTTGTCTTGTCTTGGGCTGACAGTGCAGCCAAGTGATTGCCAGTCCAATTTGGCAGTTTTTAATCATTTTATCTCTGTTCTCTCCTCTCCGGGGAGACAGTCAGTGTTTAGCAGTCTGCTCGGAAAGACCTTGGGGCTAGTTTCCGCGGCAGTGGCTCAGAGCTCCGATTATTAGCTCTGCTCTTAGGAGCACACTCGGATCTTTCCCAAGGGAGCGGTGTGAAAAATTAACACAGGCTTGGAGCAGCAGTGCAGCAGCAAGCTATGTAACTGTAATTACTCCATTGATATTCCTCACACAATAACACTGTCATCAGTCATTTACATAAACTTTTTCTCCATGAAGAGGGAATGGCTGCTTATAACCCTATTGGGTGCTTCCAGAGCATGCATTATACATTTTATTTGCTCTAATTTCAGGCTCAAGGCCTGTAGGAACAGGGAGAGGAAATGTGCAGATTTTCCTTGTTCCTCCCATTGTAGCAATATGACAGACCAAGCGCATGATCCTGCAGATGAGCGAAAGGGTGTCCAGAGGGGATATTGGGAATTATTTCTGGAATTTGAAACATTAAGAAATAGGCTTATATTGTTTAAAAAATAAAAGGGGGATATTGGGGATACCAAGCTCTGCCCAGACGTCCTGTGCTCTCTGGTCCCTCAATACGAGCCTCGCTTGAGCGGCCAGGCCGCCTGGCACGCGGTTCCTTGCATCCTTTCCTGCTGCGCAGCTCCCCAAGGTGCCGGGGATGTGCCCTTGCCCTCACCGTGCCCGTGCAGAGCATCCATGCCTGATGCTCAGCACGGCTCTTTCGGTGCACGTTCACCTGGCGCTCGCTTGAGCACGAGGCAGCGACTCCTTCAGCCGCCTCTGTCAGGGCCAGGGTGCTCGTGCCCTCCTAGGAAAGCGCAAACTTTGGCAGAAACGACACTTTCCGTGGCTGGAGCTGCGGCGGCCGCTCTCCCGACCACAGCTCATCCCACGCAGGAAGGACGGTGCTGTTGGTGCCTGGACGTTATTGATGGCCGGGGCCGGCGGCGCCCGCCTGTGGGCACGGGCGCGGGTCCGGCCCCGCGCGGCCGCGCTCCCCTCCAGCCGCACCATAGTCAAATTTCAGTTGCTGAATATTTAATGAAGCCTGCGGTGTTTATTTGGTTAGCCTGTCGATTTTTATCGTTCTGTCAATAGCTTCTCATATGTGGCACGGTGATGATCTTTAGCAGCCTGTCCCCTGGGAGCTGAGGCGCTAAATGCAATTATGGATTTTATACCGCAATGTGTTTGATATTTCCACTGATCTAATTTGCAGTCTGGTAGTTTATTGTTTGGCATTTTAATGGCGTTCAAATGCTATGGAAAATTTGATTTCTCTTTATAATTCAC
The DNA here is from genome assembly GCA_032353885.1 of Nothura maculosa. Taxonomy (NCBI): domain Eukaryota; kingdom Metazoa; phylum Chordata; class Aves; order Tinamiformes; family Tinamidae; genus Nothura; species Nothura maculosa. The sequence continues at coordinate 325,376 of JAUBOD010001040.1, read as the reverse complement.
CCTAACATCATTAATGCTGGTAGCCGGATGGCATGGATTTTAGAGAGCTAAATATATAGGAAAATCATTTTTTTAATAAGGACCAAAACAATCTGAGCTTTAACTAAAAGGAAATCCATGTTCTATTTTTTTCACACTTCCTCTTTGTCACTTTCCATTAAACATTAAGATTACTTTGCGGAAATGACAAAACAAATGCGAGACCTTGCCAAACCAAAGGCAAGCACAATATGTCTTCTGGTGCTGACTTTGCTGTGGAGCTCCCAGATCCTCAGGAGCCTCTAACAGAGAAACAGAATGAGAAACATCCATAAAAAACTCTTATCAGAGTTGCTCTGCTCTGTGCCAGACCACTTTCACTCGATAATTAATCCTCCATATATTTTCTTCCTCAGACATAGCAGGAGAAGCCCTGAGCCAACTGCTTCATCATACACATCCATTTCTGTTTTTGAGGCCAGATTTTGGTGGAATTTCCCGACTTTTGGCTGTTGGCGCAAACGAGGGGCACATCCGAACTGTGCGGGACTGGGTGGCTTGGGGGAGTTAATCCCGGTGTTATTTTACACATCTACAACGCTTTTATTGTGCAGTAACTCATGAGTTATGGGTCCTCTGCAATTGCAAAATAAATCCTTTAATTAACCACCTAGTCAGAAACAATTTAACCTCCTCAGTGTATCTCATAAACTACATTAGCCCCAGATTTATTTAGAATAGCGTTGTGTAAGTGTGATCTATTTACATTAAGAAGTATATGCCCTTTATTAGATGGAGTACGCTGAGACAAGGAAACACAAATCTATTTTATAGGGTTTCATCTGCAGCTTCTAATGATTTGAGCAAGTGGTTTCCGAAAGGGAGCAGGCGCGCGCCCGCACGGAGCGGGTGGCGCCGCGCCGGATCGCTCCGCGGGCACTGCGCACAGGAGGGACTCGCCGGCCCCGTCGCACAGCACGGGCACCAGTGCCAGGCTGATTGCGCTGTAAATCTTGGTGACTGCTGCCGCTCCAGCTTGCTTTGTGGTTAGGAGTTTAGGAAGATTAAAGAGGTTCGAGAGCCCCTCGTTTAATGTAACGGAGCAGAAAAGCTGACAAAAATAAGTGATATCGGGGTTGGAGCGAGGTGCCAGTGCCGCGAGGGAGGCGGAGAGCTTGGCTGCGTCTCGCGCAGGCCCAAGGGCGGCTGCTCTCCGCGGGGGCCGTGTCTCCCTGCGGATCGTGGCTTGATCCAGGCTCGGCTGCGCGCACGTCCCGACCGCATCCCTGCTCCGCAGCAGTGCGAGCGCAGAGCCCTTGGTGCTCAGTGCACCTTGGTGCTGCATGCACAAAGCCCACCGCAGATGACGCCTGAAACTTGGCCTCCAAATCCAGGCCGCGTTGGTCCCAGGAGCACCGCAGTGCGGCTGCCCACGTGCCCACAAGGAGAGCTCTGCAGCGGCAGCATTCCGGAAAGGGGCCAGCACCAAAACCGAGCCTAACCAGCGCAGGTGTTGGGGAAAAACAGCGTTTTTCATGCTTTGGCCTAGGAGAAAGCCAGGTTTGAGGTTTTGGGTTAATGCTTTTGTTTGTGGCAACTGGAGCTAACGTTGTGCTGCTGAATTGTGAGAAACCTAGTTAGGAGGAGTTAGGAGAGGCACCAAGTTGTGGAGTGAGGCAAGCTAATGACATAAGGCCAAGCCCTCCAAGTGATCTGTTAGCGGATGATAGATGGATGTGCACCTCACCGGCAGCGCCACCAGCCTTGCTCCACGCCAGAGTATCTGTCAAGATGTTAAGTGGACGACTGCAATCAGCAGTGAAATAAGACCTATGTAATCTGATGTTCCACTTAGGAAAGAAAACAAAATTCCTGCCACCTAATACGAGGCTGCGCCGGCCAGCACACAAAGGCTTCTCAAGGAGGTGAGGTGTCTGATAAAATCTTTACACCTCATTATCATTTGTAATTTAGAGATATGGGTACAGCTGTATCTACACATGGTGCACAGTGACATTTCCAGGGATTTTTATCTGCGGCTGTTCCCAGCCAGCAGCTCTTTGCTCACATGTGTGCTTTTGTCTCCCTTTCGGTGTGCTCCCAGGCCCAAACCTTATCTTGCTGAGAAGGGGAGGCAGCCTATTAAAAATGCCCTTTCTGCAAGATTTTATGTAGATAGCATTAAAGGCAACCTTCATATCCTCTGCTACAGAAGTTAGAGTCTGATTAATTAGCTGTACAGTCAAGCTGCTTGATACAAGATGACAAGAAATGGAGAATTTGTTTTCTGAAGGTGTATAGAGATCCTGCATCTTGGGCAGAAATTCATAGAAAAAGCAGGGACTGTATTAAGGGAAGCACAGGTGGAATGAATGGCTCGCAGTACAGAGCCCAGACACATGGCCCAGCCTTGCCGTGTTCGGTCGCAGCCCCCCTTTGCTTTTGTTCCCCATACTCCCAAGCGCCCTGGGCACCAGCTCCTGGGTGCCCTGCACGGTGGCCAAGGGTCTGCCGAGCGCAGGAATGTGCTGGTGTGCACATCATGCCTGGAAGAATATGCTGGTGTGCACATTATGGCTGATCAGGCCATACAAACTGCTTTATGAAAATTACTGAATGAAGTTGCAAAGATGTAAATGCAGAAGAAGTATTCAAAAATGCATTCTTTGAATATATTCCAGGCAGTAAATGTAGGAGCTCTTATAGGACAAGACAGTTAAGGCATGTGGTGCTTCATAAGGGATGATAACGGTTGTCAGGGAGGTTCCGGCACTTTCCGGCAAGGTGAGGAGTTTGGTGGCAGGGGTGGTGCTCCTGGGTGGCACCAGGATGATGCTGTGGATGACTTTGTCCCGTGGGACACAGGGACACAAATCCTGCCTGGTCCAGGAGACCCGGGAAGAGGAGTCGAGGCGGTGGTGGCCGCAGCTCCTGCTGTGGCATGGGGGAGAAGGGGAGGCCACAAGGGAGCAAGTGGCACCCAAGCGCTCGTGTGGTGACTCGCGCGGGATGTGCTGCGGCCGCTCTGCAGCCAGGTGAATGTCCTGAGGAACGGGCCGGCTACCAGCACTCCTGGCGTTCCTCTGTGCCACGTGAGCCACTGGGGCTGAGCCGTTTCTGTGCTCGGCAGTGTAATTCCAAGCAGCTTCTTTCCAGCAGAAAGGATCAAAGTCCCCAAATGAGAATGTGGCGAACTCGATACCGCGCCGTGTGCCCCAGGCAGGGACAATGTGCACTCTGTAACCGAAGCCTCGGGGTCGTGTAATGCAACACCGCCGTGCAGCCCGCGCACTGACCCGCCGCCGCAGCGGGCACCAGCACCGCCTGTCAGGCGTGACCAGGGGTGACCAGCCCGGCGGCTCCGGGCTCTGCTCCTCGCTGCCCACGGCTTTGTTTTGGTCATGAGCAGAGCTGCTGGTTTGGCACCGCGCGATGCGGGGATCCCCTGCACTGAGGAATTTCTCACAGCAGCAAGGAAAACAAGAGTCAGCAACAGGGGAGCTTTGGCCAGCATTTTTATGGCAGGAAATGCGGAGGATACCGAAAGGACAAAATTAACGGCGTGGGGAGTATGGTTGTGCTGGCCGCTGTAGTGACACCTCATCGTTTCCAGCGCAGACGCCAGCGCGGGCTGCTCTGCGCCTGGCGCTGCTGGGTCACCGCTCTGCGTGGGGAGAGGGCCATGGTGACGAGCTCGCCGGGCACCTCGTGAGCCCCATTGCGACCAAGGCCTCGCACGTCCTTTGTCTCCGCACCTGCCACGCGCCCTGTTCCCGCTCGGAGCAGTGGGGCACGCCGGCTGTACCTGTGTTAAATACCACCGCAATGTTTTATAGCCCATGGAGGGGTAATTACAAAGGACAAAATCGCAGGTTTTATAGCAGCTCTTCCCAAGGGTGCAGTTAGGAAAACGGTGTGTGTCATGTAACCAATTTAGATAATGATTCTGATAAAGATAAACTGAATTGTTTATAATAAGTAATTGGGACTGCAAAGGCCCGTGTGACAGTGACGAGCACAGGAGCTCAGTGCGCAGGGAGCTGCAGCCTGAGCGCTGGAGGCTGCGCCCAGGGGTTGCACCTTCTTGGTAACATTCGTTTGGGCTCAGGAGCAAGCAACGATCAACAGTGCAAGAGTTTTCGCCCCATAGATGCTCCCATGTGCATCCATGCTGGGTGATAATGGGAAACGGAGCGACTGGCTCCATGTGTGGCTGGGCGAGGAGGTGCTAAAGGGCTGAAAGAGCCAAGGAAAAGGCCCCGCTGTCCTCTGGTCCCAGGAAGATCCTGGGCACATCCAGAGCCGAGCTGGGAAACCTCCCAGGCTGCAAACCTGGCACGGCTGTTCTGCAGGCAGGAGATTACATAACGAGTAGGTTATCTCCTCTGGGATAAGGCAGAATCCTCCAGACTTGAGTGGAGGATCTCCTCTAGCCTATTAGAGTATGACAAGACGCAGTTCGGGCCGGTAAGCCTCTATCAATCACAAGATGAAGTAAAGCCCTAATTACCATTTAATTGTTGCCTTCAGCTTGAGCTGCCCTTCTGCAGCGCCCTCCGCATGCGTCTGCGGGGAGGCAGTGCCGAGCCCCGCCAAGGCTCCTGGGGGGAGACCCGGGCGGGCTCCTGCGCGGGCGGCCGGGGAGGCGGCGGGCACTGCCCTCCGCGCGCACAGCGCACAGCGCACAGCGCGGCGCTTCGCCCGCACCTGGCAGCAAGGGCAGCTCTGCTCAGGAATGTCCCGCTCCCTGGAGTTAGGAAGGAAGTTACGTTGTAGAAAAAGAAGCTGCAGTGCATCATGTGGGCTGGTGCAGTGCAGTGCAAACTGCTGAATAGAATTCTTCTAGAATATTTTTAAGTTGATTTCCGTATAGTCTGGCATGCTGGTGGTTGGCTTGCTTTTAAGTGCTGCTCACTATTGCTCCAGTTTTGTGCACTCTCCGTGGCAGGTGTTTTCCAAGCAAATTGCAGGAGCAGAGGGATGCTTCTTGTGTGAGATCCTAGCAGCTGCCCTGACACCAGCATGCATCACTGGGATGCGTCTGCACTGGGCGACTCAAAGGCACCAAATCCAGTGTCAAAAATAATTACAGACCATTAGGGCCTGACACATAGAGTTTAATAACAGAGTAAATATTGCGGTGATCTTTGGAAATACATAAATAAGTAGATAAATGTGCCAAACAGAACTGTCTGGCTTTAAAAGTGATCTGCTTAAGACTGCCCAAGGAAGGGGCAGAGCTGGAACTGGCCACTCCGTCTCTCTGGATGAAGGATGCAGAGCAGGACCCATCGACCGGAGCTGCTTGGTCTGCAATACCAAGCTGTGCACAGTCCGAGGAGCCAACCTCTGGGCTGCTTGTGCAGCCCGACGCTGTCTTTATTGGGAGTATTCACAAATAACATGCAGTTTTTGAAGGTACCAATCTTAGAACAAAAAGCCGAGTGATGCAGCGATGTAGTCCCTTGTAGTGATGTCCCTTTGCTTTTGGTTCCTGATCGCCTTGCCCACGATGTTGCAGAGTTCAGTTCAGGTCCTCAGTTCAGAAATCCCAGTGAACGACACCGTGGCTGCTGCTGCAGTACAGGACGTGCTCATAAGTTGCACTGGTGCTCGTTCATCGCTCTTGCTGCCCAAGGTTAAAGGACCTGGACAAGCAGCAGCACTGCAGGCCTTGCAGCTGCTGGGGAAGTCCTTGGACGGATGGTACAGCATCCTTGAGGTTTCAAGAATCATTTATTTCTTAAGAATTCTGATGGAAATTTTTCTTAACTCAAGGAGTATTTCATGGCATTTGGGGTAACGCCCTTCACTCAGATCCTGAAATTGCTTACAGCAACCATAGTTTTCCACCCTTTTTCCTAAAACAATAAAATAAATAGAACGTAATGGTGAATAGGGAGTCTACATTTCCAATGCAAGGATGCATCTGTGGAGACGAGTTTCAGTAAATTGCTAACAGAAACAGTGAATTTTACAATTGGTTCCATCTTTGCAGTGTAGTCAGGACCCTCTTGATGATGTGCTGATGAAGAGTTCTTTGCTTAAGATAAAAATATATATATATAAAAGCTGTTCTCCTCATCCTCTTTGGTTTTCTCTGGGTCAACATCTCAACCTCTTGATTAGATTTGGAACCTACTAATTAGATATAATTCATTATCTGCAAAAATGAGATCAGAAATCAAGAGCTGCTTTTCAAAATAAGGCGATCTTTCCCCTCATCCATCATGGCTGTAAGTAACCAATTTAAAGTCAGACAAATGCATAACCAGCATTATTACCTTGTCATAACTAGTTAGGGAGAAAGACCTGGAATACGCTGGCATTATAAATGGTTTTTATCGCATTATTTTGCAGTTATTTGTCAGCTACTTTGGTTAAGATAAATGTAGAACAATAATCGGATTCTGCAACTAAACCCCAGACAAGATTTTGTTAATTGTGTGGTCGCTTCAACGGCACGAATATCGGGAGCAGGGCCTGTCCCGCACGCCTCGCTGCGGGGCTGAGTGTGGGCCTGGTGGCCAGGGCCAGGAGCAGAGCGGCCGGGAGCTGCCCCTGGGCACCGGGAGCTGCCCCTCGGCGCCAGGAGCTGCCCCTGGGCACCGGGAGCTGCCCCTGAGCACCGGGGAGCTGCCCCTGTGCACCGGGGAGCTGCCCCTGGGCGCCGGGGAGCTGCCCCCGGGCGCCAGGGAGCTGCCCCCGGGCGCCGGGGAGCTGCCCCTCGGCGCCGGGAGCTGCCCCCGGGCACCGGGAGCTGCCCCTGAGCACCGGGGAGCTGCCCCTGGGCGCCGGGAGCTGCCCCTGGGCGCCGGGGAGCTGCCCCCGGGCACCGGCAGCTGCCCCTGAGCACCGGGGAGCTGCCCCTGGGCGCCGGGGAGCTGCCCCTCGGCACCGGGGAGTTGCCCCTCGGCACCGGGGAGCTGCTGCCCACCCTGCTGCAGGTGTTTCTGCCTGGTTTCCCTTGCATTGCATTTCTAAGGCTTCAACTAAAAGCTGAAGTCCCCCTGCCCGGGAGTGCAGGAGCAAGGCAAGGCAATAGCAGGGAAATAGCAATCCCGATAGCCATTTCCTTGCTTTGTTTTCAAATGGAAGTGCAGAGGTGTGCAGCTCTTGAAGGTGGTTGTGGGGAAGGAGGACCTGTGCCTTGGAGGGTGAGGATGCAGAGCGCGATGCTCCGGCACACACAGCATGCACGGAGCCTGCAGGGGTGGGCAGGTTTTCAGCACGCGCCAATTGCTTCATGGGCAAATGAGGACAATGTCCTGATCTCAGCTGCAGGGCTCCGTTGATAAAGTCGGGTTTCAGTAGAAGATATCTCCTAAAATATTTGCTTTGTATGAGGCTCCCCCTAGAAAACAATATATTTAATAATTAGCAATTCTAATATCAAATCACCTTGAGTGCCGTGTAGGTGCCTCTCACTATAGAAATTACTATTTAAAGTGTATTTACTGTCTTTTTGTTGTAGTTTCCATGAAATTGATTCTAATTAAAAATGTTAATGCAATTGCAGCTTAAAGGGAATTACAGCAGCAAGAGCAACTTTTGCAGAAGACTGATGGATCAGCAATTGCTCTTCCCTTCCCTTAAAGCCTAGCAATTCCTGATCTATCAACCTTCTGCAAAAGTTCCTATTGCTGCTGTAATAGGCAAAAGAAAGAGGGTTTTTTTCTTTTCTTTTCCTTTTTTCTTCTTTTCCAAATCAAAATGACAATTTCATGCCTCCCGCCGGCCCACGCACCCCAGCTCACCAGTTGGGCTGACTGAATCCTCACTAGGGGTGGCTGTGGCGCCCGCTCCCGTTACAAAGGTGGGAGAAGCGGAGGTGCCCGTGGCCGCCCTGCTGCAGGCAGAGCCGCGTCCCCGCGCAGGGACCCGGCCCACCTGCCTTCCCAGTTGGGACGCGCTGTAAAGGGCACGTCCGACACTAGCTTTTTTATTTATTTATTTTTCTTCTCATCGTGAGGGCAGCCTAGGTGTCTGTGGCATAAAGAGGTTTGACGATCTGCAGGCATTAATGTCCCGAACATAATGAGCAGCAACCATGCAGCACATGGTGCATGTCTGCTTATTGGCGAATTTAACTCATTTTAATTGCAGCGTTACTTGTGTGACGGAGATGTAGCCCTCGGAGGAATCGTTTCAGAGAGGAATAGCGTATTTGTATAAAAAAAAAAAAGACAAAAAGACAACAGACTCGGATAATCTGCCATAGTAAATTATAGTTAAATAATAGTCTTCGGGCTGATCCGTGGGGCGGGAGGCCCTTCTGGAGCGGGGCTCGCGGCTGGCCTGGAGCGCGGCCGCCGGCTGCCCCGGCTGGTGG
>JAUBOD010001040.1:280957-317014 GCA_032353885.1 Nothura maculosa | reverse complement strand
GCCCGGGGCGTCGCGCGGCCGCTCCCGCCCGGCCGCGGCCCCACGCGCCGCGTCCTCCTCTGCCCCATTATTCATCCCACCGCGCCGCAAACAGCTGGTCTTCAAGGGAAATTACCTAATGAAGCCACAATAGGGCCATTGTGTAGGCGTGACATCCCTGATAATAAATTAATGTTTTCAGGAGATTGACCGCACTTGTCTGGGTTTTGTGTGCTACAAATTCAGCTGCCTTGTCTTGGGCTGCTTTACATAACTGACAGTATAAAACTGGTGTCTGACTGCCAGTTATTCCCCCCATTTCCAGATCTGAGCCATAAAATATCTTTATTTGTTCAGCACAATCTTGGCTGGGCATCTCTAACCCGTGCTTTGAAGTGATGCACGCTTGTTTGGAGTTGATTGGCTTTATCTAGCCTAGAATTAAGGGCAAACTTAAACATTTTTATACTGGGAATGTAAAGAGGTTATGGACATAGGGATACTTTTTCTGCACTTAAACAAACCATGTTTTCTTACACTTCATGTAGCTCATGAAATGAGCCACAGCATGGAGAAATATTCCCCATCAAACTTCCCCAAATTCCCTGGATGTGACTGATATATTTCAAAATGCATGGCCTAAGTGAAATATCCTTTCAAGACTGTTATTCTAAAACATGCTGCAGGTGTGACTTGTCTTTGCTGGTTGTATACAGGCATGTGATTAGTTAGTGATTAAAACAGTCTTTTCTCCCTCAAAACTAAATGTTCTCAAATCTCTGTCCGTGTCTGCAGTAAATCCTGTGTTTTTAGCTCAGTGGAATTTGGCAGAACCAATTCCTTGGGTTTCAGTACTGTGCTGCTTTTTGTGAGTGTCCAGCCAGTAGAGAGGACAGCGTGTCGGCTCTGCCGGATTTCTTAGCGTGATTACAGCTCCAAACGGAGCAGACCAAGCCGTGGAAGCAGGATCGGAGGCAGAGGTGCGTGTTTCCGCAGGAGTGCCGCTCGCGTCTCCTTGGTGCTGCCTGGCGCCAGCCGTGTTGCCACTTGCGCCTTCACACCCGCCTTGTGGCGCCGTGCGACGGTCACTCTCGCTCGAGCAGCAGCATCAGGCTGGATCCTTTGACAGGAGCTGGGTTCTCCAGCAGGAAGAAAACTACCAGAAATGGTGCCCAGAGGAGGCTGCTCCGGGCTGGGGCTGTGGCTGAGCAGGATGGAGCATCCTGCAGCCCTCGTTCCTGACACGGTGCTGGGTCCTGCTGCCCGCGCTCCCCGCCTGCCCGCGTACACTGCAGTGGTGGTGGCGCGCTGGGTGCTCGTGCTCCCCCATCCCAGGACCCCGTAAACCAAGGGTTGCGTGGGAGGGAGCTGCAGAGGTTGGGTACGTCTAGGCGAGGCTCCGGTCCCGCTGCTGCTGTCCGGGAGCAGAGGGCGCTGCGGGAGCGGCGGCGGCGCTGCCACGTGCGCGCGCAGCGGCTCTGCGCTGCACACCGGCCACGGCCCTGCGTTTCCATGGCGATGGACACAAATTCCTGCCGCTCTTCAAAGTGAAAGACATATTTGTTTTGCCAGCGCAACTTTGTAGCACAAAAGCGCTCTTTCTTTTTTTCACGTAACACCTGCTAATCTGCCCCTGGTCCCTTTGAAGCCTCCTGCTGATCAGAAATTCAAATACATTTTTGCATGCTAATCTGGGTGGTAATCTGCAGCTTGCGTCTTTCACGTCCTGTCTGCAAAAACAGTTTTCTTTATAATAATCACCAGAAATGTGACCCTGGTGGCTCTGCGCGGGGGGATGCGCCGATGGGGAGCTGCGCTGCTAGCAGCTCCGCAGCGGAGCCACGGCAGCTCAGCTGGGGCTCCCCTTGCTCCTCGCGGGCACAGTGCGTCCCCACGCAGCCACCCGGTGCTCACAGTCCTGCCAAGGCTGTGTCAGCTCCTCAGGAACTGACCTGCACGGGTGCATGGTCCCTGTTAAGGTGCCGCATGGATGCAGGTGCGCAGCAGCATCACCAGTGAAATGTTTAAGAGGTTCCTGCACCCTGTCTGTTGTGCTCGCCGTTATTCAGATGTCCGGTCCTGCTCCTCAGCTCTTCTTTGTGGGCCTGCATGTCGGCGTGGTGGCTCTGCCAGCACGTCATGCAAAATGACTATGGTCCTGGTGATACCGTTGGCTTGTGACTCTGAGCACATGCACCTGCAGCCACCAGGCCACGAGCAGGCCAAAAAGGCATACAGCTTGACCTGCCTTTATTCTTTGGGTTGTGCATCTTGAAAGGAAAAATGCTGACAACAGGCTTGCTCACAAAGACTCTCTGGAGCCAAGGCCAGGAGTTGTTCAGAACTGGTATAAGTAAGTGCTGGAGCAGCAGCTCCCTGGCCACGAGACCCATGTGGTCCCGTGTGGAGGATCCCTGAGCGATTTGTCTATGAGGACTGCGCCTGGTGAGACGGAGCTGATGGCGCAGCCCCCTGCCCGGCCGCCTTCCCGAGGCACCTGCTCCTGCAGCCGTTTCCACGCTGTGGCTCGGGAGCCCCCAGCACGGGGAGCATCCTGGTGCCGGGCAGAAGGAGCGCGCAGCCGGGCAGCAGCAGCGGGGCCGAGTGCGCCGGCTTTCGCATTCAGGCTCGTTGCGAGCTCTGGCTCAGACTGGAGCTTTGCTGAGTAAATAGTCTCAACAATAATCTCAGCCTGATTCCAACTAATTAAATCCTGTACAAACATCCCTCTCTGGGCCAATATAGTGAAAGACAATGAAAACACAGAAAACCAGACATAGCTTTCCTCCAGATTTTGCCCGGCCTTTAATCCCGTATCTTTTGAAAGACAGTATCATCCGCGCGGCGCGGGGTCAGCCTCCTGCCCTCCACATCTCGCCCAGGAATTTTTCAATAACGAGCAGCTGGGTCACCAGCGACACAAAAGCTGCTGCAATATCCTGTAGGCTTACGGGGCACCGCAGAAATCCCAGAGCAAATCACGGCGTGCACAGAGAGGGACCGTCCTTTTCTATTATGGAGGCCACTTCAAACTCGCCTCGGCACCACCTTTTCTCCAGCTTTTCGGAGGCAGGATTATCCCCTGCGTGTATTTAATCACGCGCTGGGGGGTGGCTTTGATTGCCTTTTTGGAGCCGGGCAAGTTGAGCGCCGTGTCCGGAGGCTCCTGTGCTGCTCCTGTGCCCCTGGCAGAACCGCTGTGCCTGGCCCGGGCTCCGAGCGAGGGCCTCCGCGTCCTTGTGCGCAGCGCTGCTCTTGTGCTCTTTTTATTCAATTTTTATAAAGCCCCGTGGAATACGTAGACTTTTTCAGGAGAAGGAAGAGTTGCCTTGTAGGGTTTTCCTCTGAGTACCCAGTAAAGCAAAAAGTAAACCAGGACAGCATGATCAAAAATAAATACTGCAAAAAAATTTTAATGTCTCACAAAAGGCAGCCCAAGATGTATGTGAGATATGTTGGAGATTCCTGATTAAAAGCAGTTTGTGTCAGGGAAGTTACCACTTGCAACATGCAGAACATCTGACAGTGATTAAATGGAGCTAGCTATTAGATTTTCCTAAAGAAACAATAGTTAAACATATCTCCACAAGTATGAAACACTTTATGTACTGTATCTGGTACACCTCATTTAAATTGACTTAGATGGAACAGACACACTAAGTCTAACTAGTAGGTTATTAAGAATATAAACCTGGTGCCCAAGAATTTACAATCAGTTATATGGGGGGTATCCTGACTTTCCTCCTTTTCCCAGGGCTTTCATTTGCTAAGCATGTGCTGTAAAGATGTCACATTTACAGCAAGGGACAAGTTTAGGATGTTTCTTACAAACAGTTTTAGGTTACTTACCTGTAGCAAACACATCTCTGCAATATGCAGTACAAGGCTGCTGTGAGCTTCAGAAAATGTGTGTTAGAGGGGAATGGATGTGTGACCACGAACACATTTGCATTTTATTTTTCAGTTTGTTTATTAGAGCTTGTGAATTTTAATAGAAATGAAAGACAAAAAGAAAAGTTTTCTAAAGGATGACAAGCTTCTCAGCTCTGTTAGACCACTTAGGGGGTTGAAAAATATGGTTTATATTAAGTATATCATACTTCTAATTCTGGTGGGAAGTAGAAAGACGAGCCTGGAGATTCATCCAGTCCAGCCTGTTTGGTATTTGCAAATAAACTGAGCACTGCAACTAATAATCATTTAATAAGATCCCTAAAAAATACTTTCTTGTTTCTTTCACTTTTGCATTCAGAGAGATATTTAGCTCGTGATTGCAGGGCTGTACTTGCACTTAGGTGCTCTAATTCACATTCCTAAGTAGCAGAGTGGGAGCAGCTGGGTGAGAGGACATCCAGGAGCCGCTGCCAAAGCTGGATCATACCAGGAGAGGAAGAGGAGGGACCCTCGTGCTGCTGCCACTGGGAGCCGAGTGCCCTCCCAAGAGCCCGGGCAGTGACTGTTGGTTTCTGGTGCTCGCTGCTTGCTTAAACCTGACCGGCAGCTCTGCCCATCACGGTGTGCTGGCCTCCTGGCTCTGTGTGCTGGGTGCCAGCAGCCCCAGGGCGCAGGGCCATGGAATCGCCGGGAAAGGGAAGGGAGAGAGTGTGGCCAGCTGCAGGCAGCGCCGCAGCAGCACCGCCGTGCTGTTGGGCCACGCACAGCTGGAGAGGAGAGGGACGGGAAAGGAAGGACGATGGGGAGCTTATCGTGTCCTCTGAATAGAGCTGTGCAGGAGAGGAGCCCTGCAGAGTCGTCGCAGCCTGGCGAGCGGCGCCATGGGCTTCCCAGTGCACAGAGGCACTGTGACTGAGCCTGTGCCATGATAGAGCACCGTGACCTAGCGTGCTGCCTCCTCCTACTGCGGAGCCACAGCAAGCGGCGCCAGAGCAAGCGGAGCTGCAGCAAACAGAGCTGCAGTGAGCGGAGCCGGAGTGCGCAGAGCTGCAGCGAGCAGCACTGCAGGGAGCAGAGCTGCAGCGAGCGGAGCCGCAGCAAGTGGAGCTGCAGCAAGCGGCGCTAGAGCGAGCATAGCTGCAGCGAGCAGAGCCGCAGCGAGCAGTGTCGCAGCTCCCGGTGGCCTCCCCTTCCTCTTGCTCCCGCGGGAGCTGCTGTGGCCGCCTTGCACCTTTCTTGTTTATACTGCTACTCCCACTGTAGTGTGATTTATCGGCCTTGGCTGCAGAACCTTATCAATAAAGCCTAGGGTTTTTGCTATTTTTTGTTGTTGATCAAATTTATTGGAGAAATTTTGCAAAGGTTTAATGAATCTACAGACAAGAGGAAACAGGCTGCTCTCATGCATGCACCATCAGCCGCGGCAAATAGCGCTCGTGGTCATGAGAGGGCAGCCTGATGCTCCCCTTCCCTTCCAACCCTGTCTGTTCATCAGCGAGGCTTCTTGGTGCACACTGAAATGTTTGATTTCAGTGCTCATGCTGGTTGGAAGCTTCCAGGGTATTCTCTTAATCCAGCAGTATTTGTCTATAAGGGTGCATTTGGACTACCACGCTGTTAATCTGTCTGCTTGTTCACATGGTGCACAAGCTCCCCATACAGCCCCGGAGCTGCTGCCTTGGGGAAGTGGCGTCTCCTGCCTTGGGGAAGTGGCGGCTTAGGCTTCTGCTAATACCTGCTCCCGCACAATCCTTCCTGGGGCTCAGCGAGCAGGGAAGACTGGCTGATAGCATTTGTTCTTAGCATCTTCTTGCCAAATTCTTTTGATTGTGTGGATTTCCTCACACAGAAGCTTCATCAAAGCTCATCAATTTAGTCAACAGTGAAATTCTGCTGTTGCTTCCACCAGCAAGCGCAGACTGTCATGGTGTACAGCCATGTGGTGAGGTCTCCTGGCCAGGAGAGTATGCAGCCTTGCCCCTGGCCGTGCCATGGACATGCATGCTTTATTGCGGGGCACTCTGCAGAGTTGGAGCTGGAGGAGGCGCCCGGCGTGTTGGACCGCGTGGCACCGCCAGTCCCCCCGTTGCAGGGCAGCGCAGGAGCTGCGCGGGCCCCACAGGCTGAGCAGCACGAGGGGCACCTTGTGCAGGCTTGGGGGAGCAGGGGCAGCACGTTGAGCAGAGCAGCACGTGCAGCCAGCTCGAGCCGGTCCCGCGCGGCTGTGTCCCTGCTGCTGTCAGGCTTCGTTCACTGCTGGGGGAGCAAACGAGTTGCAGTTGCCAAAGGTGTTGGGTGTCTCTTACCTGCCGGCTGTTTGCAGCAGTGCCCTCCAGTCTGGGAAAGCCCCTCGTCCCCGCGTGGCAGGGGAGATGGCTTTGTCACTCCTGCTTGGGCCAGCGGGAGGGAGGCAAAGCGGGGATAGCGCTTCTGGGATCCCGCAAGGCTTCACAGCTGGTGGCCAGAAGCGACTGAAAACATGCACGGTGCAGAAATAAATTCTCTGCCCCCTTTTGAGTATGTGGATTAGCACAGACATGTCTGTTAGTGAACAAAGTAGGCTCAGGAAGAAAGATGTGATGAAGAAGTGAAATCTGTGGCACAGTTCTCTGATTCTGGTCAGGTATTCTGGTCTTTCTCAGTACTTGGACTCTGGAAAGCCTGCTAGGATCCAAGCATCAATGTTTTCATATTATGTTTATTGTTCATATTTGGTAGCTCCTGAATGGACTGCTGCATACCCCCTTCCTTGCCTGGGCCAGGAGAGTTGGGTCTGGATGGACACTTTGATGTCTTGAGTGCCTAATTTGCAAAGGGAAAGTCCCTGTGCAGCCTTTTATTTTTATCTGCTGGGCAGCCATTAAGTTGGGCTTCATTATGAGACTAAGGATGGTGTGAGCAACGCAAGTGCTGGATAGCCTTTATCCAGGAAGCCACATTGCGCTTTGCTAGTTTTCTAGCATAAAGCATACTGCCAAAGAGGAGGTGTTAAATAAAAAGGCTTACTCGGAAAAGAAGCAAAAGTGGAAGCTGCTAGCAGTGATCAGATGACAGATATTTTTGTTAGGAAATAATGCCGTTCTCTGATTTCCTGGGAGGTTGAATATAAAGCATAAAACAAGGGATAGTGATGAAATCCAGAAGAATTAACTCTGTGTATTCTGCTGGAGGAGGGTAAACAAGTGCCTGCCCGTGGCCCAGGTACGGGCCTGTTTGGACAGCTGCGCTGCCACTGGCCGCGCTGCCCGGCGCCGTCCCTGCCCATGGGGCGGCTCTCGTGCAAGCCTCATGCAAAACTGTACATCTCTATAGAGATAGCTGCGTTAATAAACCCTGCGCAGCGGAGAAGGTGGATTTCCGGATGCATACCAACTGCTAATGTAAAACATGCTCTAGTGAGAATTCCTTGAAAAACTGCATTTACTGCTGCAATAATAGTAAAAGGTCACCTTGGATCACGTTTGTAAAAGGTCAGGCGCTGGTGGAGATATCAGTCTGTGCACACAGAGCAGGAGTTGGGAGGTGCGCTGCAGTTATGTCTGCAGCAATAGCTGAAAACCATCCAGGGCTGGATGTAAGAAAGTTTGTAAGAAAGTTTCTGCTATTCTGACTGCTACTGTGGCAGGGGACAAATATTCATGTGGGAAGTAATGCCCATGGGACTGGAAAAAGAGTCAAAATGGGAGCAGTATATTCCAATGCACTGTTGTGCCGGGCTGGTTCGGTACTTTGATGACCACAGGATGCACTGTGAGGACTCCGTGATTTAAAACGGCCGCTCTAGAGAGGATGCCTAGGAGAGCTTGCTCCGTGTGACGTGGCACGTGCTGTGCAGTGCCGAAAGTCCACGCGCTTTTCAGCCTGGCAGCTCTGGTGCAGCGCTGGGCGGAGCAGGCCATTAGCCTGCAGGCTCTGGGGCGAAACAGGCAGGAGCTGCTGTAGGGGCTGCTCGTGTTCTCTGAGAGGGTTGGGGGGCACCTCATCCGTGGGGCCGAGCCCTCCCCAGCCCGGGGCCTGGCAAGGGCCGCAGACCTGGAGGAGCAGCTGGTGCTGACGCCGCCTCTTCAGCTGCTCGCTGAAGAGCAGAAGAGCTGGCTGAAGAGCCGGCTGGGAAGGAGGCGGGCGCTCCGGAAGCGCACTCCACAAGCCGGGCAGTGGTTCCTGTCCCGTGCAGCCCGCTGCGATTTCCCAGGGAGCCGCGTGGTGCCGAAGCACCTTCCAGCCGCCCCGCTGCGTCCGCCGCCAGCAGTGCAAAGGGAGGAGGAGGCAGCATGACGGGCACGTGGGCAGGCCGGGCACCGAGGCCCAACGCGGCCGGGCAGCCACCCTGCCTCCTTGCTGCTCCGGGGCCGCCCTGTCCACGCATGGCCGTCACCGTCCCCATCGCCCCCGTCCCCACTACCACCATCAGCCCCATCCCTGGCTCCACGGCAGGACCCTTCCTGCCCCATCCTGTGTTTGGCACCGCATCGTCCATGGCCGCGCGGGCGCTTCCCGCGAGACGCGCACATCCTTGGCCTCTCAACTCTGCAAGGCTTCCGGAAGGAATATTGATGGATTTGGGCCTCAAAGTGACTAATTAGCATGCAGGATTCCTCAAAAGGGTTAACATGGGATCTTTTTAATTGTCAAAAGAGTTTCAGGCTATTAGTGTTGGCATATTCTTCAATAATCTGTTTTATTTTTACCTGCTGGGAGCTTAATTAAAAAACAAAGAGGCTCAATTTAAAGCCCATTACTATGCTAATTTTGTAAGAACTGGGCGGTGATTAAGAAGCTTTAAAAAGAGGAGTTTAGTTTGCTCTAGGGAATGGGTTGCAGGCAGGTTTTATTTCGTTTCATTAGCTAGCTACAATTATTTATAAACTAAATGGAAATGATATTAAAGAGTAATGAAAAAAACAGCATCTATGTATTATTGAACAGCAGAACTTTTTTTTTAATTTAGCATCTATGTGTGCAGAGCCTTTATTACTGCAACTTGCAGTTAACACAGCTAAATGCAGTTGTTAAATATAAGAGGCTTTTTAAATATGCCCATAAATACAGAGCTGTCTGGTTTGCTTTTCCTATAGATCACTGGAGTAAGTTTATAAAGATATCAATGTGACAATAAAGATGAACTACTGTCTCTCCTTAAAAAGATTTTATGGGGCTTTATGCAGGAAAAATTCTTACCAGGATGAATTGCAGAGATGCATTTTTCATACTATGTACTTAAGTGTTGTTCGTACATTTGCAGCCTTAAAGCGCTGCAAACTTCCTGTCTTTTGCCTGCCCTGCAAACTGTAGCACCAAGTAGTAACAGTGGCTAAAGCAGTTGGGGTGTCCTAGGGTGGAGCAGAGATGGAGCAGGCAGCCTGGAGCTGGAGCAGGGCGGCGGGAGCGCGAGGCCAGATCCGGGAGCCTGGAGCGTGTCTCCTGTGACACTGTGTTCCCCAGCGTTACCGCTGCCCCGTGGAGGGGGTAACTGCTGGAGCGCGCTGCGGCGTGCCGAGAAGCAGGCGCTGCGTCTCCTTCCGCGCAGGAGGCGGAGGGGCCGTGGGGAGCTGCTGGGTCGGGGAGCAGTGAGGCCAGCACGGGGCTGCGGGCTCCTGCGCACGTGCAGGCTGCAGGCGCCGGTGCAGCTCCTGCATGCAGGAGGCATCGCGCAAACAGTGGGAACGCTCCTCCACGCAGGGTGAGCAGGGCTGCAAGCAGAGCTGCGCCGGAGGCTGCCGCAGCCTCGCAGCGCTGAGGGCCGAGGCGCCGTCGGCCTCATGGGATGAGCTGTGAAAAGAGCAGCCCTAAGCAAGGGTTGCATAGAGAGTGCGGGGCTGGTTTATGTTCTAGGCTTCCTAGGTGCCTCTTCCACCCTGCCGTTATTCCTTGCTTGCGCAAGATGTGCCTCCTGGGTGTGTCACCTGGCACTCTGCTGGGGACAGGATGGCAGAGCTGTGTCCAAGATGCTACAAGAGGTCCTGGGCAGTTTTCCATGAAAGCGACCATGGGTTATGCTGCGTGGAGCAGGGGCTTATCCTGCATTGCGGCTTGTGCGGGTCTGAGGACACACAGGTCTCAGCTCTGCCACCGAGGCCAGTGTGAACTTTGGTCTGAAACCTCAGGCTCTTCAAGAGGCTGAAATCACTAGGATTTTGGAGGCTAAAAACCTTTGGGGTTCTGGGCACAGGCATCTAGCACAGAACACTGAGGTCAGTGTAAAGCTTTTAAGTGGTTTTAAGAACTTGGTTCAAGCTCCTTTTCTGTGTTTCCAAAATCAACTTTCAATTGTGGATAAGAATATTCCTCCCTCTGTTTCCAGTTTAGGCATTTGGAACAGGAAGGTCTTTTACTGTATCTGTGTCTAATATTATTCATACCCAATCATCTTCTCTCTTGATATCCCTGGTGGAAGATGCTCTTTCACTTAGAAGCGTTAGAGGCAGCTGGAATGTAGGGTGCTCTGAAAATGTCATCTTTGGGTGAAGAACAGGCGCTTGACAACTAAACAGCGCCTGGAGCTGTTTGAACCACCTGGCTCTAAGTACACACAAACCTCAGATTCTTCAGGGAAACCCGAGGAGGCTGGGGCAGGGGCCTTATGTCCTCTTTTGATCTGGGTTTGAAAAGCTCTTTTCCGTCAACGGAGAGGTCACTTGATTTTCTTGAACGGCAGCGGTGGGCGCTGCAGGTGCCGCTCAGTGACCAGGGCTGGACTCGCAGGTACCGTGTGGGGACGTGGCTGGAGCGCGGGCCAAGCTGCCCGCGGCTGCTGCCGCCCTGTCCATGCTCTGCGCCCCTCGCCCGGGAGCCACGAGCGTCCCTGCCGCGCGAACGGGCTTCCTGCACACCCTGTGCTGGCCCCAGGAGAGCATCCTGCAGCCTGTGCTCCTGCCAAGGGGCATCCTCAGGGGCATCCCGCGGAGCATCTCCGTCCTGACAGGACCCTGCCCTGCGTGCCAAGGCAGTGGGAACCCCTGTGTCAGCAGAGGTGTGAGAGCTGTGTCCTCTGCCCTAGGAGATGCTGTGCGGGAGGCAGTGCGACCTGCGCTGCTGTTTGGGGGAAGCGAGCCTTTTTCTTTTGATTTTGCAACCGAAAAGTTAAGGGCGCGTGAACAACAGAGCTCTTTCTCAAAGCAAGGCCTGCTCCTTTTTCTTTAAACTTACTTTTCTGAGGCCAGCATTTGTATGTTTTCTATGTAATTAGAATGCATGAATTGTCCAAGCCTTTTGTCCTCAGCTTTGGGTATTTACCTGGCACATACCTGATTACAGTAGGATTTATAAATGTAGAGACATGTTTTAAGGCAAAGCTACAGTTGATCCTTCAATTGATTTGATTTTTAAAATTATTTTTATCTTCCTGCTGTTTCTTTTTTAATACCATAGCAACTTTGCACTTTTCACACCAAAATAGCTTGTGGCGCATCCCTAACTTAAATAGTAGCTACAGCCAACAAATGGCTTCTTGGTGAAAGAACGCAAAATATAAATAAAATAATATGAATAATCATGTATATTATAATATAGATTAATAATAATAATAATACACATATATAAAAGCAACAAGCAAGCAAGTGCAGCGTTCCCGAGCCAGAGGCATTTAGCCCAAACGCCAGTGCCACCTCCACATGGTGCTGGGGAGGAAACCTTGGTGCTGCAGGGAGCCGAGGGGCCGGGCTGAGCCCGGCCCTGTAGAGGTCATGCAGCAGAATGGCCTGAAAAAACTCCCCTTGGTTCTAAAGGAAAACGGGGCTATGCAGGATCCCTGAGGTCTTTTAAATGTCCCCTGGCCTCCTTTTGACCCTGTATACACCTTACATTCTTCCTTTAATGATTGACACTCAGTGGGTATGTGCCTCCAGGCGTATTGGGGTTGTAGCTGCTTCTTCATCAAAGCAACTGTTTACAGCTGGTTTGAGTTGGATGCCAATAAACAGTATTCTTTTTGTCTCAAAATAAAAAGCAGCTTAAGTCCCTAATGATAAGGATTTTGTGCTTTGTAGAGGAAAAATTCAGCTCGATCAGGACAGCCAGCCGCTCAGCTTAGCAAGTCAGAGCACTTTATGCTTCAGCTAAACCGCTTTTATCTCCTCAAGGAGCTGGCTATAGATCCTTATCACTGTGGCAGAAGTGATGAGGGTAACATCTTTAGTTGGAAATCATTGGCAACATGTGGAGAAAGCTTAAGATGTTGTCACACTTTAACTTGGTCCTAATCTGTTCAAAGGCAGTTCATACTTTCTAACTGCACCAGCAGGTAGTGAGAGAGAGTCAAAGACCGTCGGGGTAAAACAGCTCCCGCCGTCCTTTGGAGAGTTTATGACTTTCATAAAGTGGTACAAAGGAACGGCAGCAGTAACACTTACTGTCTCAATGAAGAGCTTATGTTCACCGAACCATATTTCATTAACTTGTACACCGAGCTTCTACATTTCCTGCCCGTTTGTGCAGTGCTAGAAGCAATGTTAAATATTTTAATGCCTATTGTAAGTGAAATGAGAACAAGAGAAATGCCTAAGAAACCCGTGTCGTGTGCGCGTGCCCCCGGCTCAGCACCCGAGCAGGTAGCGCGCGCGGCAGGCGCCGGGGCCCTGGGGCTGCGCCTGCCGGAGCGGCGCTCCCGCCCGCGACACCGTCACAGAATCCTCCAGGTTGGAAGGCACCTCTAGAGATCATCTAGTCCAGCCTTCCTGCTCAAGCAGGGATGCTCATGGGGCATCCACAAAGGAATCATGTGGCTGTCGGCGACAAACTGAGAAACTGCTGACACTTGAGAAGTTCGAGGTGGGGATCCTTAAACCAAATGGTAGAGAACAGGTTTAGGACGGTACTCTCAGTGGAGCCAGGCGTTTTTTAGTGTTCTTGTCCATGAGAAAGGGCCCACTCCTATTCCAGATGGGATGACAGAGTTCTTCATTTTACTTATCTGAGGCAAAATCTGACACAGCTTCTCATCCTATGTTTATTTGAGCAGATGTTCTCAGAAACTTCAGTTACTGGTGAGCAAACTTCATTCTAATCCAGCAAGTATTCTTGCACCATCCATACAGAACAAGCAAGTGCTGCACGAGTGATGAAGGGCAGGGCAATCAGAGCAGGACTTTCTTCAGCCTGACCCTAAACAACAAACCTGACTTTTTGAAATGTTTATGCAACCCATGCAATTCCATGAAATACTTGTGTGCTTTATAGAGCAATGCCAAGCAGTACAAATTTTCTTATCAGAAGAGAGAAATGACGTATGAATTCCGTGAGCTGAGAATTTTCTACACTTTCTCTACAAAAGGCATCGCTGTTTTTTCTTTCGATGCCTGTATGTATAATATATATATATAATATAGTCAAAAATTAAGTAGTATTTTGCAGCTTTGACCTGCTGGGTAGTTTTTGTCTAATTAAAAAAAAAGGTCTGAAAAAGTTAATAAAATGTTTAGACAAACCTTTCAGTCCTGTGGGCTTAAGGGTATAATCCTCTTTGCATGCCTAATAATGTTGTTGATGTCTAATGGGATTTCATTTTCACACATGTGTGAAGGAAGTGCCTTGTGTGATATATGTTTAATTGCTGAAATAACTTGAAACCTATGCTAATGTTCCAGGCAGAAGGGAGGGTCTGGACCTACTATAGAGCCTTACTTGTTGATAAATCTTTATAGGTTTAGTTTACCAAATCCTGAATGCAAACACTGACACTGATAGCAAAGTGTTTAGCACTCTATCATCCATATTTGGCCTTACTGAAGTTTGCAGATTTTGGCATTTTCCCATTAATCTAAGAATTCAATTTGCAGAGCAAATATCATTATTAGTCCACGCTAGAATAAATAGTCTAGTCTGGTCATTAACATAAAAAGGATGAGTCTCATCTCTGGAGTCTTCTAAGAAGTCTGCATAAAGAGAGTTATGTATTTTGAATCTTAGAATTAATGATGCATTATTGACATAATGCTAACAACATTGGCATTAGCATCCACGTCGCAAGGATAAATGTCCATTTCTCGGCACTGCCGGACTCATGCAGTTGCCTGAGTTTCTCCTGCTCTCCCTGCTTTCAGGGTCCCTTTTCCTGCTAAGCCCAGCATTCCCCACAGTGCCCAAAGCCCCGCGCCTCTCCGGTGGCTCTTTGGCTGCAGGATGAGCCGACTTTGTCGGGGAAGGACGGCAGAGAGAAGCTATGTGAGAGGACTGGGGGAAAAAAAAGTTTTCATCCTTTAAAAGTCAGGCTAATGGACAATGATTTGCTGCAGAGTATAGCAAGGACCTTTGTAGGACAAACAACAACTTTTCATGCTCAGATGGGGATTCGTGGGTTAAATTGCTATCTTTGAGTTCTGAACTTGGAAAAGTATTAAAGTGGAATTAAACCTCCACACAATCCGGCTCTTGTGTCATTCAGGATTTTTTTGGTTCTGTTTAATTGTACATCACAGCGGGGCTCTGAGCTGCTGGTGCTCCAAAGAAATGAGGGGTAGGGTTAAGTCTGCAGCCCACTGCTCGCTGCTAATCCTCCTTGTTCCTTGAAGAAGGATTTGCCTTTGCTGCCAGCTTGTGAAAGCCCTTTGCGGCCGCGGGGATTGCAGTGCTCTCCCGGGGAGGGTGGTTGCTATAGCAGGGCGCCGCGCCGGGGTATGCGCTCCAGCCCCACCGAGAGCCCGCCAGAAAGGGCCCAAGAAGAGTAAAACGGGGGATTAAAAAGTGGAACAATGGCAGACAGGAAGATAGGAGTGGGAACAAATGGGAATTACAGCACCAAAAATAATGCAAAGTGACAAAAAGAGGAAATAGAAAAATAATAGCTGACAGTCCGACTGAAAAGAGAAATGCTACAAAAGAACAATTTATTTTCAGCAGGCAAAGAAAATAAAAGGACATTTGGGAAATAAGACACAGACCAGTGTTAGCTTTTTTTTTTTCTTTTTTTTTTTTTTCCTTCTGGCAGCACTGCAAACATAAACCTCAAGTATTAGAACTGCTCTCTTTACCCCTTCTCACTTTCACCTTTGCTACAATCAGTTTATTCAAAACCAAAGCAACATGGGTTTTAAAATGTATGATTGCTTGTTTGCTGTTAAGTCATATTTCTGGTGGTGCTGTTCTGTTCCTGGGGACTAAGTGCGGGTGCTTCTGGGCTTTCCCTGTGCAGTGCTGGCTTTTAGACCCGGCTCTCAAATCCTATTCTTAAATGGTGTTCAAAGAAATAGCTGCCTTCAGGGAAATGCCAGTGGGCGCTCATATTTGCTTCTGCTCAGGGGAAGACAAATTCTCTGATTCTCACCCCGGCAATGCTGGGCGGATCCCGCTGGAGCCTGACCCGTGCCGGCTGTGTTCCCTTGGGAGCGAGTCCTTGGGAGCACTCCCTGGTGCTTTCTGCTGCTAAACCTCTGGCTCTGCAAATTAAATATGGCCTAATTATGCAGAGACCCAAACTTTGTCATCTCTGAGAAAAGCCACAGAAATTCTCATTCCCAGTCTAAAGTTTGTCTCATTACAAATAAAATTAAAAAGAAGCCGGTCCCACATCTAACAGCAAATCTCTCTGAATGCTTTTCCTGCACCCTACTGCTTTATATATAGGAGAGACAGGGAGATGTAACAGATGAAACATTTTGTTTATGAAGTGTCTATGTTTTGTTTTATTTCACATGTTTTTGCAATATAGATAACAGATTACACCACAGAGCTTTCATTGCCTTGTGCAATAAAGATACTATAAAGCCTTTCTGGGTATTAATAATAGATTGTGTTGATGAGTTTGGAGAAGCTGGCAATAGACCCCCCACTGCAAAGACATTAACACCACAGGACTAAGGTATCTTTTCCTTGCAAATCAGTTGCTAAATTGGCTGTGCTGATGGGTTTGGGCACGGGCTCTCGTACAGCAGCAGGCACAGGAAGTTATTTTGTTTTATACCGTCAAATAACGTTTCTTCTTCTTAATGTTCCTGGTTGAGTGGAAAGGCCCTGTATAAATTCTTTCTCTAAGTCATTCTTGCCAGCCGAGAAATAACCTAGAAATTGCATTTGAATTGCTGTGACACGCGATTATTTTTTTTCTCTAAAAGTGAAGTCCAAAGCAGTGCATCACAAACGGCACAATTCCCCCACTTATAGGGCCTTTAGGGGGGAATTTTCGTATAAAAATTATATTAGGAGAATCTCACCGAGTTGTTGACAACATGAAGTCAAAGGCGACTGTAAATTCAGTGTGCCACGTACCGCACAAGAAAGATGGGCTTTCTTGTCAGACCCTGAATACTGACCGTGCTGTCAGGGCATCCTCGCCCACCGTGTCCCGTGCGGTGCCCAGCACCAGCCCTGAGCCCTGCCCAGGGGCTCGCGGGTTGTGAGCGGGGAAACCAAGGGGCATTCAGTGCAATACATGTAAATAACTGCATATAAATACAAAGAAAGAACAAATAAAAAATAGCTTTTCAGTGGAGGAGTGAACTTGCTTATCCGAGTTTCTGCAACAGAAGTGCAAACTGCCCATCATGTGTTATGTTTTTATGAAATTTGGATGTCATTTGAAGCAATACAAAAGCAGTAATGGTAAAAGCATTTTTCCACCACCACCAACCTTATGTTTTAATTTATGGACAAAATAACATGATTTCCCAAATGTATACAGTGCCTAAAAATATAATTCTTAAAAAAAAAATCATAATATTTTGCTAATTCATTAGAGTTCCTAATTGCAGACCCAATTTTGTCAATGCAATTGGAGCCCTTAACTTCTACAGCAGTTTCTGTGCTCCAGAACAGATTAGGAGAAAATTGCAGCCATAATCTGTATAGTGCAATTGCCATGCTATAAAGAGGAATGGGAGTAGCTGGGAAGAGCAATTGGATTCCCAAAGGTGGAGCACAGTAGAGCAATATCAGTGACTTTGTAAATGAAAAATTGTTTTAATTCCCTTCTAACAGCAATAATTCGATTCTTCATAAATTTTTCCATCAAAGTGTTGTAAGAAAAAATACTATAAAGTAGAGCTGCGTGGCAGTGATGGAAGATGGTTGAACAAAGTGGTCAATTAGGAGCTGAAAATTAAGCAAAGAAAAGAATCTACTCTGTCACATTCTGCTTGAAGCAAAAAATTCCTCTGCACTTTGCATTTTACATTTTCCTCGGTTGTTAAGGCAGATGCAGACCAACTTTTGAGGATGCTGCATCCCACCTCGGCAGGTCCCCCTGGCGCGGCAGGTCGCTTTGGGCCGATGGCTTTGCAAGAGGCTTCTGCGCCCCTGCAGGACCCTGCCGGGGCCGGGGCCGGGGCCGGCGGGAGCAGAGCCCACGCACACGGGCCGAGTGTCGCTGTGCGGGGCCTTGTCCTCGGCGGGGCTGCTCGTTCGGAGCCCTGAGCCCGGCCGGAGGCTCCTGTGGGAGCCCGGAGCCGCTCGCCAGGCCCGGGGCGTGCGCCACACGCCGGGAAATACAAGAAATACGTCCCATGGGTCTCGAAGAAGTTTCCTTCTGTCTCACTCAGAATGTTCCATTTCTTATAGAAACTTTTAATTTTTGTGCATGTTTTATTGCCACTCTGTAGACGAGAATTAGCTGGCTTTTACTGAAGTTTCAGCTCTAAAATTGGCTTTAATAAAGTATGTAATTATTTTTTTCTGCAGGGAAAATATTTAAAATGTATTGTTTCTTATTTTAGTTTTTTTTTCTTAAAACCATAAAATTATAATATTTCTGTTTCGCTTTGGTGCATTTGAGATGTTTTGAATGCTCAGAATTTAGTGTAACCAAGCAACAGTCTTTCTTTTTTATATGCACCCATGAGCTTTAAAACACTGCAAAAAATCCAATATTGGAAAAAAATGCACAGTGTTTTACTCATTCTTTGTCATCTAAAGAATATGGAAGTATCAAAATTTCTTCTGAAGAACAAGTAACAGATGTCATTGTTAGTATTTTATTTTTTTATCTGTGGTTCAGCAATTCTGTGATTTTCTTAATGAAAGTCAGTTGTGTGAAAATGATATATTTTATGAGGATATATTTTACCTAGGTTGTAGAATGCTCTGTGCGGGGCAAGTGCTGAGCGAGCTCCCCATGGGACGTGCGGGCACCAGAAGGACATGATGACCAGGATAGTGGCAGGAAGGAAAGTGTCGCACCTAGGGCTGCCCATAAGATTTACCAGAGCTGGTGCCCCCATCTTTGTGTGTTGCACACGTAGAGGAAAGCCAGGTATCTGCTGTGGTTCTTTGCAGCACCGAATGTCAGAATTGAACAGAAGAGAACACAAAAACATCACTGCAACTAGACAGCAGCATCTGTCCTCCAGCATATATCAAACACGGCTTAATAACCTCCTATTTACTGATTCACTGCAGAAGTCCAGTAAATAAAGAAATCGACTGAATTGGTCTATTTTTATACCTCTGTCCTGTGTAACAAACCTCTTGAACCACACTTAATATGAACAGCAAATTTCACACTGCACATCAAGATCTCTCAGCACAGATTAAATTAGTTATAATAAAACAATTAGAATCTATTTGCCTGCAAACAAGAGGAAATGAAGGACTGGGGCAAGCAGCAGAGGTAAGGACGGGTTGTCAGGACGTTGTAAGAGTAAACAGCAGAGCAGCAGTTCTCCGGAGCAGCACAGGGTCAAGCTTGCAGCAAGATAACTGCGCTAGAGATAGTAAATCAGTAGTATGTATTAAACACCAGATGGTTGTGCCCATGCAGGAAGGCACGACGGATCATATAGCTGTGGTTGTGTTTGCAAGGATTACTGATGCAGCCTGACTTCACAGGGATATCCTAACAAATAAAATCTTTATGGCCTTTTCCGCTAGCAAACGTTTTCATCTACTGTTTAAAGACAGGACCACGTCATAGCAATTTCATTGTCTCTAAAATATATGCAAAAATCATTTGATAAGTTCACCCATTTTTAAGTGGTGCATATTTTTGCTCTCTAGTACTGTAAAGTTGCTTCACAGTGATTGTTACAAATACTCAAATGAACAAAGCAGCCCATTGTTCCAGGCTCAGCTGAATCCCCTAAGTGTTTCAGGCATAGAGGCAAACACACTTAAAAACCCCTAAACCTATTGAGTTGTCTTTCAGAATTGTCCAGGCAACAGAATTTATTTATAAAACTCTCGCAATCATTGATTCAAAACAAGGTTTTCTTGTTCTGCTTTTCTCCTTTGTCCTCTTTGAACAATTTTCTTTGGAATGTTTTCGTTGTGCTTAGGAGTCAGAGATTTCCCGGGGCTTCTAATAAAGGCATTTGATTTCCACTCTCTGCATACTTTAACAAGTCCAAGGATTTTGAGCTTTGACATTAACTTACGAGAGCTGGAGATAATCAGCCATGGGGGCAAAAAGGCAGAGTTATGCAAATTATTTGTAAAATGTATAGAAAGCAAAAAAAAAAAAAATCTTTAAATGTTGGTGCGAGACAGAGCGTCTCAGCGCAGAATATGTGCATGCCCCTCTTCAAATTTATTGCTTTGATTGAAACTTGCAAAGGGGTGATCTGTAAAGTATTCCTGCTATCCTACACTTCTCAACAGGTTTATTACCATTCGTTTATAAAATGAACAGTCTAATGAGCAGTGGTTTAGATCACAGATATCAAAGTCTGGTCATTTGTCAAGATTAGTTTCCTGTTGTGAGATTGCCTTGTGCAAAAAAAGTGCATAACCCTGAGTTACTCTCTGGAAGCTGAAAAAGAGACTATAAACACTTTGTAAGATAAGTTTAGCAAAGATTTCATAATCTCAGAATTAGATCCCACTCAGCACAGTCACTGTGTGGTGTAAATGCCTGTTGTAGTGCTGTGAGCATCTGAGTGTGGATTATGGCATTTTGTTGTGTTTACAAAGGACAAATTAATGATAGGACATTCGTGCGGTATCTTCAGAAATACAGCTGCTAACTTGAACAAGTTAACACTGCATTGATGGCAATGTAGTTCTTTGTAACTAAAAGACTGTCTTTGGTAGTATTGCAGGGAAAGCATAATCTTTTGGCTGTATTCTATTGCCAGTAAATAATAAGTAATATTTTCTATTTATTTTGGATGTTTTTTATTTTGAAGAAGAAGAGAAATAACACTTGATAAAGCAGTATGCACAGAAGGTGCTGCTGAGGTAAACACTGCCCTCCTCAGCACCAGCATAACAAGAAAGAAGGTAGTTTGCCTTGAAAAAATTGTGTTCCTGGTCCCTACGGAAAAAACTGAACAAGTGCACAAGTGGGGAAGCTGTGTGCTCTCCTCCTCTAGCCATGCTGCATCTGTGCTTTGGCTTTTCCTGGTGGATGGCAAATTTGTGGTTGGCTTGGGGATGGTTTTGCCTGGCAGAAGCTGGCGACAACAGTGGTCTCAGCTAATGAGATGCACCCTACTGATGTCCATGCAGGGTCCATGCTGCTTTTCTCAGAGCCCCACAAGTACCTGTGCAAAATGTCTGCAGCAGACCTGGCCCTGGCCCGATTCCAGGAAAACTGCCCTTCTCCTCACTCCCCGGCGAGGCCCGAGGAGGTGACGGTCCCGGCCCTGCCGGCACTGGCGGCTGCTCCCACAGGGCTCGTCCTCTTGCAGGGCAGGAAAGGAGCTGGAGCCACTGGAGAGGCGGATGTCCCGCATCAGATTTGCTGATGTTCAGCTTCTCTGAGCGTGCTGCATCATAACAGCTCTCCTCAGGCAAAAGATGCAGGCTTAATTAAGCTTATTCGAATAGGTTTAAGCAGTTAAGTAGAAACAACATTTCAAAGTGGTTAAAATGCTTGCTCTTTTCTTCCCCTTGGTGCTTTAATCCTATCAGATATGTTATTATGTATGCATAAAAATATTTGCTGTGTAGGAATTTTCTAGCTAAAACGTAATATTTTTGCAAACTTTGCGAGTTGTAGTATAAAAAAAATTTCCTTACTGTTAAAGATTGCAAAGCAGCAAAAAAAAAAAAAAAAAAAAGAAAGAAAAGGCAGTATACAGTTGGAAATAAAACGACTTCTCTCCTTGTGGTGGCCACCAGTGCCTAAAGGCCTCATCTTGTTTGATGACCGCAGTTCCCTGTGTACCCGGAGAGGCAGCCCAGGCGTGTGGGAATGGTGCAAGATGTGGCCTGGCCACTGGGCAACAGTGCACATCACTGCTATTACGTCAAAAGATAAAGGCAGAAAAAAACAGGTTCTTGGGCATTTGTCATTTCTTTATATTCCGTAAGCAAAGGTAAGCATGTCGGTGCCGCAGCCTGCTCATGGCTCCGCAGCCCTGCTGACGCGCGGCCGCTGCCATCTTGCTGCTCTTGCTCACTCACACAAAATGGTGCCTCCGGGATCACGGCACCACAGGCTGTGCACTCCCGAACAGGCCGTGTTGGCCTTTTCTCCAAAAGCGATTGTTCGGAGCACAAAAACCAGCAGAGCGCCCCATCCTAAAGGCACAGCGGTGCAGTTGGGTTCGTTGTGTTGCAGAATGTAAATACTAATGCACCTTGCACTGTGATGAATTGTCATAAGAGACAATGAATTTCAAATCACCAAGCCCATTCGTGATGCAGGGATGTAACTTCACTGTTCATCTTCACTTGGAACAAGCTCCTCTTACAACCTTGCTTAGGGAGATTCCCTATTGACATTAGAAAAGCAAAATAAAATTAACCTAAATCATTCAGACTTTATCTTAGAAAATTAACGATGGATGAAAGAAGGGTTTAAGAAGGTTTAATAAGAGCTAGTCTGGATTACAGTATGTATTTGAGAGCCTGTGATTATAGAGGTAATTTAGCAGATTGTATCACAGCCTATCTCCGCCAAAGGATGTTTCACACCATTTAAAATGCACTGTGCTTTCCTCGGGGACAGGTTGTTCTGGAATAACCCACCATCCAAAGGAGAGCCCTGTTATCCCCTTGCTGTGTGCGTCATCCCCTCCTTGGCATGAGCGCCGGTTCACTGCTCATCCCTGCACCTCCCTGGAGACGGTGCTGGACGGGGACCCTGATATTGGCTCGACAGCCTGTAAGCGATGGTATCAGAGCATCTGATTGAAAGAAAAAGAAAAATAGGAAAAGGGAAAAAAATTGACTCAGCCTTTTCCCTGAAATCTGAATTAAAAATTAATTTGAACATCTCCAGACTGAGAGCTGCTTTTTGGTTCTCCTTTTGAAGAGGAACAAAGCAGTGAGACACAGAAAAATTTGGTGCTGCTCCCACAGTTGAGGCAGAGGCAGCTTGGGACTCAGACCGAGGGGCTGGGACTGAGGACCTGCAAGCGTGCGTGTCACCAAGACTGGGCGCAGGTCTCCAGTGTGCTAGTGTGTGTAGCAAACTGGTCAGTGGTGAAATTGAACAGTTTGTTGTGTTTAAAAACAGGCAGTGGATGATCTGACATTGCCTCTGACTCCCTCTTGCAGGCTATTCGCTGCCAAGTGCAGCGGGTGCATGGAGAAAATCGCCCCAACAGAGTTTGTGATGAGAGCCCTGGAGTGCGTCTACCACCTGAGCTGCTTCTGCTGTTGCGTTTGCGAGCGGCAGCTGAGGAAAGGGGACGAGTTTG
Source organism: Nothura maculosa (assembly GCA_032353885.1). Lineage (NCBI taxonomy): Eukaryota > Metazoa > Chordata > Aves > Tinamiformes > Tinamidae > Nothura > Nothura maculosa. The sequence goes on along the minus strand of JAUBOD010001040.1, from coordinate 294,632 downwards.
TTCTTAAGGAAGGACAGTTGCTCTGCAAAAGTGATTATGAGAAAGAGAAGGATTTGTTGAGCTCGGTCAGCCCGGACGACTCGGACTCAGGTGAGCTTCTCCCCCACACCTCTCCTGACTAGAAAGGCCACGAGGACATGCAAAGCTTTTGGCTGAAAAGATCCCCATTGCACACCCGTCTGCCTGCATGCACACCCTGCCAGGGCAAATTGCAGCTCCTAGCAGGCACAGTAAAATAGTAAAATCCCTGCTTCACTCTCCTCCATAACCTCTCTCCGTTCTTACTTTGCTGCTTAGTAAGGGACAAAAGCTTTTAACAAGCTGTCAAGATTATGGTTTTCTGTAAAATTATAGGGAGTGAATCTCATTTCTGTTACCTGGATCAGATCAAAAGATGTTGCCTCCTTTAGGCATCACAACTGTATTGTCACCCATAAGCATCCTCGCATCCACTTGGGTATTTTTGCTTCTAATCCAGGCATCTGCACTTTGAGCAGTGAGACAGGAAAATGGTAAAATGGCAGTATGTTCTTCTAGATGTATGCCTATTGCCAATCGCAAATGATAACTCTAAGAAAAGCTAAAGGTGTGAATTTGAGAGAAAAACACACATGTTTTGGTTCCTGACGTGGCAAGTGCAGTGCAGAGGGAGCTGCTGGGATGCTCAGCGTGGCTGGGCACAGGGCTCCTCTTTTCTTTGCCTCATCTTTGCTCCACCTCACTGGAGCTGGAGACTCAGGCACTACAGACAGCATGTGCAGAGTTTGCTGCCTGCCTCATAATTGCTCTTTATTTCCTTAGAAAATGTCTAAGAAAATCAACAAATACTATTCTATTAAGTGGGCAAATGGCATGAATGTTCACCTCTGGTGTACAGGAAATAATATTATTCCCAGTCAAACTAAGAATGGTAATTGTTCCTCATCTCTAATCTGAGAACCATATTCACCATGTTGCTTAAACTCACATTTTCGTGTCAAGAATGCAGCAAGACAGAGGTCACTGCTGACTCAGCAGGACGCATAGCTCCCACAGCCTTTCTGAGAGCAGAGCATTATTTATTGCCATACACTGTTTGCAGCACTTCTTTGCTCTGCAGACCTCATCTTGCAGACTTTCGGCTCTTTGTGAGTGTGTCTGAGGTGTGCACCTTCCCTTCTGCCCTTCAGCATGTAGCTGTCTGCTCCTCACCACCGTCTCAAGCAGCCCCAGTCAGTCCATGCCCCAGCAGAGTCCAGCAGCTCCCAGTGTGTCCGTCTCCAGCCTGGACGCAGACCTCTCCTCAAAGAGCACCATCTGCCGGGTTCTCTCCGTCCCCAGTCTTGGCCACCAGCAGCCAAGTGCACTCTGCTACCCGGCTCATGCCGAGCAGTCTTGCCCCAACAGACTTGTGATCAGTCAATCCTCTTTGCCAGCTAGGTGCCTTTGAGATCACTTTGATGTGGCCTCTGCTCCCTGATGTTGCTGGGGTTTTGCTATCAGCTGGGCAGAAAGCCATCAGAGCAGCACAAAATAGCCTAAGGTTTAAATTTCATTTTCCATTGGCATTGAGAGTAGTTTCTTGCTCCCGAACAGGCCTTCCTTCCTTCCTTCCTGCCTTCCTTCCTTCCTGCCTGCCTTTCTTCCTGCCTTCCTTCCTGCCTTCCTCCCTCCCTCCCTTCCTTCTCTTCCCTTCCTTCCTTCCTTCTCTTCTTCATTACTCTTTATCTTAACCAAACTCAAACCTTAAAAACTAGTTGACAAATTAAACAGGATGTTTTGTCTCCTGTTGTCTAATCCATGAAAACACAGATCTTCCAAATGCCTGTGTGAGCACAAGCCATTTCACAGCTCTGACTGAGGATGTGTCCATCTCCAATCAAATATTTATCCGCTGGACACAGAAGTAGCTCTCCAATGGGCAATATTAATCCTCACAAGCCTTTCCTTAGAAATGGCATGCTGGAAAGTTAATAATGTCATGGTTATTAAAATGACTGAACTTCTCTTTAATCATTATGCAAAAGATGCTTATTAAAGTAAAAGGTGATTAGATTGCTAGGTGCATAATAATAAGACCCAAAAATGAATTAAAAGTCTAATTTGCTAGTTCCCCAAATGTAGCCTTTGAGTATACCAAAATTGCAGTGTGTTTCTTAAAGTTCTCCAGAATAGCATGTTAATGTTTTCTGAAAGAAAAAGCAGTATTCTGATGAAATAAAAAGCAATGAGCTGAAAAGTTATTTTTAGGAATGAAATAGACACTTACTTGTCAATCTTTGACACTGAGATTGAGATTTTCCACTGCAAGGAACTAACGCATATAATACCACCAAATCATAAGTTATGCATACCCTAACTGAAGGAAATCAAGTAATCTATTTGCTCTACACATGTACATACATATCTGTATATATCAAAAAAGAGAATTTTGTGCATGCACATATAGACACTTAGAGACATTAAAAATTAAACATATTTTTGTGCTTTCTTAGAATTCAGTTTAGACAGAGTGCACATCTGTGATGATCTCCACTAGCTGAGAGCAAATTTACTCAAAAGGACATAGGATGATAGTGAAACCTGTGAACTAGGTGGGCAGCTGTGGAGCAGTCCTCAAACACTCTGTTGTCTCAGTGGAACAAGTGTGATTTTATGGCCTGTTTATTTTTTCATTAGTTAAAAGTGATGACGAGGATGGGGATGTTAAGCCCACTAAAGGACAAGTAGCCCAAGGGAAAGGAAGTGATGATGGGAAGGATCCAAGGAGACCTAAGCGACCGAGGACAATACTCACGACGCAGCAGAGACGAGCGTTCAAAGCTTCCTTCGAAGTATCTTCCAAACCCTGCAGGAAGGTAGGTGTTGCCCACGCAGGTCACTCAGACACCGGACGGGCATGTGAAAGGCCAGGCCTGAGCCTATTGCCACTGCAAAAAGTGGCGTGCAGCTGCCCATCTAAAGGGTGTATTTCTTGGGGCAATATATTGTGCCTTTTTAAAGTTTGAAATGATGTTGGAAAAAATCTGTATTTGAAAAAATTTATTAATTTTAAAATCAGTTCTGTCTGTATGAATCTTACTGTAAGTATAGACATCTTCTTCTGAATATAGCTTATTAGGGGTTGGTTTTTTTTTAAAAAAAGTTACATCATTAAACATTTCCTTCTGTAGGTCAGAGAAACACTAGCAGCTGAAACAGGACTCAGTGTGCGAGTTGTCCAGGTCTGGTTTCAAAACCAAAGAGCAAAGGTAGGTTGTTTGTCAAGTTCTCGAATGTGAAACACAAATCACTCTCCAGCACAGAGGCTTCCTGTCCCTTCAGATACAGTGTCTATCACACAGACCCCAGGGACTAACCTTCAAAAAACTGCATGCATTTTTGCTTCACTCCTGTGCATATTTTGCATGTACTACTGTCTACATCCATATAAAAAGGGCTTTTCTCAAACACAGATATTAAGTTAGTGTGTTCAGAGCAGCATGAGGTTGGAGTAGATTTTTCATGCAAATATGAACTAGAAACCCAAATGTTTAAGTTTAGGAATGACACTGAACCCACAATGGTGTGTGCATGAATATGCATGGTCTAGATTAGCTGGTTTGATGTTTGCAGAGAGTTTTTTGAGGAAAGAGAATTGTTCTATTAAGACCCAGGAGATTTTTCTGTTCTTCCTCTTTTATTCAGATGAAAAAACTAGCACGAAGGCATCAGCAGCAGCAGGAACAACAAAACTCTCAGCGACTAGGGCAAGGTAAGACACATGTGCTGGAGGCAAAGCCAAAGGAAAGGGATCTACAAGGTTTCTGGACATGCTATTCTCATGTGGGTGCACAGCATCTGTGAACAGCCATGTATGATGCTCGCAAGTCTATGTATAATTTGTGGCCTAATCTATGGAAACACAAAGGTTCTGTGTCCAATCCCACTCTGGCTCTGCAGTGGGGCCCGGAAGGTCCTAGAGGAGCAGCTGGGTGCCACTGCAGTTGTCCTGCTGCATGACTGATCTTGAGGTTCTCCTCCAAAGGCCATGCAGCCCTCACATCATCCTCTTTGCCCAGAGCACAAAAGCTGGACCAATCCTTGGGGTCATGACATGTGAGTGGGACACGGGCTGCTCTGTGCCCTACAGTGCTGCCACGAGGACCAGGTGCCACCTGCTCCACATGATGTCCTCACCAGCTTAGAGGATAACTGTGCTGGTGCTGCATTGCCAGTGCTGGGTGGCACCAACTGGCACTGGAGGTATAAGAGCTTGTGTCTGGCACAAGCAGAATTGGAGAAGGTGGGGCCAGACCCTAGGAGTTCCAGAAACGGTGTTGTCAGAAGTCACAGATCTTCAGTGTGCTATTCTGAGTTGCACTCTTGAAGTGGGGTTTGGAGGGCTGCTCTGAATGACAGGGATGCCCTGGCCATGCTCACTCAGCTCGCCAGCCCACTGAGAGCCACCACTGCTGCTGTCTGCAGTCTCTTCGTTGCACAGCAGTGACTGTGCCCTGCTGCTTGCTTTGCAGAAGTGATGTCTAACCGCATGGAAGGGATGATGACGTCTTACACGCCACTTGCACCTCCACAGCAGCAGATTGTAGCAATGGATCAAAGCAGTTATGGCACAGACCCGTTTCAGCAGGGTCTTACCCCGCCACAAATGCCGGGCGACCACATGAACCCTTATGGTAAGGCATGCATCATTCTGCCACATCAGAAATAGCAGGATCCGTGTGCTGGTTCACACACCAAGGGCTCAGTTGAGTGACCTCTTTTTTTTTTTTTTTTTTTTTAAATGGGATTTTTACCAGGGAATGTGTTGAATCAGTCAGTATCGTGTGTGTGTTTTCATATGCACATAAGTGGGTGGAAGAGAGCTCATCCCAGGCTCTGGAAACCCTTCTGAACTATTTCACAGTAAAAGTCTTATATTTGGTACAGCAAGCAACATCAGTGCTCCAGCTCTAGTTTTTAAACTACTGTTTAGGACATCTGAAAATAAACACTACTAGTTTTTCTCTATCTCCCTCACAAGTTTTTCCTTTTTTCCTAGAAGCTTTGGGGGAAAAGTGCCTTGCAAAGTGATTTAATAAAGTGAAGTAATTTGTTGGTTCCAAAATAAATATCCATCCGTCTAAGATCCCTCAAATTGGATGCATGGATGTGTTAAAGAGCCATTCTTGAGCTACTGGAGATGTTTCACCACAGAACATTTCTCCTCTGTGATTTTATAGTCTGCCTAAAGTGAGATGATGCTTTTATGATTTCCCATTGCATAACATAGAGTGGATAGGTACCAAGTGAATATCAAACATCAGGTGCCTAATAATTGATTCTGGATAATTGCAGTGTGGCATTTAAACTTAATTTAAAGGGATCTCCAGACCATGATGGTTGGTCCACGAGGGCCAGTTACAGCAGACCTTTCTGTGACCAGGAGCACTTCAGTGCAGAGCTGCACGTGTGCATCTCGTTCTCGAGAGCCCCATGCACAGACCAGCTGGAGACCTGACTTGGTTTGTGCCGTTGCACATCCTCGGTGCATGCCGAGCAGCTTGGTAAACACTACAAGGAGCTGAAGCTTCAAGCATATTTCATGAGTAAATCTGAAGCTTGAGTGAGCACTAATGGCTTGTGATTTTGTTGCTAACAATTTACTTGGCTTCCTAAGCAAATCTGCTCTGGAGACATGTTCTGTGTTTCAAAACCAGTGCAGGATATAACACAAAGCCATGTTAAATTAATGTATAAAATATGAAGCAGAGGGACATTTTTATAGTGCTCACAGTACTTGAGTGAGAGCTCCTTCTGAGGACTTTAGCGCTGAAGAAAGTTATTTTTTACTTGCTAAGGGAATTAAAAGGTGCGGCTACAAACTAGCCCAAAAAGTGGAGTTTTCTGAAGTGAAAATGTGTTTGCAGCTAGAGATCTTTTGAGCTCAGGAAAGCTGGGCCTCCCCCTGGGTTCCTTCACATTTCGATCCATCTCTTAACCACCTTCTGTGTAAGTGAAGACCATTATTTGCTGTGGGTCTCAGATGGCCTTTCCCCTCGTGGGCAGCGGAGCTGCTCTCACATCTGCGTCGGCTCGCGGTCCCTCAGGGCAGCCCGGCACACAGCGCGGCAGGGACTTGCTCGTGCGGCTCAGCCCGGCTCCGCTCCGTGCTGGGGACCAGAGCGCAAATCAAATATCGGCACATTTGCACCCAAGCAGCATGGGGCTGCCATGGCTCACCTGTGCGTGGCATGACGCGGTGTGAGCATGCAAAACCAGCAGCAAGACGCGCCCCTTCGCTGCACTGCCGTGCGTCAGCTTCCCCTGTACTGTGTCCTTCTCCCTACACAGACTCCGTCTTAATGTATGCGTTTCATTTGCAGGAAACGACTCCATTTTTCATGATATCGACAGTGATACCTCTTTAACTAGCTTGAGCGACTGTTTTCTTGCCTCTTCCGAAGTTAACTCCATGCAGGCTAGAGTAGGAAACCCCATTGACAGGCTGTACTCTATGCAGAGCTCCTATTTCGCCTCATGAAAATAAAAGAAAACAAACAGTCGGCGCATATTTAGCCCGTGACTTTTTCCAGTGCAGACTCTACAGCCATATGTTGCCCAGCTCTTCCTTCACAGTGACTCCTGCTGCCTCTGGACTGCAAAGAGCATTTTTAGGAAGATGATGTTTGTATATATGTGTGTGTGTATACGTACACACATTATATATAAATGCACACATACACATACACATATATATATATGTAAAACAAATAAAAAACATCCTCCAGTTCCTTCCCCTTGATTACGCAGCTTGCACCAGACCAAGAGACAAGCATGGCAAGCATGGAAGGAATAGAAGACCCTGCTCTGCAGCAGCCTTTGGTTTGGTTTGAGCTCATCGTTACAAAGGAAATGGATTTTGCAGAAAGCTAGACCTTTCCCTCCTTTCTCTAGTCCTTTCTTTTGGATGTTTAAACACTTTTTTTTTAAGCCACTGATACTGACATCAGTCAACCATATGACAAATAAATCAAAGAAACTGGAGATTCCTCCCTTTTCTTACTGCATGATTCATACTATGTCGTGGACAAATTGCCATTTGAACTGTGAGAAGTTAATGTAAATGTGACGTTCAACATTTGTTTCCTTTCTATACTTTTTTCTGCATAACCTAGATCTGCTCATTAGTTTATAGCCCTTATACATATGATACTGAGGAAACTGGTTGACAGTAACATTTGTGGAGAAAGCCAGTGATTTTGTGATAGGAAAGGTCTATGACCCTGGAGAGGTGATGCATGCTAGGGACAGAGGCTTTTAGGTTAGTGTTGATCTCAAATAATTAAAACTAAAGGTGCTTACAAGACAGAGTTTTATTTAATTTTTGAAGTGTGAGAATTAAACAATTTACTTTTGTTTGTATGTATTTTGGTGCCAAATTTCAAGTCTAGACTATGATTGGCAAACATGTGTTGTTCATTCTGTTCTGTTTATTTATGTTTTGCATGAGGCATAAATGTGCTATGTTCCATTGTCCATCTGGAATAATTAAGCACTCCTTTAGTTAATTATCTTGCCTCAGCAGGAATCTTGGTATACAGCTCTAGCCTCAGCCATCAGAAGTCCTGAAATATGCTCCAATTGGGAAAAAAGTATGGGGGAAATTTCAGTGGGAAGTTTAGATTTGTTGAGCTGGAGTCTAATCTAAGTTCTACAGGTTTCACACTGATAGGACACCTGCATTTACGATAAATACTCCAACTAACCTATTAGCAGTGCAACTGAAAGAACAAGTTTGCTAGTCCACTAAATGAAGAGAATGTCCCAGCTGAAGGCTGAACATTTCAGATGCTGAAGCTTGAGAACATGTCATAAAGGTTTCATAGGGCATAAAATATCATAACTAATAATAATGTAGTTATAAATATTGCCTGGTGATAATTATAATGTGGAGAGGCAGACAAGTATGGTCATGGCTCTTAGTAGAGAAAACTTTGTGGGGAAAAATTGCCAGGGTAATATCAATAATTAAAGGGTGTGTTCAAAATAGAGCTCATGGGGAAAGATTGGCAGGATAGGCCTTTTCTTAAATAAATGCCTTTAATATATTGACCATAATAGCCCTAAACAGGTTTGAACTGTTGTTTAGTTGAATCCTGCGGGCTGGCGCTGGCCAGGCCTGCCCTGCGCGGGGCTCGGGGCAGGACGGACGTGGCCGGGGCCAGGGCTGCCCCGCGGCTGGGCCACCTGCTCCGCAGCAGAGGGGTCCTGGAGGTCCCGCAGCAGAGACCCGTGTCCTGGAGGAGGGTGGGCTGCCGGGCAGTGCCAGGACCAGGGAGAAATAGATCAGGATCCTCTGCAGGACAGACGCGTGGCCATAGCCGTTTAGGACTCCTTCAGAGATCAGACTTCACCTGCAAGATGGCCTGTCAGTTTTGGCTGTGTGACGTGAGGAAGCCCTAGGGAGCGAGGACTGCACGTGCAGCTGTAGGGCTGCAAACCCCCAGGTAAAACCCTCCTGCAGCTGCACTGTGACGGAGAGACGCTCTGCTTAGTGCAGAGCCTCAGTGCACGAAGGAGCCCGTGTCCCTGCGCGGGTCCCAACAAGGCTCCCCTCCTGTGGGTTGCCAGCTCTTATCTCTGTGAGGAGACTGTGCTGCAGGCTTTCGTGGCCCACAGCCACGGCGCAGGAATGGGGCTCCGTTGCACACAGGCTTTTGCAGGGACCTTGCCCTCCTGTGGCCCTCCAGGCTGTGAGCCCCTGGATATGTTCCGGAATTGGAATAAATTCCTTTTCTTACTCACTCCTCTCCCCCTTGCAGTTTTCCCTCCTCTTGTGTTCCCAAATAAATACTAGTTTCCCTCTGCACAATAACAAGTCTCTACAAAGAACTCAGGTGAGCTGTACTGCATGCAGGGCAGGCAGTGCGCACATTTTATATGGCACATTATAAACATTTCCAGCATCAATCTCCAGAGATTCACCTCGCTGCCTCCCCTTTTTCCCCCGTGCTGCTTTAGAGTCACAGAAAAGCATCATCTTCACCATCTCAAACATGCCAGGTCTGCAGAGTTGCAGCCTCACCTCCCTCCTCCCGGCGGGCAGGCCCCTAATGGCCTCTCTAGTGCACACAGGCGCTTACACGAGACCTGTAATGTGACCCACAGTTGGGAGAACTGCCTTGTCCCAACTCTACCTCTTCCTAAGGAAAGGATCAGATGCCCCGTTTTGTAGCTGAAGTAGCCATGATTCGTTGCTCTTCTTTCGATGGCTGTTGGGCATCTTTTTTTTTTTATTTTGTATCCCAGTGTATTTGCATGTGCCATCATCTCCCCCTTGGTGTGTTAGCTGATGCTGCCTTAGCTGTTTGTGCCCATACCCTGCGGTGTCAGTGCCAGGCGCAGTCAAGCCCTCTGGCGGGCCGAACGTTTCCTGTGCCACGCAGGCGACTGCTCATCAAGGAAGGAATGCATGGCCAGTGACCTCCAGCGGGCCTGCGATACCTGGCAAAGGCCAAAGTTCATTAAAGTAAAATAAATGTCACTTTTCTTTGTCAAGTGAATTATCCCGCTGGAGTGTGATCATTGTGGTTTTAACCTGAGACCTGCAGTAAAAGATTATATAGCAACCTCTGACCTTTCTGATTTCTGCTTTACTCTTCTATTGTCAGGGGAAATGTCACTGATCAGGTGAAAGTAAAATGTTTAATGGGCCATATCACAGTAATATCTTATACTGAGTCAAACTGATCTACTGTTGCCAAAAATTCTTAGCATCTGGCACTTCCACAGAAACCACAAACAATGATTGCACATATGGGAGCTTGGAGGCTAGAGGTCATGACAGCAGTTTATTACATGCACCTTACAGTGATCATTTTCCTAGGAAATTAACCCCATTCTAATATAAAGGCATCAAGTGAGGTCTTCGCAGTGCTTCAATCATCTTGTTTTGTCTAAGCAACAAATACACGTTAAGCTAAAGTGGTGACAAGATGCAATTAAGTAAAAGATGATTGATTGGGTTTCAGTGTTTGCTCAATAACGTTCAAAAAAGATGATTGTGAGTTCAGTGTGAATATGCTAAGGAGCAGCTTCCTGCGGGGCCTGCTCGTGCAGTTAGCGGGCGCGTTGGCAGCGCTGCAGGCGTCGCAGAGATGGTCACTGCACAGAGAGGCCTGTGAGGCGGCCTCCTCAGCCCGGCTTCGTCGCAGCACCATGGGGTAAGACCTGTACTCCAAGTGGTCAGGCGAGGGTTCCGACAGTGTGGGTGGATAATCATGTTGCTGTAAGTAAAATATGTGATTGCCCTTGCTAAGCTTCAAGCATCATCCTGAGGCTTGAGATCTTGTTTTCCCCTTTAACTGCTGTAGTCAAAGACATGATCGCTCCGCTGCTGCTGCTGTGCTAAGAGCAGCCAGCCCTGGCGCCGGGGGTGGCCGCGGGGCCGTGCAGGCTCCATACATGCCTGAGGAGCATTTCAGGGTCTCTGAGGAGCCCTAGCCGCTGCGGAGCACCTCGGCGTGCGCGATGGCCTTCGGAGCAATGGCCTGCCCCATTGCCCCCTGCCTGCTGTCCTGGGCCTCCCTCCAGGCTCCGGGCTGTCAGGGGAATGCAGCATCGCTTGTCCCAACTACTCCCTTGAAATTAACAGCAGGGTGAAGAGGAAGGGCAGGAGCCTGGCAACCCCGAGCGTTGGCGCAGCGGGGAGAGGGCAGCCGGCCTGTCAGAGGCCACGGCGCCGCAGCGCTCTGGGCAGAGCGTCCCTCCGGCCACGGGCAGCCGCGCGCAGCAGGCGCAGGCACGTCCCGCGGGAGCGGCCTGCCCCGCTGCAGGCAGGGCGCTGCCTCCTGCCCCGCTGCTGTCCGTTCCCCAGCGCCGGCGGCAGCGGGACCGGACGGGCCTTCCTTGCGAAGTGGCGGCTGCCGCCTTCCCTGCGGCCGCGCCGCTCCTGCCCGGCCCGCGCGCTGCCCCGCGCCGCAGCTGCTGTGAGGGAGCTGCCAGGGACTCCACATTGGGAACTCTGTTCTTAAGTGCACACCCTATTTTTAGCTGTGTATGGCTGTATTACTTGTATATTTATATATTCTGTATTTATGTTATCAAAATGTAGTATTTTGTAGCTGTCTGTTACAATTTGTTTAACTTGTAAAAATATGAATATACTCTCTCATACTTAGTCATCTGCCTTTCACAGTCACTTTCCTGCCCCTTTCCCTCTGTGTTGCTAACAAACCACCATAATGTATGTAGATTGGATTTTTTATTTAATTACTTGTCATTGTTAAATTATTTATTAGTGTTTTAAAATTTCATTTCACTGCATTTTTTTTCCAGCCGCCATTGCCTGGCAGCTAAGATACATGAGAGTCTGATACATTATGATTCTTCCTAAGTGCACGTGAAGCACACACACACACATCTCCCCCAACACACAAAAAATAGAAAAAAAAAAAGAGATTACACTTCAGTATATTTGTAAATAAAAGTGACCTGTAAACAATGCAGGAACTTTTTCGGTGTGCAGTTCTTTCTGTGCAGAGCAGCACGTGCTCTTGCGTGTGGGCGGTGGTGGCCTCACCGCTTTCTCAGGCAGGAGGCCGAGGGATCGGGCAGCAGAGCAGAGCGTTCGCTCTCTCCTTTAGCAGTGAGAAGCCAGGGAGCCTCCCTGGCTCCCTCCTGCCCCCTCCTCTCGTCCAAGGGGGTAGAGGTGATGACAGGCTCTCCTGGCAGCCGATTTCTTGGCTGGTGAGTCGAGTCCTCCTCGGCTGGGTGGAGTCATCTCACCACAGTCCTTGGCCACTCCAGGGTAGGAGCAGTTGGCAGGTGCTGTCGCTGCCAAGAGCAGATTCTGCTGTGTCTGCCGCGGCCTCAAGGCTCTGCTGCGCCGGGCAGTGCCAGAGGAGCCACGCAAGCCCCTGCACAGCGAGCACCATGGCTCTCTATGCCTGCTGCTGGCTTTCCAGGCCTGGTTCCCAAGCACGTGGATACGACCAGGCCCTGCAATGAGGCTGGTAGTGCATTGCAACCATGACAAGCCCAGGTATGTTCGCCCATTGCTGCCAGCATGGGCAGTTGTGGAAGAAGAAGCAGAAGTATCATCCACTGCAGTGACACGGCTCCCACCATGGTCACGTAGCTCTCAGCATGCACATGGAGCTCCCAAAATGGAGATGCAGCTCTCACCATGGATGCAGCTTCCACCATGGACATGCAGCTCCCACCACGGACATGCAGATCCCTCCAGGGACACGATTCGCACCATGGACACACAGCTCCCACGCTGGACACAGCTCACATCGTGTGCAGGTCACCTGCTGGCTAGCAGAGGGCTGCAGGACAGCAGTGGCTCTGTTGCTGCGGGAAGAGCTGCAGGGGAGGATCTCTGGGTGCACTGCCACAGTCTAAATGGACATCCATGAGCCACAGATGCTTGCGGAGGTAAGAGCCGTTCATTGCTGCTTGTAGCTTTGCACCAACGGCAGCCCCCGCCGGTGCTGTCCCGTGGCTCTGCTGCAAGGCCGCTCACTTCGAGAACCCGCTGCTGGCAATGGGCAGCCTTGTGAGACACAAACCACTTCATCTGGATGCTGTTTGCAAGGCTAACAGGCTCCCTGCAAAGCTTTTCACTGAAACTGTTTTTTAGTAAGAGAGAACTAAGATTTCCATCTAAAAGATGTTTTACACCCATAGAAAGCACAGACACTTTTCTACAGACAGTTTTGATTTTTGATAATGCTAAAATGTCTCCTGTGTAAAATTTCTCACCAAAACCTGCTAGTTTAGCAACAGCATTTCTGAAAAAATAACATTTTCAGAGAGAGAGATTGTTGCAAGGAGGGAAAGCAGAGTGCCTGCTCAGTGCTGCTGTGGCTCCTGAGCCAGTTTTGCTCCTCAGCTTGCTGTGCATGGGCAACAGGAGCCAAGGCAAACAGCACCCAGCTGCCTCTCTCAGCAGGCCAACCACACTGTGTGCCGGAGAACAGAGCACTCGTATCCGCGGTGCTCAGACGCTGAGCGCGCTGCCCGCGCACAGGCAGCGCTGGAGAGCCTCGCGCTCTGCAGCCCCGTGTGCAGGGTGCCCCTGCAGCAGCCCCGCAGCATCTGATGCCACCAAGGTCTGTGTGGCCAGAGGGGTTTGCAGGGAGAGCGTGAGGAGCATGGCCAGCAGCTGGAACTGTCAGCACTAGCATCAGGGACCATTTCTGCGTGCACACCTCAGAAGCAAGTGACCCTTCTGCTGCAGCCCTGATGAGCTGCCGTCCCTGTGCCCACAGCAGCTCAATGCATGGATAAAGGCAGATCTATCTGGAACAAGGAGCAGCCTGTGCCAGAGCTGACCTAGCAGAAAAGGCCATTGAGATTTGTGGGCAGCCGGCGGCTCTTGGGTATTCATGCATAACACAGCCTGCTCTTCCCTGCACTGCAGGCCAGGAGGGCCAATCGCACAGAAACCTCTCTCAGCAATGCCCAGGTGCGGCTTTATCCCAAGAGACATGTAGGAATGCAGAGCAAGGAGATTATATCCTGGTGTGCATCAGGAGGGGCATTGCCAGCAGGTCGAGGGAGGTGATTCTGCCCCTCTACTCAGCTCTAGTGAGGCTGCACCTAGAGCACTGTGTGCAGTTCTGGGCTCTCCAGTATAAGAAGGACGTGGAGCTTCTAGAGAGGGTCCAGCGGAGGGCAACGAAGATGATTAAGGGACTGGAGCATC
>JAUBOD010001040.1:253613-280857 GCA_032353885.1 Nothura maculosa | reverse complement strand
GGAGCGGGAAGGTTGGACCAGATGATCTCTAGAGGTCCCTTCCAACCTTGAAGATTCTGTGATTCTGTGATAACAATCCCGATCTAATGCGATCTAATGGGGGGGGGGGTCTTCTCTTGGGGCAAAATGTAAGGAGTGTAAGGAGTGTGCAGAGTCACCTATAAAGCAAGCAAACATACTACCCAGGGACGCAAGGTATTCACTCAGTAATGGCAAACTTGGGAGCAGTATATGATAGGCAAGCACTGGTGTCTCTTGAGGAGTGTAACCATAAACATCAGCTGTGCTTTGATTTGGTCACATCTGATTACTGGTTGCCATTTCCTGGTTTGGAGACATTGCATTTTTCTATGCCTAAGGCATAAAGTTATGATTTCTTTTGGGAAATGAAAAGGTGCAGTCTCACACCTAACCTGGTATCACCGAAAGGGACACCCCCTTACCCCTCCACTTCCATGTCCCTACCACAGTATGAGCATTTCCTTGCAGCAATCATGGAGCAAGACGACTTCATCCTGCTGCATTAACAGTTCACGAGGGACCAAAAGGAAGGCGTGTTGCCCTGCACAGCTGGTTAATCTGGCTTAAGCTGTAAGTGCCCGCGGGAGGAGGCCTGCGCGGAGGACAGGACAGGGCTGGGCAGAGCAGCCCCTCTCTGCCCGGGGCAGCCACAGCCCTGCCCCAGGGCTGGCGGGATCCGCTCCTCTCCCACGCACATGGGGTGCTGTGAGGCGGCAGGAGGTGGCAGCTCAACGAGGTAACAAAAATCACGCTCTTAAGCACTTAACATCTTTTTTAAGCACTTGCTACTGACTAAATTATAGTCCCTAGGGACAATATGTAAGTGCTGAGCACTAGTCTGCTTGGACAAACTCTCTCCAAAGCAAAGGAAGATGACTGCAGCATGTGACTGACTGCTGGTCAGGAAAGCTCTTTGTTCCCCGTCAGGTGCCTGCTCCAGCTTTGCTCCAACTGCATCATCCTGTGCCCCCGTGCTTGTTGTTGGAGGAATGTCACTAAGGAAAAATGAATTGCCAGTAGCAATTGGTTTTACCTAAGTCAGGGTTAGCTGCTCAAATATTCATGCTCTGCGTGCATCTAATATTTATGAAGTAAGAATTACTGCTGAGTTGCCCATAGCATTTTCTGAATCTCCCCAAAAAGATAGGTGAAAGGGATCAGCAAAAAAAGAAAAAAAAATGATGATTAATACATTTGGGGCTTGCTGTTCTGCATTGTTTGTGTTGTGTTTCTCTTTGGTGTCAGCAAGACAGAATGAAGACTGATTTATACTCCACAGCTGTAGCAAACAAAAGAAGAAGCGACCAGGGAAATGGCTAGAGGTAAAAATGCCGGTGCAAAGGGCTGAAGGCCTGCACCTGGGTACTGCTCCCCGTGCAGCCTGCCCCCTCCAAGCACCTTGTAAAATCAGATTATCCGCTGGACACCGGAGTTCAAACAGCCCTTCAAAAGATTTGTCTTAATAATTGCTGCCTTATCTTAACTTGTGTTTTTTTATCAGCCAAACTGCTGCTGGGAGGCAGATCCTGAGGATAAGGTGCTGTCACTCTTAATTATTATTATCTCTCATAATGAAAACACATTTGTTCATTTTTCTGTGTGCTTGGAAATGGTATAACTAATGAATGGCTAGTGCTTTATCAATATTTTTAATAACACAGGAGAAACATTATGAATATGGCCCCATTGTTTAAAATGATCATACATTAAATGCTATTAAATAAATAGCATTCCTGCTTCTCATTCATTTATATTAAAGAAGAAACCAGGCAGCAAGAATGAAATAAATTTTCATATTGTCAGGAAACCATTCCTATCTCAATACCAAATTTTCCAGTTAGCATTCTTTGGGGCTATTTTCCTTCAAAGAAGGAACACAGTAATTAACACTTGAACCAGCCGATACTTTCTGACAGGAGACAGACTCTGAAGAACACAATTCCCTCGTTTATACCTAATGGAAAAAAAACCCAGCTCTCTTCGAAAGCCCAGTGGTGAATCTCGTTTGCCCTATCCATGACTGCAAGAGCTTCTGTTTGCATTTTTGGATGGTTTGTTTTTCAGCTGTTGAGAAGTAAACCTGACTTCGTTGGATGAAGTGAAAGCAGGTCCTTGGATGTGTCTGGGTGACCTTTGTTCAGAATGAGCTCCTCACACCTGTCCCTGTGCAGGATTCCTTCCCTAGACAGGCAATCCCGGCACGAGCTGCTTGCCCAGGGCTGCGGCTGCCGTCCTGCTCCCTGTTGTGGGGAGCACCCGGCCAGGGCGCCCTGTGCTGTCCGGCACGCTGCGCTCGGTGCTGTTAACACGAGGCACATGGCGCAAGAAAGGCTCCTGGGACCCTCAATCCGTCCTTATCACTTATCCGTCTATCCTGCTTCCAATAGCAAGGGACAGGCTGAGCCTCAGCTGCTGTAACTCATGATCACTTTTTCCTCCAGTTTGCAATTATCCTTCTGAAAACACCAGCGAGCATAGTCTTTGCAAGTGTCTCAGTTCACTTCAAGTACTTTGAGTTATTGCAAATACTTTATATTGAGTTATTGCCCTGTTGTTTAAAAAAAGAGATATATGGAAATGCTAGATGAGTATGAAATGCCATATTTAGAAGGAGTAAGGCAGCACTGACCTTCCCCATAGAGGAGGTACACTGTACTGCTGCAGTCATGATAAAAAGGAAACCATATGCTCAATGTCTGCAATGATGTAATCAGCAGCAGTTAATAGAATGCAACTTGGCAGGGAGAATTCCTGAAAAATCATGAATCCTGAAAATTCAAAACATTTGAATTGCATTTCTCCAAGACTCATGCATTTTAATGATATTTGTGGCAGAAATTGCCTTTTCTTCACTTTCTTGAACTCTCAGATTTTCAAGGAACCTTTCAAGATTGGAAGATTCCTGTAAGACAACTAGAACGTGCATGAAAAAGAACAGGCTTTTGAAATCTAATCTTCTCCAACTGCAAATAGAGCTAGTGCTAGGCTGTTGACAGTAGGTCTCCAAAGACTTTCAATGTACTTTTTATTCCATGGCTCTGGCACCACATAGGAAATTAATTCAGCAACAATATTTTCATTAGATTATAACCCAAGTTCTCAATCTTAGGCACATTTGTATGCTTGTAATACATTCTAATTACTTGTAAAGAATAAGTCTGTGTGCTGGTTGGTTTATTGAATATATTAAATTAATGAATAAATAAATTTGTCTCCTTGCTGGGAATGCCACTCGATGTCAAAGTTGGCCACAGAAGGAACCAGAAATGCATTCATTTGTGGTGCAGGTAAATGATACGGTTTGTATTGTAGGTGGACTTTTCTGTCTCTCACAAAAGTGATGATTGAGAAAAGTAGGGTTTTTTTTCTGCATAACACAAGCCAACTGTGCGAAGAGCCATTTTCATGTCTTTCTTTTCTCCCCCCTGTCTATATTTTTTGAGCTAAATAAGAGCTCATTATGAAGCTAGTCAGGATAATTACCTTTGTCTCCAAGCTCAGCACTTCACATGGTTTCTTGAGGATGGACCTCTCAGGAGCTACACCTATTACTGCTATTTTTATGTACTTCTAAATTATTCGGAGCAGGAATGAAACAACAGATGCACGAGTCAAAATGGCCATAGTGGTAGAAAAAGCATTATATTGTGAACTAGATGCAGTTTCACAAAATCACAGAGTGGTTGAGGTTGGAAGGGACCTCTAGAGATCATTTAGGCCAATCCCTCCTGCTAAAGCAGGGACACCCAGAGCACATGGCACAGGGTCACCTGGTACCGTGGGAGTATCTGTTTATCTGGTCATATTTCAATTTAAAGAAAAAAAAAGGTTTATTTTTAGCCTACAACAAAGTCAGTAAATGCAATCTCTTTTTATTTTATTTCTTCAAAAAATGAGACATTCACAATTTTTGAAGTGAGCTATTGAATTTACATGGTACACAGGACAAGTTTTTCTGTTCCTTCAGATGCAGAACTATGAAAGCTTCATCTTCTTCAGCAGTGTGTTCAGTAAAGTCTTGCCTACTGAGCTGCTCTTTCATGGGATGATTTTCCTTACTGGCCTATAGGAGAAAAGTGCAGGTCTTAGCATGCAAGGAAGCCGCTGCGGTATTCTGGCATCTGTGCCAGCACTCCTGCCTGGAACATCAGCTCCAAGAGTGGTCGGATTTGCAGGGAAGTGTTCCCTACTTCTCAGATCCTTGCAGCTCCTTCCAGCACCAGATTTTCTGATGAAGTGACCTCCATTCCTCACAGTGCTGCTGCAAGATCCCCTCCTAGTGATGAGGACCTGTGACATCAATACGATGACTTCAAAATTGCTTACAGAGGTCATGGAAAAGACCACAAGGGATTTTATACAAGAAAGCACTTCTGATGCTTCTCAAAGAAAATCTAGGTGCGATTTAAACAGCAAAACCAAATACGTTTATGGTGCTGGAGAACTGTTGTATGAGAGAAGAGGCTGACAACTGGGCCGTGGCAAAGACAGAAAGGAAATTTATCTTCCAGTCTCTTGAAATAAAAATCAGTGCAACAAGATGATGTAGTTTTGTGTGTTATTCAGCCTGCAACACTTTGTTAAAGAATTGTTCACCCATGTGAAAATGCGTAACCTCTGTCAACCTGCCAAGTGAAACCTTGGATGATCGGCAGTGTAAGTGCTGGTAGCACAGGATAAAGCTGCCTTTGGCTACTTTCAATTACACACCCAATTCTTTTAAGACTTCTGAATATTTGGGAAAGGAGAATATGCAGAACTTGTTTGTTTACATCAGATTGTGCCTTGTTTTCAGGTTTCTCAACTGCCTTTGGAGCATGTGAGCGCAGCCCTAGCCCTTCCCCTTCCACATACCTGGCAGCTTTGTCAATGCAACCCGTGAGTCCTCTCCAGGAGGAAGGAGCCATGTCAGGCTGACACCGTGTAGGGTTTTGTCATTCACACAAACTGGGAACTGGAGTGAGGACAGCATTAAGCAGCAAACGCTTTGCAAAGCAAAGTGTCAGATGCTGGTGCTGCAGCGCTGCCTCAGCAGTCCCAGGCGGAGTTAGGGGCTATGCTGGGGACAGCATGGTCACCACGGGTAGAGCTCAGATCCTCATCTCCTGTGTGCTGCTTGTCTGCGTGCTGGGCCGGAGAGAGGAAGTGCCAAGTGTCCAACTGCGCTGCAGGGGCAGCCAGGAGAGCTGTCCCTGGGCTCGAGGGGCCCTAGGGTGTCCTGGAACGCGGCTCCTCTGCGGCCAGGCTTGTCCACTGCCCCACACCCTGCCTGCATCACAACGAGCTTGGCAGGGAGTTCTAATATCTCCTTTTCTTCAGTACTCAAGTGTTTTTTCATGGATCTGGATGCTTTCAGGACGACCTGCCTGTGCAAGTATCTCTTTTCCATAGGTGATTGTAAGCAAGGTCTTTTTGGAGGAGGAACTTACTGAAGCTGACAGGTTAGTGCCTTTGAATTTCTGCACAGCACCAGGGTGGTGCAGAGCCTGCCCTAATTAGCCCAAATTACTGCAGATCTCACAGCACAAGCTCATTCTCATGGTACCTCCCTTATCAGTGCTACTGCAAAGATAGGCCCCTGAGGGCATCAGAGTACATTTCTGGACCTTAACTGACATGTTTAAACTGTTATTTAAACTTGCACACCAAACCTATTACCACTTTCAGTGATTTTCATCTTCCATAAAAAATGCTGCACTTATTTTTTCCTTCCAATCTGCTCTAAATACACAATAAAGTTGAGCACATGAGAGCACCAAGTCCTCAATCCCTCCAGATGCCCAGGTCTGAAGAACAGCTTAGAATTGCTATGCCCTAAAACAAACCCGTTCAGAATCTTCAGCCTTAATTTTCACTGGATACTACTTTTCCTTACGTTATCTATTTACACCAGTAAATAGATACACATATCCAGCTAAAACGAGATCATTGCACATGGGTAAGGACAACTGTGCTGCTCCTGCTTGGAATGACTCGGCCAGCAATTGTCTCACAGGAGCTTCCAAAAACTGCAGTTGATATTGCAAGTCTGGAATATTTATGTTTCCATACCAAAAGCAACAATCACACCACAGGAATTAAAACAAACCTCCTCAGACTAAATTAGGTAGATAAAAATGAACACAAATAATACTTAATCAATTATCATTATTTTACTTTGCCAAACTATACTTTACAACCCTGAAGGATTTTTTTTTTTCACTCCAGAGGAAAAGATCTGCCAAACTGGAAAGAAAAGCCAAGTTTCCAAAGGGTATGAAAAATTTCTAAAAATGGTTAGTTTTGAATCAAGTACATAAGTGAGTCATTAATGCTTTATTAATGAGTGTAGAATTCTAACAGGAATATTTTATGTAAAATTAAATGTTTATATGAGAAGATAGGGTACCACTTCTTTCACTGCTTCTGAAATAAAATCAAGAGGATCTGAATATTTCTTCCTCAGATCCCTCTTGCAGAACAGGAATATCATCCAGAAACACTTTCTGGCTTTCCTAAGTCTCTCTCCTGCCTCACAGCAGTTAGAAACGGCAATCACCTTGCCTCACTCAGACTGCCTAAGGATCACTTAAACTTCAGTTCCTCCTAAATATAAGATACCCATCTTTTATTTTGCCTGATTCAAGTTTGATAGAGATACTTATCTTGGGCAGAATAGAGGCTGGAGATACATACATATATATATATTTTATATATACATACATGCAGCTTACCACTAAATAGGAAGAAGCAATTGCTCCTTACTTACGTGGATACCAGGGTCCTGCTAGTGATAGGCTGGTATGGAGATGATGGTCCCTAACACGATGCCATGTGGCATTTGTTCCTGTGTTCCACACGCTGTGTTGCTGTATGCTGAATGTAAGTATAACCGGAGAAAAACTATCTCAGTGTGGTCACCTTAAGAATTTGCAGGGCACTGTGCCCTGCAGCAGCTTCCAGAGAAGAGTCTGGTCCTGCTGCATGAAGGGCTCCCATCAGAGAAGGCATTTACAGGCACTGTGATTCAGGGAAGAGCATTCATTTTCAGAGGAGCTGCCAAAGAGCAGAGCTAGTTATTCCAATCAGATAGAAAGGGCAGGGAAATGTTTAATGAATTTAAAAGATTCTTTTGTTGAAAAGAAGCTTATATTTAAGGGCTATATGGGTGGCTTGGGAAAGAAATGTGAGCACCATGTTAAAAAGAAAACAACATTTTATCTTCCTGAGCTTGGCACGACCATGACATGAACAATGTCATATATATGTGGAAATCAGGAGACATTTATGGTGCTGTCCAATTTTGTATGAGAATTAAGTAATCTTTCCCTGCAGACTTGGGTCTTCATGCTGTTTACTTTTCAGCCTCGCCTTTGCTGCTAGGAGCATAAAAATGACACAGCAAGGGACGCACAGGGCCGGGCTCAGCGGGGAGTACTGCTTCCGAGCTGCGCAGGACTTGCTGGCAGGGCCTGGCCTGGAGCGGCAGCTGGACAGAGCCCAGCTGTGGGACACGGGGGCAGCTGCTTGGCGGCACAGGGCACGTGCTGACACTGGCAAAGATGGGCAGGCTGCCATGCGCGATATAAAATAGTGTATGCACGTGGGCATGCAGGCCTGGCTTGCTCTAAAGTGCTGCCTGTGTGCGCTACCCATGGGACACAGCGACCCCAGCCCTCCCACAGCCACGCATCACACAAGGAAGGTCTGGTGGAGGAGGGCGAGGGCACGCAGGGAACAGCCCTGGACTAAGACCCACCAGGTCCCTTTGCAAGAAACCCGCAACGATTTTAGTCAGCTGCCCAGATCACACGCTCCATGGCAAGAGGCTATTGCTCGCAGGCTGGCACTGACACAGCAGGTGACCACATAGCCACGGTGCTTGTTTGCATGTCAGAATAGGTCTTTTCACAAGGATTAACTGTTCCTGAACCATTTCTCCAATACATGAAGCACAAATATTCTTTTCTTCTCAGTTAGGCATGTGAGTCTTTCTTGTACAAACATGGTGGCGAGTAAAAGGGAAATCTTGCTTTCTAGCTCTATGTAATGTCTCCAAGGACCTTTCAGTGCATTTGGAGGCAGGGCAAGACCATCCCCCCATGCAGCCTTCTCTCCAGCACTTTCACACTCTGAGTCTTACCCACAGCTCCTCCAGCTCCACTCCACAGCCTGACTTGTTCATGATTTTCCCTATAATCAACAGGACATTCCCTGTGTGCTGTTTCCATCCAACATCCAAGATCTAGTCCTATAAAACTGACTCTTCACATTCATACTTCCAAGTATAGTGGTGCCTATCTTGTTTTTTTACCAGTAAAGCCTTGATTTTTGCAACAGTCCTTTGTCCTTTGGCTGGTGTTTCTAAAAATGTACATAAACACCACATCTGTACTCATTTCTATCAGTTTCTTATGAATAGCAGCTGTAATAAGGTGATATGTATCTCCAAATTTGTCTTTTAACCTGATTTTATGCTGATGAGGGTATCAAAGCACTAAAACATCAAGGCAAAGGCAGGGTAGCCTGGTCCTTGTTCAAATAACAAAAATCAGTGTGACTCTATGATAACTGATCTGAAAGACATGAGATTGATGCCTCAGAATGGATATTCTGAGTTGCTCTTTGATCCAGCCATTAATTAATTCATCAACATACTTAGCAAGACTTTATGAAGTTGCTCATATTAATATTCCTGTGCTGTTGGTAAGAAGCAGCCTTGGACTTAGCCATATTGGATGGAGTACCCCTACAAAGGTGGCTTCTACAACCCTCCCAAGCAGACTATATGCCATGAATCCTTTCCGAAAACAGGTAGAATATTTGCTAAGGTCCAGGTCTCTACTATTATAGCTCTTAATTGGCTTCTTCCCAACATCTTTAAGCATAATAGGCTGTGCAGCAGCAGCACGAGATGCTGCACCTGCCAGTGCCAAGCTTTTGTTCTTGGATGGAGCCCCTGGAGCCGTGAGCCCGTGCCCTGTGCTGACTCACCAGGCTGCGCTGATAGCAGAGGCCCACGCGCTTTGGAAAGCGTTCAGGACTCGCGCCCTGCAGGCCGAAAGCAGACTGGGCAAGTCGCGCAGAAGAGCAGGTTCCAAAGATGGAACAAGGCAGCACCTTCCTTCTGTGTATTACTCTTCCCAGAACACAGCAGCCCTCCTGCATCTGTTACTGCCTGGAAGCTTTGACTCCAAGTCCTGCACATCACCAATAGCGTCCTGCTAGGAGGACACATTTCAAATCGCGATAGCGTGTAGGAGTCTCTGTGCACTCTAAGGACCTAATAAAAAAACTCATAGCATTAGACATACAGTCTACACTGCATGTTCCAAGATGAACAATTCATATTAAAAATGTGTGTCCATGTAAAATACCTAATTTTTCAAGAACTGTTCATGATAGCTGCTAAACTGACATGGGGATATTGGCTAATGTCACACGCATCAGCAAATGTGACTTTCTTCTGTCTGTGCTTTGCTGTCAGTCGTCTGCCTGTGCAGTCAACCTCTCTCCATGTGCCTCAGCAGTGTCCATAGCTCCTGTGCTGCTCTCCAGCGCAGCAGCCCTGGCTCTGTTCAGCTCCAGGTCTTTTTGGACAGTGTCTAGCTCAGGCTGCTGTCGACTGGGGCACAGCAGCAGGGAACTGTGCATGGCTGCAAGGCCCTGCATGAAGCTGGGCACTGCAAAGGCAGCTGCACTGCACTCCACTGCAGGTCTGCGCTCACCAAGGGCCAAGCAGCCTCTCTGGAGCCTGGAAAGCTGCAGAGGAAACACCAGAGACAGCGAAGCTGGCCCCGAGGAAGGAAGAGCAATGGGCTTATCCCGACACAGGTTTCAGAACGCCAAAGTTAGGATTAGTGCTACTCAGGGGTGGGATTTTGTGCAAGGCCAAGGAGCTGGGAAGGAAGCACAGGGTGGAGTTTTCCTGTCATTTCAGCATGGATAGAAAAAAACTGCAACTGAGCCTGCAGTAGCAGCACGTGTGTGCTTTGATCACTGCTGATGTCTTATTTCACCTGTGAGTGTCCATGCCATTACACAGGACTCTGAGATGGCAGCAAGAAATACCGTGTTATACAGAATCTAAACTTGAAAAATATTGACTCCAAAATAAAAATATGCTGTAGCGTATAGTTCAATGCAGATATTTGAGATATTAATTTCCACAAAAAGGCATTTGAACAGTTTAATAACTTCATATTAGACAGCAATTTATCTTTAATAACTCACTGTGAAGCATTGCATATAATTCATTAGTAATAAAGTATTGCCCTATGATGCCCTAGACAATAGTAGCAACCTTTGTCCCCTTCAAAGTGTCTTTTAAATACAGTTTTAATTTACAATAAAAACTAGAAAGCACCATGCTTTATAATCAGTGTCAATATTTTTTTTACATATGGAATTTTAATAAAGAATGTTACTATGGCATTAATTACATCCTACTCTCCTGTGTGATCTCACTTGAAAGCTGAACAGGGTAGAGAAACCAAAAACCACCAGCCATGCAGCTGGCAAGCAAACAGGAGGCAATATATAGGTAACAAACAGAACCACGGGAAGAACACAAGCCTAAAAATATAATGTTCCATTTAACCTTAAAAGAGAACTTTTAAAATATAGTACTTGGTAGAGCTCACCAGGAAATCCAACACAAATTTTTACTTCTGTGCAGAAAATATTTTCTTTCCTTCCCTGCTCCCATGGACAAAATCTTCCTAGGCTTTTGTAAAAGTCAGTTTGCAGCCTGCAACACCAGGAAAGAACTAACATTTTTCAGACAGTGAGAGAGCATACATTAATTCTTGTAATAATTACATGCTCAGTTCTTCACTGAAAAAAAACTGAGGCTATATCCACAAAGCCCTTAGCGCCTCTTCTCCTCAGCCACCACTAACAAAAACCTCAAGAGCAGAGCCGTAACAGAAAACCCTATGGGGAAAAAGAATTACCAATGGCCTCAGATGTCTTGGTTCCTGCTCTCACTGCATGTCCATACAGCACAAGCTCATCAGGCCAAGTCTGCACCAAGGATGCCACTGAATTTCTCAGTCTGCCCAGTCAGCACAGCTATGAATATTTCATAGTTTTTTGTATAGTAATTTTGTCTGTTAACATCAAAGTTGATACTTTTTTTTTAATGCAGTCACCACCCCTAAGATGAAAGGCATGCTATTGGAAGGATTAGATATGATTTTTGGGGAGATGAATTAGACACACAATTTTAACTGGAATTCAGGATTATTTGGCACCCATGTCCTCGAAGCACTCTGGAAATCCCAGGCCAGGCCACTGGATGATCCACTATCTCGCCCTGTGCTCAGTAATTTCATCCACAAACACTTTTTCGTTAAGGACACTCCCATCATCTATCTCACAAATTACTGATGGAGTCACATCCCCTGCAGCACTGGTAGGATATTGTATCATGCATCTTTTTTAGCTTATGACTGGAAAAGATAAGATCTGAAAAGAATTTAGTGGTGAGGTAGGTGATGAAATTCTGCTGCTATGTTTGAATACATCAGGCAAGAATTGCTTTTAGCCCTGAATATGTATTCAATTTCCCCATGCTCCTAGATGAGCATCTCTTATGAAGGGAGAACAAGCATTCATATGCAGATAGACCTCACTAACTATCAATAATCCAATGACATCTCAAAAATCAAGAAACATGTTATTTTAAGGGACTAAGTGCGCTGGGAACCATTCATACTTTTAATATTAGATGTTATAGAGAGATTATCTTCACTGGGAAAGTTAGAATGAACATTTATCTCAAGTTGTATTGGTGTATATAGGTAAATAGACTTAAATGCATCCTTTAAGGATGGTTACCAACCTCTGCTGCCCTCCGCACTGAAGGCATCAAAACAGCTATTCAGAACAAGGGAGAAGATGGAAGGAGGCCACTGCAACCTTTCTCCAGCTCCTCTGGTCTGAGAAAGGGCAGCTCTGAGGATGGTACCTTGGGCAATCAGTGCAGATGTGAGCACAGATGGTTTCTCAAGTTGCTATGCAGAATAAAGGGAGTTCAGCCACCACATATGAAAACCAGCATGAAAAGCAGCTAGATGCTGGGGAGCTTGTGGCAGCAGCCTGCTGTATGGAAACGGGGATGCTGTTCAGCAGTTTTCTGCAAAGCCCCGAAGGGCAACCTGCAGGCAGGCAGGTAACAAGGTGAGTCCTGGCAGGACGGGAGCACATTGCATGTCTCTAAAGCTGAGACACAACCACACAGCAAATGCACTTGCTTAGATCTGCCTGCTGGCTTCCATGCAGTGAGGAGGGTGACCACAAAAATACACAGAGTGGAAAAAATTATTCTGCACTCTTAGTGCATGCGCTGCAGCATGGGGATCCAGGAGGACATCTGAGTGCCTTGTCCACGTGCAGCTGAGTCAGATCTATCTGTTCTCTCCTGCACAGAGCCAGGAGCTACAGGTCATCTCCACACCTTGCGCCAAGTCAATCTGCTACCTGAGCAGCACCAGGGGCTTGGCAGAAATGAGTCTTCTTTGGGGTAATGTGCAGCAAGGCAGCACAGCTGCTGCAATAACCCGCCGGCCCCACAAGAGCAGAGGCCTCAGGACTGAAAAATCATTTTATAGTCTTTTTTATGTCATCTGCATGTCTGTTTCCAGGCAGAGGCATTATCCCATCTTTGGTTGTGCTATGAGCAGAGCAGAGCGAACAAAGGCGCCCCAAGCCCGGAACATGCGTGGCGCGGAGCGCGGCGCCGCGGTCGGCGGACCTCAGTGCCCAGAGCGGCCAGGCCGCCTGGCCGCCATTGTGCAGGCCGCCAGCTGGGCCCAGCGCACAGCCCGCGGCGGCAGCATCAGCTGGGCCGCATCCCAGCTGCATCCCACCAGCTTTGTTACCATTACAAAGGGCAAAGAAAAGACTTTTGTCTCCAGTTGCACGGGACTGGCCTCCCCTGCCTGGGTGCGACTGCCCGGGAGTATTCTGGCATTGTGCGGCTCCAGCAGGTCCCCGCAGCCACCCGCTCCATCCGCTCAACGAGCGGCAACAACCACCCTAAGGGCAGCGCTGGCTTGTGCGGGCAGGCCGCCAGCACAGGCGCGGCGGGCAGCGCTGCCATGGCAGGGCGCTCTCCCTCCGGACCGCTGCCGCACCCTCCAACGCTCAGTCCTGTTCTACTGCGGTGCATCAAGCAATTTCTGCATGAACATTTTTCCTTGGCTACAGAAAAAAAAAGATACTTAACCACAACAAAACTGCTGCCAGAAAGCATCAATCTTAGCTTCTTGGGTCTGTGCTACAAGCAGCAGCTACCAGCGTCTGAGTGTCGTTTACCCCCCAGCACAGCGGCACCCCACGCGCTGACACTGGGACTTGGCAGGGCCGTGCTGGCACCATCCTGGAAGCAGGCGCGCGAGTCCTCCGAGACATGAAAGCGACTTAATTAGCTCTACAGCTAGAAACACTGACAGCAACGCTTTAAGTAGTCTCTTGCAACACTTGCTTGGGAGCACAGGAAAATTCTCTTTCAAAAAAAACACTTTCATTAGTTCTTTAAAAGCCCTCTTCTGCACCCAAAAAATCATCCTAAGAGCGGCTGAGGAGGGACAGCGCTCTCCTCCTGGCAAACCGGGAAGAAACACAGGAGAGCCACACACATGTATTAAATAAAACCTTGAAACACACTTTAGAAATCTTTCTGCTACAAGAATTCCACCAAACCAAGCAGGGAAGATCCTTCAACTCCTCCTGCTGAGGAGTGCCATCACCACTGCTTACCATTGTTTGCTCCATCATCCATTTCCTCTGCAATCCTGCCTCAATGTTTTTCATGAAAATTTTTCATTTTTCAATAGCTTTTTCATCCATGCCCTCCTACGTAGTAGTTCATCACTCGCAAATACTAAATTGAAGCAAAACTCAGGATAAAAGAAGAAAAATACAGCCCTGATACTAAAAAAGAGAAAAAAAGAACACCCTGACTTTTCTATTGCTTTTGCACAATCCATTGATTCCAGTGCACCAGAAATGGCAGAGGATGGCAAAGTAATTTTGCTAAAGAAGAAGGTGGCAAAAAGCAATAAAACCTAAAAATATGAGCAATAATATATCAGGAAATTTCTAAGTGTTCTTTGAAAGAGCAAGTGGTAGCTCAGATTCAGGTTTCCTGGATCTATGTGATTTCTGGAAAATTCTTTACCTCCTCCTGAAATCTGCATGATGAGTGCTGGTCACCTTGTCCTCATGCACGGATCAATGTTACTATTATTAGTTGGATTGCTACATTTCATATTTACCATTGTTTCTGTAGTATAGATCCCCAACTACGTTAAGAGTCATTCACTTAGTGATATTACTAAATTTAAGCAATCAGCATTGCTCTCCATATGAGTTAGTTATATATTAATGGCAATAGCCTGCTCTAGAGCATGTGCGCTTGGGGCCGAGCGGTGTGGCATGCGGTGGCAGTGTCTCCTGCGAGCGGGAGGGCCGATGGTCCTTCCCACGTGCTGCCTGCGTCTCCAGAGCTCTGCTAGCCCCAGAGCACCCCGGCTCCTGCTTTCAACCCACGTGTCCCTCTGCTGAGGTGGCCCGTGCATGCCACAGCTCCACCCCGCGCCACGCTTGCCCTGCTCGGCTCGCTGCCTGTGTCCCCTTCCTGCTGCCCAGTGGGGGCCTGGGCATCCTCCCACAGCCAAGAGAAAGAGCACGCCACAGGTTACCTGCTGTCTGCCTAGGAGCTCTTAAGCAAACAGCGGCATTTTGTGGTGCCCATCTCCAACTCATTGCCAGCTAATTCTAATGCTCAAACTCATGAGCATGATGAGGATGAATGGAGCAAAAATAAAACTAAATTCAGGTGACTTGTGGCGCATGTGTCACCCAAAATACAGAACGCAGCAAGAGCTGGCAAAAGACAGTCAGTCTCCACAGCTCACTCAGAAAAATGAAATAGAAAATATATTGATATAATTAGATACACATACTTATATTTGATTTTTTGAAATTTCGTCTCGGAAGAGAAGTTTCCTGTAGGGAAATACAGAGGGTACAGTGTACAGCAACACTGACATCATGTGCAGCTGTGAGGCCCATAGCATCATCTCCCTGCACTGCAGCTTTGACGGAGCAGCTGCCACCAACGTGGCTGTTATTTCTGCAGCACTGCAGTTTGGAAAAGTGCAGTTGCAAACATAAAGGAAATTAATGAATCTTCCTCTAAGGTCTTGCAACATAAATTAGACACATTTTAAGCACAGAATACAGATATCTGGAAGATAAGTAAGTAGGAGACAGTGAGAAATCTGAAAAGATGGCCAATGCTACTTCAAATGTAGTAAATTACACTCTAAAGCTTATTCATAAATCTAGGGACATTTGAAACGTAGGCCAAAAGCTGGGGTTCAGAAGAGCATTGTGAAGCATGTCATAGGTGATAGAAGTGGCACCTGTGCTATTGCTGCTGCACTTGCACTGAGAGCACCAAAAAGGGCTTGGCTGCAGGAGGTGCAAGCTGCGTGCGCCAAGCAGGCAGGACTGCAGAAGCCTCTCCTCCAGGGAACCACTAAATCCCTAGAATGACTCATCCAATAGTCACCAGGAGACAAAAAGCTCTCTGGGATGATCTATCCAATGTATTTTTTAAGAATTATCATCAGAATTTAAAGAACTATAACCAAGACCAGAATCTAGGTGAAACAAATAAATGTGGGTAAATTCATGGAGTTTTTGTGTACGTTTTCAGTAAATACGCAGAATTCTTGCTTCCTACAGCTGCAGACCGTGCAGCCTGGATAGAGCAACAAGTAGATTTTGCAGCCTGTCTTCTCCATGACACTTTGTTAAATACATTATTGCTTCATCATTGCTTGTGGTTTATTTTGGCAAGCTTTCAAAATCACATTTCTCAAAGTCTTCTGCACCTTAATAAATCCAAGCACTTCTGGAACAGAGAAGGGAAGAAACTAGACGGTTGTGCACAATTGGTAACAGTTTCCTGCCACGCCTAATTAACAGAGAGAAAACAAAGCTCAGCTCCTGCTGGAAAAGGTCCCATCCAAGCTACAGGTTGTGCAACTTGCTCTTAAGGGAGGGAGGGAAAAGAGCAAAAGAGCCCTTGTCCTGTGGGAGGCGGGGGGGGGGGGGTGTGTGTGCCAGTTTGTGTGTTTGTTTTTCCTTTTCCCCAGCCCTCCTCCTTTTTTTTCCCTAACAAATAGCTTGACTTACATGTGGGAAGAGAGTTGTGCAGAGCAGGATCAGGTCCCTAGTTCTGCTGCTCCTTGTCCTGCTCACTCATCTCCTTGGATGCCTTGCGGGCCCAGCCGAGCCCGGCACCAGCACGATGATGGTGATGGGCAGTGGTGCTTCCCAAGTGGGGATTCTCCCCCTCAGCAGTGCGGACATGGCTCCCAACGGAGGGTTCCCAAACCTGTGCCTTGTTGTGTCACTGCAGGAATGTCTGTAAACCTGCTCTCATTAGTCCCAGGCTCACAGCCACAAGCTGGCTACTGCTGGCTGCTGCCAAGGGTCCAGACTTGCATTATAAAACTACTTGAAATAAACCAGGCAGTCCACTCCTTCAGAACAGAAAAAAAAAAAATCATCCTTAATTTATGCAGCAAGTTCTTTCCTATTCCTTCAGGCAGCTCTTCCCCAAAACAATGCTCTTAAAAGAGCACACTGGGAAACACCTTTTATGTCTGGCGATGTCTAGGCAGCTTCCTTGGGGCGCCTGATCCCAGTGCTCAGTGGAATCTGAAGAGCCGTCACTAACAGCTAAAAATACTTACTTTGCCTTTCACAGCAGCTTTGCTTCACCATCATCATCACAGCCAGATGCAGCACCTGGAGGGGCATCCTCAGCTGTGCCTCCTCCTGGCACACTTTATACGTGTGTGCATATAATTATATATACATGTATGTATAGCTGGATTCTGCAAGTCAGGGTGACAGCACATGTGAGATTGAGACATCCCCACGAAGAGTTTCAGTTCAGGTAGATCCTGGTTGATCGCACCAGCTCACAAAACTGGGACCTGAACTGCAAGAGGAAGAACTACAGAGTTGTAGTTACATGCATGGTATAAAGTTTTATAAAGTCTTCAATGTGTGTGCCTTGTCAGAATTTACAGTAATTTAAGGTGCTTATTATTCCTCCAGGCATGGAACTCATAAATATTATTCAGTGCTATTTGTCATTGGCTTCTCTGTCATGCATAAAGTAAAATTAAATACTTATCTCTATATCGTTAACGTATTAAACATTAGGATTTATGGGGTTTGAGATCTTACTTGTGCTGAGAACATTAGTTTCCTGATGAAAGATCTGAATGCAAGTATAAGGAGTGCCAAAATACCCTGGAACGTAATTAAGGATACTGAGGTGTGAAGAAGCCCTAGGCACAAGAATGTGCAGTTTTCTTATTTCCACTTTCACGGTGGGCTAGTTTTCTTTGTTCCACATTTCTACCCACTGTCCTAATGTGCTATCTTATTTATTTGTTTATTTATTAAATTTATTCATCATCAAGTGATGAAAATGTAAGTGCATTCTTATATGGATTATAAAATCCATTTATCCATATTGGCCCACAATCTTGCTAAAAAAGAAAAGAAATATGTTTTAGATGACTCAATAGCTTCTTGGATTTGTTGTTGTTGTTTCTGCATAGGGGTTCTGGAAATCATGCATTATTGGGAATAACTTTTAAATAAATATGTATTTCTGTAGCATAATGTAAGTGCTGTCTGTGCTGTTGTACAAATCTAACTTAATCTCTATATGCTATTTTATCCTTTGAGTCTGGAAGAATCACAAGGTAGTCACTCTATTTGTGTTTCAGCACACAGATATATAAGGTCAAAATGTAGTCATCAAATTTGTCCAAAGCACTCTGAAAATTAAAAAAACCTCTTCCCTCACACCCAACTTCGTATCAAAAAGACACAGAGAGGGTGTCTCATACAAGATGAAAGGATATAGACATCCCCAGTATTTTGGAAGATGAGGTCCTTCTAAACATCTTTCAGATGCTGGGTAAAGAATTTACAAATGTTTTTCTGAAAATTATGCTCCAGTATGCATGAGGTCTTCGCATAAGAACAATGTTTCTCCTCTTTTTATTGGTTGTTCTGTTAAGAACCATAAAGTACACACTTTATTTTTCGCTATGACTGCATTTTTTATGAAGAAATTTGAATGCAATGATCCAGTAAGAAAAGTTTACAGCTCCTATGGTATATTTCTATTCTGTCACTTAAAAGGAACAAAATGTTCTCTGTGGAGTGTTTAAGTAAAATTTTGTTTTCAGAAACATCTGTTATTGTTATTAGAACAAGAAATGCTTCCACTCCTGGTGTCAGGATGCTTTAATATTGGACATGTTTTTGCATATCTAATTTAAAAAAAAATAATCGTGACAGTTTTGTTTCTTTAAAAATTGCCATTGTTATTATGGTTTCTCTTTTTTCTTTTTTTCAGTGATGACATATGCCAATGATAAAAAAAATGCTACTTTTGCTTCGGGTGAATCACACTAGGAGGCACCATAAGAACTTTGTAGTTGCATTTTCTCCCTCAATTAATTTTCTGTAAATTAAATATAATTTTTCATTTGGCAGTCATTTTAAAATACATTTTTAAAAATATTCTTCATGTCAAATTTGATTTTGGTTTACAAAAACCTAACACAGTTGTGTTGTTCCTCTTTTCCCTGTATGTCCTAGCACTTTCTACAGGACGTACATACAGAGCAGCAGACACCCACCCACATCAGAGAGAGAGAATAATAATTGTGCATGCAAGGCCTCACATGGTGCTAAACACCTAGTTATATAAATACCATAAGGACTTACTAAAAATAATTTGCTACTTTATCCACTTTCATGAATTTTATCAAATTCATGGGTTATCATAAAAAGTCTTGTTTTGTGTTTCCCATGGAGCAATTATATCCTCCCTGCAGCAGAGGTGAAGGTATCTCCCCGGGGAGTAGTTGGCCTGCTCTAAAACAAAAGTTGAGCTTATGGGCAATGCAACCTTCCATGGCCTAGCGGACAAAGATAGGTAGTTTTGCAGAAGATGTTTCCTGCTCTCCCTCATTTTAGCTGATCTAAGTGTCCTTCGTGATGTTCTCCACTCTTTGCTTAGGCTTTCTCACAGTGCAGCAGAGTTCATTGCCTGCTCAAGGTTTACTATTATTAATTCCTTCCATCATTCCATCTTTTATGATCCTAAGAATCCTTCTCCACTTACATGCAGACTGTATTGTCTCTCCTCTGAGGCCAGCTAACATCTGTTACTTTTCTCATCTCCCGCTTGTCGAGTTTTTATTTTATTTTGATTTTTACTAATATTTATAACTCTTTCCATTTAAGTGCAATTAAGTAATTATATTAATCACTCTGAAAAAAAATACATTTATGAGGTAGAGCTTCCCCTCATTTGCTGGAGAACCTGAGATGATCCTTTGCACTGCTAAGGAGAAGCACTGAGCATTGGTGGAAGTACCACTGCCACTATTCACATGCCGTATCACACATTTGTCTTTTTAACAGAAAATACACATCTTTTGTCTGATTACTTGCACTATGCAGAGACTAAGGATTTTTATTACATATTAGTAGCCAAAAGAATAGTGATTATATTCACATGATCAAATTAAAAGTTTTTTTTGAAAACTAAGAGCATTAAAGAAGTAAAGAATTTGTTTTGAGGTTACTCTTTAAAATCCAAAGTGATAACTAAAATGCCAGTAAACAGGATTTTCCGTATAGCAATCTTCTCAGCTAAGAGAGGTCCTTCCTCTCTCATTGCATGCATTAGGGATGTTTAATGAAAGGTTACCCACAGGGTCATCAGCAAGGCACACAATGCCTCTAGCCTTACAATGCACTTAACTTCAAAGGGATTGGCTGCATTCCTGAGCCTTGTACCAATAAGCACTAATAACACTGAAAAAATGAAAACTGAAACAGATGTCTCCAATAGCATTGATTCTTATTAGCTGTTCACAGCTATTCTTACACCTCTAGGCATAATGAAGCAAAGCCTGCGCGCTGGGTGTGCGGTTGCAGCGGGCCTGGTAATGCCGCAGGAATGTTCCCCTTGCTTGCGCTCACTGCATTCTTGACAGGCTGTCTCCATCATAATCTTAAGAAAACTACTTTAAAATGCCATTTAAAAATGCGTCAAGTATGCACACTCTTACTTAAGAAGGATAGGACCTGACAGCAACATGTATTCCTTAAAATTAATTGTGGAAAAGAGTGACTGAATATACATTGAAAAGAATAAACTGTACTACGCGTTAATCTGCAATTAGATCCTCAATCTGTTGTGACCACCCAGGAGGAGATAGGGCACCACTGTAGCAAGCACACAGAGAGGCAGTCAGTAAGCCAGAAAAGTTTTGTGTGCAGGGGTATGCTGCAAACAGCCACGTCACATAAGCACCAGACACTGACTCTATACACAATCTGTTCACTACAGAATGCAGACTTGATATGGCTGTGGTGAAACACAAGCACAGTGTGCATCCGCAGAGCTGCATATCCAAGCAAAGCCTACAACACACTTGTTTGGGCGTCCGGCTTCATATCGCCGCTCCAGTGCTGAAGAGCTAGTAGAGAGAAGGCTGTGTTTTGCTATAGATCTCACTAGAAGCCTGATCTTTATAGAAGTGATGAGTGAGAGGACTCTGCTTAGTACAAGATGAAGAATCCTGCCTCTCCCGCATCTCTTTCCCCCAAGGCCTCTGCACATCTCCAGAGAAAATTTTATGGTTTCAGAATATTCAGTCCAAATTAACCTGACAGTTCATGCCTTCATCTTAAAGTGATCCTAAAATTCACTCTCTGTCTTCAAAATAGCAGAGCAAAACTGTGAAAGAACAGAAGCTGTGCTAGTTCTGTGATATAGAGGAGAAAAAAACCAATGAAGTACCAAAAGAATCATCTGTGTAATATTGCAGATGCTTTAAAATTTGCACAGGTTCTTCCAAGGAAGAAACCTAGGAATCTGATGCAATGCAGCTGTGGGAGCTTCAGCCTTTCTTCAAAGGATTCTAGACAAGCTGGAGCTCCAAGAATGGACTGTCCCTTTAGGCCAACAGCATTACAGGGCAGGTAGCCTCTACTCACTAGCCACTCTAGCCCATTAGCTGAGAGGCTGAGCGGTCCCAGCAGCTCTTCCCCATGTATCCCACCTGCGGTGCACTCTTCCTCAGGATGAAGAGTGTTATCATGCAACACAGCGTGTGGCTGGACCACCCGCACTGGCACTCCTGGAGCAAAGGTGGCACCTGTGTGAATCAGCAGGACTGAGGGATGGCTTCGGGGGTTCAAGGCACTTACTCCATGCTACTGCACAATGCACAGTCTGATTTCTCTTAAACCACCCTGGTGAGAACATCATTCACCCAGCAAGAGAGGGAGTGGAGAGTGGAGGTTTTCCAATGAGACTCAGATACAACAAAGCAATTAAAACCACATCGGCAAGAGTTTTCCTACTGTTGAGTAATCACTGTTGTGAAGATAAGGGGAAAGGATGGGCCACCTGCAGCTACAAAAACATTGTGGCTGCATTTTATCTGTGAAAATTTATTTTTATCTCCAGAGCAAAAGAGGAAGATTTGTTTGGGTAGGTGTCCATTGCAATGTGAGTTTGCTCTTCTCGCAGGCCTTATCAGCAGCAAATACATGTTTCTTTGCTGCAGCAGCAAACATGCTTCCATTTCTGCGCAGAGAAGCGTTCCTGGATTCACCTAGTGACTCCAAGGAAAGAATCACTGCTTAGAGCCATGCAAAATAGTGTCATTGCCCTGACCTGGGGGACAGCCCAACAGCCTGTGTGTACTACTTCCCCTCTGCCTCTGCTTCCAGGCAGCTCAGTGCAGCACAGGGGCCCTAAGCACTGCTCACCACTGCTGCTCTCCCTCCTCCTTTTAGCTGCCCTTCCTTGGGTCAGTAAAGGCTACACAGAGGTGGATCCAGATGCTTCGTCCAGATGATGCATAAAATTCAGGAAATTCAAATACACAGCTGGTTACTAAAGAAGCAGTAATAAAGGCAGAATCTCTTATTAATTAAAAAAGAAATCTTTTTTCCTAGGTTAATGTAAAGCTGGTATGAAGCAGCTTTAGCTGCTGTAGCTGCTGTAGTATGGGCATCCCTGGTACTATGGGGAAGCAGTTCCCACAGTGCAGCCTGAAACTCAAATGGTGCCCAGGAATCTAGCTTTTCATTGCTACTTCTAAAAGAAGGATTGACTGGACGATCTCCAGATGTCCATCCCAACCCCTACACTACTCTGTGATTCCTGCTATTAGTTTCTGTATTTAGACAGTAAATCCTGTGGAGAAAGAGCAAAGGTCCATAAAAAAGACATCATGCAAGCTATTTACCATTATTCTCACAACAAGTCTAAACCATATAAAAGAGGAGCACACAAGACAGATAACTGCAAATGAAGATTGGACAGGCAAAGCAAAACAATAGCCCTTTCTAGAGCAGTCACTCACATGTGAACCCACAGAAATTCAGACCTGGACATAGGTACCAAATCTGCTTCAAGGGGACTCTGTTACTCTGCTTTCTCTGTGCCAAATGATGATAAAGCCTGAAGGCTCTCAAGTGATGAAAAATGCACAGTAAGGAAAGAAATAGAATTATTACAATGGCCAAGAGAAATTTCAGAAAACAGACATTTATGGAATCCATTTGGATTCATTTGTATGTGACACGCATGATTTCACTTGGCTGACTGGGCGCAACTCAAGGCAGAGAGGAACCTAGGAGGTAGCTTAAGGAAAGGAAAATTGTACTGGCTTTTAAAACGCATACATTATTTCTTGCTTCACCATCCTCACTTCTGCCTGTAAAAGCCATTCCACCAGTCCTATGTTGGGTTATGTCCCAAATGAGATTATTTTACACACAACTATATTTAATTTGCAGTGAGGAGAACACCTTGGTTTATTTTATGTCCGCATACTTGTTTAATTGGGCTTCTGATTATTTAATGTCACTGTGGCAGAGGTAGCCTTTATGAGGCACAAAAGAAAATTTAATGAAAATTATTCACAAGCCCAACTTGTGACTAGTAAAACCAAGAGTTTAATGTAAGAGGCAAAGTCCCCATCTGGTACTTGGCCTGGAGAAGAGCAGCCCACATGAAGGATTTATTGTGACATTACAATGCTTGATGTCACATAATCTAGCCGGAGGAGCGATATTGCCCTAAAGAGAGCCATCAGGGCTTGTGTGACACGGGTATTTGAGAGGATTAACTACACTTAAATCAATACGGGCAATGAAAACAGGAATAACCAATCTCTTGGCCGCTCAATTATTTAAGAGTGTCTCTATTCCCCACAGAATGGAATTAAACGCTTGTTTAAGAGCACTGACAATTAAATCCATTTCTTTAATGTCAGGATAAGAACTCAGGATCCCAGACTGTGCTGCAATGTGGAGCACTGTCATCTCCTCGGATGCTGGGAAAAACCCGCCAGTGCCACCGGGCCGTGGCAACCACTGGCCACAAGGAGCTGTGTCCCTGCTCCCATGGCAGCCCCGCTGGAGTCTCGTCCTTTGGGCCTGGGACAACAGGGGCAGCAGGGTCCCAGAGCACAGCTGGGACGGACACCAAGATGCACGGCCACTGCTCTGTCTCGAAACAGGAGGTGGGAGGTGCAGAGACCAAGCTTCAGCCACCTGCCCCTTCCTGTGCTGGCCCTTAAGAGCATAAATAGCCAGGCTTTAACAGTCCTAGCACACTAAGAACTAAGTGCAATTTCAACTGCTACTGTAAACATAAGATAGGTTATTGAAATGGGCTACCCAGGGATCTGAATTTGGAAAAGTTTGTCTGACCTATTTTTTTTTTTTTTTAAGATTTGTTTTTAAGATAATGCTTTATAGAGCTGCTACAGCCTGACCTTTCATGATCACACCATTCCTCCTGAGGCATTTGTTCATCTCAAATGCAATGAAGAAGTTCCTGGTGTGGAAAATTTTAATAAGAATTCCTACCTTCAGATCATAAAAAGGGGGTAACAAGCAGAATGTATGCAAAGCATTGAATGTTCATTCATCATACTGCAATTACCGCAGGCGACAGGAGAATATCAGATGCTTGCATGTCTTCTGTTAGATTTCCTGGCCAGAAAAGCTGAAAGATGTTTTTAAATTAGACAAAACACAATTCACTAAGAATGCATGGAAAAGTAGAAGTTTTTGCTGTAGTTGGTGCACCGAATTTCCTGGTAAACCTGGTAAATGAATGCAGAAAACCCTCCCTGGCTTGCAGATAACATGCTGTACTGATTTCTCTCTGTCATTCAGCTCAAGGGAAAGACTTCCTTCCCAGATCTTCTATCCCTTCCTTGTGTTTTATATTTTGTTCACTAAAAGATCACTATGCCTTGTTTTCTTTAATATTTTTAAGTCTTTCATCTATAGAAAATATGAACTCCCGAAAAACTGAGATTTCCTAAGCATTTTTTAAAACCATTTGTCAAAGTGCTTTGTAGAAAATCATTACTCACTGTTTTTATGTTGACACTTGATAAGCATAGTAGCTTGGAGGTACTGTTGATTAATGATTTCTGGGTCCTCTGATGTTCTTGTGCCAACTTGTCCACATTTCACAGTCAGAGTAAGGTGCAAGAAATAAATAAATAAAATTGACGATTGTCACTTTGTAACCAGAGACAGGATTTTATAGCTTGTATATGTCCTGACAGCTTTGTATGCAATTCCCAACTTCAACACTACTATTGATCGAATGCTGTGATACTGCAGTGCTGAGCCTCACCCTCTGCACGTCTGGTTTGGTGGTCACCCTGCTGGCTATTCTCATGCCCTTATTTTGCTGATTATCACTGAATGATTTATTCCCTCCTCTGGCACAGCAAAGCTATGCAGCTATTTGCTCTCCTTTGGTGCCTTTAATCCTCTTCAGCCCGATGCCCCCAGGCCCCGTGCGTGGTGGGCCCCGCACCGGCGCGGCCTGCTCCCATCTCAGCTGCACCGCTGCAGCGCGCTGCCGTCACCACGGAAACTGGCTGCAGTGCCACCTCCTCGGCCACCTCTGCGGCCCGCTGCAGAACGGCCCGTACCCTGGGCTGCAGATGCACCTGCATGCAGCCGAAGGAGCCCTTTTCGCAGGGCATTTGAGCTTCTCTCCCCTCTCTGGGTCAGGGGCCTCAGCACTGCTGCAAATGTGCCCTGGTTGGGTGTTCATTTCCATTCAGGACCAGTCTAGCACGTCCCAGAGCCAAGCGCTGCAGGCTCCAGGCCCTCGTCCTCAGCACCCACCAGCCTTCTGCGCATCTTCCATGTTCCCACTGTGGCTAAGACAGGATGCTCCGTGGGAATGGGAGAAACAGCACACCAAGGCCGGCAGTGACCCAGCATCTCACGCTCCTCGCGGGAAACTGGAGACACCCCCAAAGCAGCAATGGACATGGCACTCAGGAGGGAAACATGGGGCAAATACACCCATTTGATTTAAAAGAATAGTAAAGCACATATAGCATATTGCCACCTGCATCTGTGTGCATCTGGGCAAAGGGCGGGTTCCTGGTAATTTGTATTAGTATAAGACAATTCCAGCATTACACATAGGCAGCAATTTGCAGTACGATCCTTTTCAAAACGCATTCTAAAAAGCAGCATTTCTGGAGTCGTGTTCCTGGTGTCGGTCCCCATGGCAACCTGAGAGGTGGCGGGCAGAGCAGACCTTGCGGCACTCCAGCACGCCAAGGCCGGGCTGCACCCACCAAAGAACTGACACAGCTCACAGGCTTCCTGCAAAGGGTCACACAGAGCAGACTCTGACACCGACGCAGGTCATGGGCCAATGGCTCCACTGCTGCCATCAGCTGCCCCGGGCTGCAGGCCTGGGGGCTCTGCATGCTACACCAACATTAACCATGTATTTGCAAGGGAGCACAGGAGAAGGACGACAGCGTGCAGACAGATCTGCTAAATACTTGTGTGAACAGCCCTGAATTGCTGGGAAATAGTCTTGCTTTACCATCTGCAACCAAAAAGTGCTTTTTCTCCAGCACATCTGCATTTGAAAGTGAGACACTGCAAAGTGCAGAGCAAGAGATGGAGAAGGATGAGACACTTTCAGACAAAATCCTCTTTCTTGCTCAGCCTCCAAGGTTATTCACCAATTATCCAGGACGTTTCTGTTGAAGAAGGTAAAATCCACAAAGACGCAAGTTCAGATGCTTTGCTGGATACAAGCATCCTGACCTGCCACCAGTGCCCGCTCCAAGCCACATTCGCCTCCTGCTCAGAGGATGAGCATGTCTCACATACTCATCCCCAGGCATTCCTGCTAAATCCTTGGTATCAGAGGACAGACCCACTCCTCGTCACTGCCAGGATGCTCTGCAAAGCCCTGATCAGCACTTCCTGGCCAAGGCTCCAATGAACCAGCCAAGGTTTCAGTGAAACAGCTCACCACCACCCAGTACATCCTGTAGATGCACCAATTCTTCTCATACTGCTGTTCTTTTGGAAACATGCAAATACGAGGTGTGCTCTGCTCTGCTGAGGAGAGCCATCCTTGCACGATATTGCAGCCAGGATGTGGACACCTCACCAGGTCACTAAAAACCTATTGGAGTCACAGTAAATACCCAAATCAAAGCTATAGATAGCAGCTCTTCATGCCCTGCCCTCCCACACTATGGCCAAGGACGGGGGAAGTGCTCCCCGTCCCTGGGTAGTACCTACCGCTGGCAAGTGCTTCCCTGGTTCCCAGGTCTGCTACTGCATTAAAAACACCATGGAGAAATGACACAGTGCTGTCAGGAAAAGCAAGATCCTCCTGCCAAATGGGAGCATGAAAGGGATGGCATTCTTCCTGTCCCAAAAGGGAATAATTTCATTGGATATGTTCTTTTTTCCAGCTTGAGTTCCACTGCATAAATTTCAGAAGTAGGGTATCACTTTATAACAAGTACCCACTTAACCTTGTATCTAATCTGAAATTAGAGAGTGAATCCAGAATAATTGCATAGTCCAGGAGACCACCTGGCAATTAAGGACACCAAATAGCTCAGAAACTCCTGCAACGAACATTGCACCTTTTTCATAGAATCATTAACGCTAGAAGGGACTTCTAGAGATCATCATGGTGACACAGGGTCACCATGTGGCATAGGGCTGCGTCCAAGTGGGTTTTGAAGATCTCCAGAGAAGGAGACTCCACAACCTCTCTGGGCAGCCTGTTCCAGGG
>JAUBOD010001040.1:197720-253513 GCA_032353885.1 Nothura maculosa | reverse complement strand
TCCTGGTAGCCCTGCGCTGGACTCTCTCCAGCAGCTCCACATCCATCTTGTACTGGGGAGCCCAGAACTGGACACAGGACTCCAGATGTGGCCTTACCAGGGCTGAGTAGAGGGGGACGATCACTTGCCTCGACCTGCTGGAGATGCTCTTCTTGATGCACCCCATGATCCCATTGGCCTGCTTGACCATGAGGACACACTGCTGCCTCATGGTCAGCTTGTCATCCATCGTGACACTTAGTTCCTTCTCTGCAGCACTGCTCTCCAGAAGGTCAGTCCCCAGCCTATACTGGTGCATTTTTACCTTGCTGCAATGCACCACACAGCGAGTAGACTCCCATGGTTGGTCACTGGCTTCAGTGTAGATCGAGACAACTGTGGGGCTTTGTTTGAAGAAAGCTCACGCTCTCCAGTACTGCAAAGCCTCATGCTCCTACCTCACTGTGACCACCAGCCATTGTGTTTGCCAGGCTGGATTGTCATCTCAGGGCCCATGATCCCACTCAATGGGAAGTGCCTGCAGACAAGCAAATCCCCACGAGCCCTCGCAGCTCAGACAAGCGCCAGGGAATCAGCAGGGAAAATTCTAAAGCAATTTTCTTTGTCCCTGTGCTCCCTTGGTTCAGGTAGGATCCAGTTTGCATGCATGGTGATACTAAAGTGGAGCCAGCCTGGATCCGACCCGGCAGAGCTATTCCAGCCTGAACTCAGATGCACATGAGACAACTAAGTCACCATTGCTCCTCCTCCTCTTGTTTTCAAAGTACAGTTATCCCTGCTCTTGTGAATGAACTGCAAGCAAAGAAAACACTTTTAAAGACTGAAGTTCCAATGTGTCTGGGGCTGGCTCTGGTCTTTGTCCCCTGCACCTTGTCAGTGAGGAGAAACAGCCAAAGAACTTACGGGATGTTTTTTGTTGTGGGTTTTTTTCCCTCTGCTTTCCCTATTCTTTCTTTTAATATTAACAAGGATAGGTACTGAAACCATTGGCACCCGCAAAGTGATTTCTTCAACATTGTTCACCTATTTTGAGTAATTTATAGGTATTTGTGGCTCATGAGGTACAGAGCAGCAGCAAGAGGAAATCTGACATCATTGTTTCTAAAATGCTGGTTGCAGCCAGAACATTTATGGAGGAAACAGGTGAATTCAGAGGTTAATATGGATTAGAAAGACAGATTAGATTGATGGTTCTGATGGTGCCTAATCTACCTAAAATGGAATATTCTTCGCACTTCTGAATAAAACAAAATTCCCAATTAAAAAAAAAAAATCTTTTTATGAAATTTTTGCTTTTGGTTAGGAATGCAAATATATTCATATCTGCAAAACAAATCTGTCACTATGGAGTTCTCAGTCAGCTTTTACATCCAAATCACTGGAGATTACATGTACAGAGAAATTCCTGGGAGAATGCATCCTCTTCTAAGGAAGAAGGATCCATTTCCCAGGGTTCCACGGGCACATTTTCATACTTCTACCAACAAATACGTTTAGAACTCTATATTTAGATATACAGAAATAAAGTCATAATATTAGAACGTATGTTGATCCCCTTAACACGGAGTAGCTGAAAACCTCCAGATCTATACTATACGTGTGTCTCAGTTCCTGAGCTGATATGCCTGACAAGCAGTGGTAGTTCCTTATTTCTTTTTTACATCAATATTATAAACAAGTAACATAAAATGGATCTGTTGGATGTATCCTATTGATCTGGCCTCAAAAGTCTTGTTCCTAAAAACAAATCAAGAGAGAACTGTAATTTCATTATACATGCTAGTCCTGAATAATGTCAGAGACACAAACACAGCACCTGACGATGATGATGGTATTAGGTTTCTCAGAATAGATTTTTATAAACATTTTGGACCTAGTCCTATGAGACCACTAATCTTGCTAGGTATCTTCACAAGATGGAGCTTTTATATCCCAGACAGACACACAGACATTACAGAAATCACTCACTTTACAAATCCAAGGGTTTTAGATTCAGGCAATTTGCTCACTGCCACCGCTTGTCCAGGGTGCTCCTGAGCTTCATTATCAGCAGGATGTTTGCTCAAGATGAGAGGTTGGTGTCAGCCCAGTCACTGAGAATAAGAAATGCTAATTTATTGCATTGGATCACATCTTTGTGGATCCAAGATCCAAATCTACACCTGCTGGATCCTGGCAGAGGTGAAGGTGAAATAGGTTTTGTGAAACAAAATTTACTGAGGTTCAG
The DNA here is from genome assembly GCA_032353885.1 of Nothura maculosa. NCBI lineage: Eukaryota > Metazoa > Chordata > Aves > Tinamiformes > Tinamidae > Nothura > Nothura maculosa. The sequence goes on along the minus strand of JAUBOD010001040.1, from coordinate 251,286 downwards.
GTGACCTTAGTGGTAGCCGGTGCACCCAGTGGTAATCCTTGTTCTGGACATTACCCGTAAATGAATTTAAACCTTGTAGGTTTTGTGCTCAGGAAAGTTGATGCACAGCAAATGTTGACATATTCTTTGTAGCGTCTATGGAAACCCAGATTTAAATTTACACAAGCAAGCATTTGCAACAGGCCTTTTTGGACATCTTATTCCTAACTTCAGTAGGACAATACTATGCTAACCAATATGTTTGGTTGTTCTAGTGGAAGAAGGCAAGAGAACTGGTCAATAAGATTTAAAGTTTTTAGAAATCACAACATAAAAAAAAGTTTCTGAAAGGTAGAATGAAAACATGATTTGCCCCTGGGTGTCTCACAAACAGGGAAGAGGAGAAAAATATCTTAATAAATGATTCACCACAAATTTCACACCCAATATAGACAAAAACAATCACCATCCATTCAGCCACCACCCAACCTTGATAGCTTCAGCTGTAGCTTTCTCTGCAAAATGGTATTTCATTAAAAAAGAAAATCAATGAGATGATATTAAGTTTATTCTTACTCTCTGAGAGGAGCAATACTATCCAGTTAGGTCAAGGATCAGGTGAGCAGGGAGGACCTCAGACAGAGGCTGGGAAACTCCAGTGCACAGGAGGTGACCAGAGATAAAAATAAAATTAAAAAGTGCTCCTTATATTGAAATTATATCTAATAACAATAGTGAAGGAATATTGTCCTTACACAGAAATACTGTATAATTACTGGGACTTTAAAGGAGTTGCTTTAGCTGCAAGATACTCATTAGAAATAAACAGATTATCAATGTCCCAATTATAGTCCTTATAGTCCAGTCATGTCCCTTAGAGACTGGTCATACTAACCTCACTTTGCAGATCATTCTCTAAGAGCCCATTTGTGGAGTAAAAAAGTTTTCAGGAGGATTCAGCATCAACCAAATTGGTAGTATAAATTACTTTGGAAAGAGCTTTGTGAAATAATTGAAACAGCAGGTATTAGTGCCTGCAGATGCAGCACTTGGGGCTTATCCAGGATTTCTCACACCTGATGGACATTAAATGGTAAAATTAGGGATAAAAGATCAGTTCCTGAAGCATATCTATGCTCTGGATTTACAGAGCATGCCTTTTCATTAAAAATGGCTGAGTGTTATGATGAAGACAAAGACAGTGATGGTCAAAAAAAGGAAAATACAACTGGTGACTGTCGGCTGTGTATTTTTCAAAGGGTTTGGCATAAATATGGTGCTTGTATTGGTGGAAGGTTTCAGCTGTTTTATGTCTCAGCAACAGTTTAAACAATAACATTCATATCACAGAATGGTGTAGATAATATCTGCAATAAAACTAGGTCTTTTATGTTCAGAAGCAGACAAAGCCAGGAAAGCACATTGATAAATGAAGATGAACCTATGTATTTTGTTGTGGTGGAGCTCCCTCTAGCTTATGGTATTAACCCTGTATCTGTAAATCATATTTGCTTAGACTCATCCCTCCATTTTCAGGGTAGAAAAGGCTTCAAATTCTGTAGGCTTGGAAACATTTATGACATTTATAATCCAGCTGAAAATAAGCCCCTAAAACCCAGCTGCTAGTTGAATGGCATTAACAAGTCTGATGATAATAAATTTCATGGTTCTAGAAAGAACAAGACAGAGAAAAAAAAAATCTGTGACATCTAGAGTTGTGCCTGTTATTAGCAACAATTTCTGCCTCTTCCAGCTTTATTCTTATCTATTAATATTCAAAGAAAATATTAATATATCTTTACCTACTTTGTTGAGAACATTAACTGTTCCAAACCATCAATGAACAAGTTGTGTAAATGCTACAAGGTAAACTAATTTGTTCAAGAAATAACACTCCACTAAATAAATCTAAAATATCCCAATTCCAGAAATGTATCTCATTCCCTTAATTTATTCAAAAGAACAAATAAAAGGTGATGAGGGAACACCTTAGTCAGATTAAGGGTGGGAAAGAGTCACGCTGACTTCTTATTTGTTCTAGCTGCAGAATTCATAAAGATTCTGCTATTTAGGACACCTATTTTCAAGGCTGAATTAATGTTGTAAATACTAACTGTACCTTTAAAAAAAGAGTGGAATTAATGGTGCACTATGGAAACAATGTTTTGCTAAAATGCTAATTTGAGGAGATGATTGAGACAACATTTCTGAAGAATAATATCCACAATCTGATGTGAGGCTTAAATAACTACTGAAATGATAAGCAGACGGAGCTACAGGAGAAGAGTTAATTAAAAATCGCCAAGGCAACTTATATTCCTTTGTCATAAAATAAATGTTTTGCTACTGATACTGTACCTGTAAACTAAAAAATCATCAGCTGTCCTAGCTAAGCAGAGAATAGAAAAGGATCTACTTGTTAGAAATGTTCTAAATATTCTGCCTTTTAAATGCACTTAGCCACATTTCTTCACAAATATTGTTCCCTGGGTTTTCTATTTAACTTCACAACTACTTTCCATAAGCTCCTTTGTACACTGAGAAATTAAGTTCAACCATGCCAAAATTAACAACAAAGCATCAACTTGTTCTAGACTTTGAAGAATCTGATTCAATGGCAATGGATATTAAATTGTAAGAGAAAAATGAAAGACAGAATAAATGTCTTATGTAGCACATTTAAGAAGCTAAAACCTGATTAAAAAATGTAGCTGTAATCTTTAGAGCTAAAATTGTGTATATGGTATAGCTCTTTCGCTCCCTCCCGCCAGTAAATTAATATATGGGATGATTTGGGGTTTTTTTTTTAGAAGTTATATTTGCTATTTAGAGGTTTTAAAGTTGCAGTTTTAGAAACTGCATAATCTGCGACTTGTTTAATCAGAAGACTAATCTGCCTGATGTTAGAACTATATCTGCACATTGATAAAGAGATAAAATTTGAAAAATACATTATCTCCTGAATTTTATTCTTTAATAGCTTATGAAATGTAAATGAACACACCATTTGTTTAAAATTAAATTTGAAATAAACCTTAGAAAGATTAGTGACTATTGAAAAAAAAATCTTGAATGGAAGTTTAGTTCCATTATTTTTCTTTTTAAACTACTATTGCTCTTCTTACTCATTTTTACAGAACAGTTTAATCAAATTTATCTTCTCAGGGCTTACATTCCTCTCTAGGTAGATACAGTGTAATTCAAGATGAGTCATATAGGTAGAAGCAGACAATAATAGCAAATCAATGCTGAATAGTTAAAGGAAGAAGGAAGTAAGTGTTGTTTAATATGCCATATATTGCAAGAATATAACTGCAGAATATATATATATTTGTGCCATACAGTGTGAATGCCCATTTAGAATAACATGAGAAAAAAAAAGACACGATATATTACCCTCATTTTATATAAAAATTGTTGTTCTATAATAATTAGATATCAGAATTGCACAGGATTTTTAAAAGAGCTTTCTCAGATGCATAGCTGTTACATGCTGAAATCCAAATGTATCATCCAGGTTGAGTGTTGGGAGGGAGGGGAGGAAGGATCTGAATGCTTGTTCTCCCTGAGAAGTTAGGGAAATTGCTAAAGCTGGATCAAATGCAGGCAACAAAATGCTCTTAATGGGATTCTTGCCAGCTTCTCCTTTTAAATTGTATCATACAAGGTAATCTTAAAACTGAGTGCAGCTCATTCTGTTGATCAGTACACATGAATTCTTTGAAATGTTTATTAGCCTTGGAAATAGAATCTCAAGTTCAAATATATGAGATTGTGACCTGGAGGACGCTATCACTATTAAGCATGTCAATAATAGGACCTCTGTTTCTTAAATCACACGCAATACAATTAGGATGGATTAAATTTGTAATAGCTTTCTGTTAGCTTTTTCAATGATCTGTATTATAACTGGAGATGCTTTAATGATTTAGAGAATGAAAATTAGTTATTTAAAACCTTTTTTTTTATTAAAATATAGATATTATACACTGAAGTAATTTAAAAAATCAAAAGCAGAACACAGTCATCTAAAGAGATGTGAAACCACATTCTAGTAATGCTGTCCAGTGAGAGTATCCTATGTCCCATGGGAGTATCCTATGTTTGAATTATCACTGCAATAAGAATGCTTTGCAGTTGATCTAGTTAGGGAAAAAATACATTTACTTTGCAGTAGAGCGATGAAACTTTTTCTACATGTGCCCAAATTCACCTTTAGTTTACTGGGAGTTAAGAGTGATAAGCACATCGAAAAAAAAAAAGGCAAAAAAAAAGACTAGACAAATGTTACAGCTAACAGTCAAGTGACTTGAGTAGGAAATATTTAGCATCACACAAGTTTATGTATTGAGTTTTGATTTTTTCCATTGAATGTTCACACAGTACATGCACTAATATTTTAAATTTGTTATTAAATACTTGATTAGTATTTGAATATGAGCAGGCAACTTCATGAATAAAGCATAACACCTAACTGTGAAAGTATTCTCAAAATTACATTTAAAAAGATGATTGTTTTTATGTAGACTAGGATTATCATTTCATATGGCATGTTCATTTCAAGGATTTGTTTTTATTTTCAATATTCTGTTAACACTCAACCTGTAATTCGCAGCTTCTCCTGTAAGTAGAATTCATTACTCAAAGTATACCCATAGAGAAATGCTCATTGTATTTGCTTCTAATTTATTCTGCAAATGATTCATTTTACAGGAAAGCTTTCATGGAAGCTCACTCCCAGAGTGTCCAGAGGTGCATCTCCTGTTCACCTGGTCCCTGCAGACCAAAGCACCAGCTCCCGACCCATGCATGGGAGGGAAGGCCAAGAGGAGAAGCAGCGTGATAAGCACATGCTTTGCTGAGCTTGTTCACGTGATTTACCTGCAAGGTAACAGGAACCACCTTATAGCTCATACTCCAAGAGGCATCAGTAGATCAGCCCTGGTGCTGCTGCAGCAGGAACAGACCACAAAGCCATGGCTCTTCTCAGCTTTCTCTACAGCAGTTTTTTATATTGTTATTCAATGCCTGAAATAGCCAGGATGTAAAAGCTTAGTCCGTTACTAATCCGCACTCTTTCTTGATGGATTTACTCATCCAGATGCATGGGTTTTTTTCTATCTCAAATTACGTTCATAGCTGCAAGTGAGACCCTCCAAGACAGGCTTTTTTCCTCTAGATAAAAGGATAAAAACAGAAGAGGAAAGGAAAGGATGGGGAGGAGCACAAAGCTGTAGGCCAGTTCAGAGCAGGACTTGTCCTGGAGCAGCTCTGCTGGGCAAAATTCACTCAGCCATGAATCTTTGAGAGCCTCCTGTACATTATGGAAAGCGACAACTCCAGTGCTTTGCCTTGGATATTTTGCCATGTTCTCCCAAAATGAAGTATTTAATTCTGGAAAGAGTCAATCCTTCTGGTGCAGCACAAGTGAATCTGCTTATCTGGTGCAGTGAAAATGACTGTGTTTCATCTTTTGCAGGGACTTTAAAAAAATGTCTCAGAAGAACAGAACTATATCGCTTACAGGAGCTGGATGAACACAGGACAATCCCTGCCCTGATAACACCCACTAAATCACCTATATGAGATGAGCACAGATCAAACCTTGTCACTTCAAGCACACAGTGACCCATCCCGCTGTTCCTAAATGCATATTGAGTCCCTTTGCACAGTTTGGCACCCTTGTTATCCGCGGTGCTGAGGCGAGCCCACGGTGACACTAGGCACACAGCCCCGGGGGACGCAGGGGACACGTCTGGGCTCAGCGCAGGCCAGACGGGCGCAGAGGGACTGTCAGCACAAGCACAGAGGCTTTTCACAAAAGCCTCCTTATTTCAAGCATGCTCAACATCCAAGGTTAACAGGTTGAAGCAGCAATCGGCAGGTCATAGCTAAGCAACATGCTTCTCTGCAAACATCTGCCTTAAGGGAAGAAGGCCAATTTTTCAGTGCAGTGCTCGAGTTGAGGAGAAGAAGAGTTGGTTTAAAAAAAAAAAGATTATTCACCTTTAAATGCAACTTTGAAAAAAACAAAGGGCTTTTTTTTGCTATAAAAGCCATTGCAGAAGCCAGGATAAGAGGTGCAAGAGCCCCTGGCCTGCAGTTTCAGCAGGGCTGGAGATGGCAGCAGTTGGAGGCCTTGGGCCGCACAGAATTCCGTGACTGGTGCCAGTTGCCCCCGCCAGCTCCCCTGGGGCACGTGAGCATCTTCCTCCTGATCTGCTAGGAGGCATTTCCAAAGCAGGCTGAGACAAAAGGGAAGCACAATCGTCTTGTGAAGAGATTTGTGTCCATAGCGGGAGTTAAAAAAAAATTCTTTTTTGGTTCTTTTCTTTTTGTTGTTAAATTCCACATAAACCAATGACTTAAATGTAAAATAATGTGTGCTACAGATTTGGCCATTTTCTACCCAGTGACAAGGAGAATACTGGCATTAGACCTAGTGAAAGTGAACTTTATAACAGATAAGCTAAACAAATTTACTTCTCTATATTATCTTTATTATTGTATGTCAACACCTATTGTCTACTTAACTGTGACTGTCTGAGGCACACAGAGCTGGAGTTCACTGTGGTAGGTGCTATACTGCACCCTAACATTATATCTTTATAGAATAAACGTAATAGACATAGGAGTGTAAGAAAACAAATGAAACAAGAGACAGAACAGCCTTTTCCTGCAGAGCCACAGGCTGGCCCAGGCGGAGCGTGGGCCAGGAGCTGCTGGTCTCCTCGCGCTGCTCCACGGGCTCCGCTGCGCCTCGGACGAGCGTCCTGCCACCTTTGCCTGCTGCAGCACAGCCCCACACCGCTGCTCAGCTGCTGCGGGAAGATCGGGCTCTCCATGCAGCCTTAAAACTGCAACACGGTGCTAATTTTTAAAGTGTAAAGTCATGAACAATCCTTATAAACTCCAAGACAGCTTAGTGCTGCCGAACCTAGGAGATACTGTGATGTGTGATTTAAAGAGCTCATAAAAGCAGACAGCTTGCTTTCGCATCCATGGAAAGCAATAAAGCAGTTAAAAATTCTCCCAGTTGTAGGCCCTATCTCAAATTCTTAGGCTCGGCCCCAGGGGCAAATTGCGGGAGCAGTATGGGAGTTTTGTCTCTGCCTGGGAGTTCCTGGGCAGCTCCCCAGCCCCTCTGCTGACCCCCGCAGAGCCTGGTGTCTTGGCTGCGCGTCTAGACATTCCCGGCTACTCTCCCTCCTGATGGTCTCATGCCAGTGGTAATTTAAAAATTGTTTGGGGTAGGCTGTGCCTCGTAGACACGGGGAGCCGACAATAACCCCAGCGCAGTGACCCGGTCGGAGCATCAAACAGGCAGCGGAGGCTCCCCCAGTTCAGCACCGGGTCAGGAATCGTGACCTCCCTCGACCTCTCCTGTAGATTTAAAATTGTTTTGAGAAAGGAAGGAATAAAAAGATACAACTCCAGGCGATTCTGGAAAGTGCTCCCGCTTCCTGTACTGTACACATGCATATAAGTAACATGTTTAAACAGATGCAGCTCTGGCAGGCCTGGAAAATTAGGATTTGGATACTCTGTATATTTTTTTAATGGAATGCACATTGCTTATATTTACTTTGAAAACTCTGAAGTGAAAAGACGGTGTATGAAAACATAATTTTCAGTATATTTAATAGCAAAGACAAAAGAGACGGCCAGATAAGACTGTTAAAAAAATAGAGACTGTGCAAAGCAGAAAACATACTTCATGTGGATTTTCATCTGCAGTGCAAAGTGTACTGTCCTGCAGATTAGCTGGGTGTACCAGATCAAAATAATTAACACTGAGATTACTAGAAAAATTGCCTTGTAAGAGCTAACTGCATACAATTGTGGGCTGCTTGGTTTTCAAAGGTTTTCTTTGTGTACATAGTACTTGCAGTCACAACCAATAAAGCAAAATATACTAGCACTTTATTTGTGGTTTTGGTTTTGGAATTGCATAATGGTGACTAACATTTTCTCAAAACCTGCTTTATGGTGTTTACTTAGCAGAATTTTCATGCGCTGTACCTGGAAAGTTTGAAACGTACTTTGTGTGTTTCCAAAGGGACCCATGTCTCCGGAAGAGGTTTACCAGTTTATGGAAAAAGCATGGAGTTTTCTCTATCATGGGTTTTATATGGGCTGGAGCAGATCAGAAACACATTAACTATGGAAGGGAATAGTAGAACAACAGTAAAATACACCAATGAATTGCAAACTGTAGACCCTACTGGACTCAGTTCAGGTAACAAGACTGAAGGAATTGATGTTGTTCCTGTGCGCATCAGAAAAACAGTAAAATGCATCAGAAAAACAGTAAAATGCTCATTGCACCATGGCAGTAGGGTGTCACAGGAGTTGCCATGGCCTCTTGGCCCAGCTGGTGTCCCACTGGGGTCCCCTGAGGGATCTGCACGTTGCACTGGCTTCCCCCAAAGGGATCTGCATCACCTACATCCCACTGGGGTCCCGCTATGGATTCCAGGGATTATCTGTGTCCCTCTGGGGTCCCCCAGGGGATCTGCAACACCTGCATCCTGATGCTCCTTTCTTATGGGATTAAATCAGTGGTGACTGGGACGATAGTCCATCCAGTCTATCCAGCAAACACACAGTAATAACAGAAGTAACGATGGATCTGGCAACTATAGTATTACTGCTGCTAATAATTAGTTACTGCAATTTTAATATAGCATTAATAGTGTAAATAATTAAATCTGCACAAGAGAATCCAGCAGGAAGCCCAGGCAACCAAAAACCCCACACTTCTTAAAGTTTTAAAGTTAACATCAAATTGATTAATTTTTGAAACCTGAATTTCTGCTTCCCATGGGGCTGAAACTAGAGAGAGGTTAGACTCAACTGGATGCTATTGTGTTTCCATGGTAACGTGTTGTTTCAAGTAGCCTGTGCTACATACGATGGGCAAAATCACTACATAGTTTATGAAGTGGCCAAGAGAAGAAGCAGTCAATAAATGCAGAAAATCTTTAAATCAAAGAAACACAAATAAGAGAAGGAAACAACCTGTTAGATCATCCTTCTCATTCTCTGGGCTACTGTGCAGAATTATTAACAGTCTCAAAAACCTTCAAAAACCTTAAAAATTCCAACCAAGGCACTTGTACAAACTTTCTAAAGGGGAGAAAAATTTCTCAGGAAGTTATAAAAAAACCTTCCTAATCTGCTTTCAGCAAGGCTGAGTGCATTGTGTTGTCTATACTTAGGCATTATGTTTTCCATCACTTGAAGAATCGGATGCATTTTATAATATTTCTTACCCTAACACAAGTAGTTATGCCAAAATGTAAGGCCCTCCTTAAAGGTCAGCCATATCCACCAAACTCTCTCTCCCAGAAGCAGCTCTCTGTACCCTGAAAACAGAACAAGTATTTTGAAGGCTTGACCAAGCATCCATTCAACCCAATGGGTTTCCAGGTATCACACTTATGAACTGCGTTCCAGGGCAAAAGACAGCACTTTAGACAAGACTTTGTTTTGCAATTATAACTTCACGTCCTTTTTTTTAATAAAAGGGAAGCTGGGGATTAGACTGTCTTGAAATTCATGAGTCATGTTCACATCCCTTGTTTAGCAGAGATGCAGCACCTTCTTGGAGCAAATTACAGTCAGGTCTTACAGCTTCTGGCAGCCCCTGAATCACTTGTGGAGAGTACAAATACTAAGTGAAAAAAAAATATAAAGTGAAAGTCAACTAAGTTTAAACACCTCACTGATAATAACCTGGAGTTTTTCAGGACCTAGCAATAGGATCTGTTCTGCTAATTTTGCCTTTCTTTTCATAGTAAGAATACTCACATCTTGCACATGCCAGTGCATCCCCATGGCTGTTCTCTGCAGGTGCACATGCATGCCTTCCATCCTCAAGAAAAAAAAAATCAAATCATTCAGGGTAAAATTGGAGAATTACAATTGTCTTTGGTCTTACTGTTGCAAAACACCTGAAGACTTGGTGATGGAAGCCCACATCATTCTATCAAGAGGTATTTTGACTTAGCAGGCCAAATCCTGCTGTTAGATAAAGGTACATTGCTCCAGAGCAATTCACTAAAGGCAAAAGGATTAATGTGTGCTTGTTTTGGTTAAAGAAAGATAAGATCTCCTCCATAGATGTTATATGCTGTATTCCTACAGAGTGATGAGTGTAAATGCAATTTCATCATTGCATGTCTATATCTGGAAGGTGTACTCCATCTCTCCATGGCATCAGCTGTTACATAGAGCACTTACTCCAGTAGCTACATCGATATATGTCTATGTCTGTGGCTGTTGCCACAGTGGTGGCTAGATGTCAGCATACATTTGAGAAGAGGCTGGGTAGGGGCAATATGAGTTTGAGGAAGGACCACATCTCCTGGCCTCCTGTGGCTCCTCGTGGCTGCCTGCCTCTCCTTGGCCACAGTTGCTCAGCACATGCCAGAAAAGAGCCAGGCTCATCCAGGATCCAAACTCTGCACTGCTGGCTTGGATGGGGAGACAGGAAGAGGTACCAGACTGAGGCTGAGCTCTCCCACAGAACAAGTGGTGATGCCTCAGTGGAGGCTGCTCATCTACGTTATCAATTTTATCGACAATCAGACAAGTAGGAATGACACTGAGCCTATGACACAGAAGTGCTGGCATCTCTGCAAATGCTCTATTTTTCTTGAAACCTTCTATTGATCACATTTGGCCTTTCAAGAAAAGAAAATATGACACCTCATCCTGTATTTTTATTGTTCGTCTGCCGTGCTTTCCAAGTGAGGGACCCTGACCAGGTTCATATCCAGGACTGTCTCCTCTTCTGATAAACAAACATAGACTTTGAAGCCAGCTCAGGCTGGGCTCACATTACCAGGCCCTTTGCATTCCCAGTGGAAACAAGTCTTATTTTATTTACAGATAAAAAATAAAAAAGTAGTATCGTCTATTATCCCAAGGGCGTTGTTTACATTAATTTAGCAACTGCTTCCAAGGAGCTGCCGAGTTCAAGAGCATTGCTAAACAGTGACAGCCCATCCTGGATTGAGTTACTGACAGAATTACAGCTGACACTAAGAACTGCTTGAAATGTCTTGAGGGGAACTGCAGACAATGGGCTGTATTATTAAGCAGAATAAAGGTGAAGTTACAGGGGATACTTGAGACTGGGAGAGGCAGAGCCAGCCAGTCTGCCACAAGCATCAGCTGTGCTTGTGCTAACAGTCAGCAGGGATCCCAGGCCAGGGGAAGGAGGGTTTAACCTCCAAGTTGAGCAGGCCAGTTTGCTGGGATTTGGGTGATTTTTGCTCTTTATTTTTCTAGGATACAGCATTATACTGGACTACTCACCTCCACATATATTCTTTTCCATAAATCCCCTTCTCCTCCATAAAGTTTTCACACCAGAGCTTCTCCATATGAAGCTGTGTTGTCTTCCCCCAAGACTGTGGTTCTTTACACCAGTTCTGCAAAAGTGAAGCAGGGGAGGATACAAATGGGTGCTCAACTCTGGGAGGCTGCAAAGCCCAGCACCAACTGAGAGTCAAAGAAAATGACCAGTTAAAAGCCATATCTCTACAGTCCTGCATTAAACACCACTTTGAATGCACCGCTTTATCCTTCTCAGCCATTGACACTCCAGTTTTTGTGTTCAGTATCTCCTTCATGGGACTGAAGAATAAACTCTGCATGTAAGAGGTTAAAGCTGCAACTAGTGAGCAGATAGTCCTAAGCCTACAGATCTGGGATAATATCTCATTACACTATTACCCCTTTCTGTCCTTGAGGAAACTCCCATTACAGTGATGTACAATGGATCAGTTCCAGTAAATACCTATAAATTGAAAGGTAAATGAGTTCAAAAGGTCAAGTTTTTATATACAAATTCTCCCTGTAATTGATTTTCATTCTAACTAACCCCCACTTGGCAGTAAACCTAACATCAGACTTCATACGTGTCTTTGAATCAGCACAGCTTCTTCCATCTGCAAGACCTTCTTCTGCCTGCTCTGCCAGGCACCGAACCAAGGCACTCTGCAGCAAAAATGCCTGTGGTGCTGCCAGAAATTCTGCGAGACATGGAGTACCCATCCCAAAGCCCTTCTACCAACACCACATGCCACACACACGTCCAGGCCACTTTTCAGGTCAGCAGCTATAAACTGTCAAATTAGCCCCAAAGATTCTGTTGGGAGGACTCTGCACTAAATATAAGTTACCTTTCATTATTAGATGCTAAAAGTCTTTGGGACAGATTTCTTAGCTCACCACTTAGGAGAAGGGACATTCAAAGGCATCATGGAAGCTGTTTGACCATTCTCTGCTAAGAGGCATAGTTTGAATTCGGAATATTCATAACTGTTAGTGCAAAGGATGGGAAAATATTTGAGTTAGTCTTAAAAAACACAATACATTCATACTATTTCACAAGCAGAAAATGAAAATAAATTTGACAAACTATTTGCTGTAAATTATTCTCTTAAGTCTTCCTATTAGCTAAAAGAGATAAAAATGAAAAGAAAGAGAGAGAGAGAGAAAAGAAGGAAGGAAAGGAAGAAGGCAGGAGAAAATGCTTAAATTAGGTTCCTATACCAGTGTTTAATATGTTATCAATAGTGTTGAATGAATCTCCTGTCTGCAATTAGCTATTAAGGCATAAAAGCCTTGTGCTGTGCTAGTGGGCAGGTTTATTGCATTGTGGGTAGGGACAGTGGTCAGATTTTTCCCATTTCACACTTAGCTGTAGCTCTCAGCTAGATATGTCTGCACTTCTCCATTTTGCAGGGTTCTATATGAAATTTAGTCAGATGAGTTTCTTCTACTGTCCCCCTGTCAGGGCAGTTCTTAGCCTCCCGAGGACATCTGCAGAGAGCAGCAAAGCCCAGTTGTACAACCAAGCTCAGTAGTTGTGTCAAAGCACTATCAGCATCTTTCTATATAGAGTGAAAGCATCTTTCACTCTATGTATCTTACAAGTAGTTACTCTTTAAAATCATTTTCCTTCACTGCTCACAAACAGCATTGCTATGCCTGGACTGTCTGTGAGTACTGAGCTGGGGATGAGTCCTGCCTCCCTGGCAGTCCTGCTGCTCGTTTCAGTGGGGTACGAGCAGCAATTAGCAGAATGAGCAACTTGACGGAAGGAAACGCATGTCCCGCAGCACCTCTCTGCAGAAACAGGTGGCAAGAGCAGGTAATCCCATTACAAATTACTTCACTGTCTGCTTAACTAGATGATAAGGAAATCATAAAAAGTCTCAGAATTGCAATTTTTTTTCGTTGGCACAAAAGAATATTGGAAAAAAAATGCAATGATGGATCTAAAGGTTGAATTTCAGCACTGTTCAATTCAAATGGGAAGCTGCCAGCGTGGCTGGATTACCCTGCGAACAGGCCTGTCATGCTGCAGCTTCTGACAGCAAAGCCACAAAAGCCAGATTTACACTAGCGATGCAAGGGCCTGGTTTCCACCAACCTGCCCTTAGCGTGTCAGCTCAGACTGCTGGTTTCCTTTCACATCCTGTCCCCAAAGCTCCATTATAGCTTCTCCAAGCACCAAGCGTAGCTGCCCATGGGGAAGGTGATGGTCCCAAGCAGGGGTCCCAATGCTGCTGTGTGTGGATTGCCATCCACTGCCATCCTCCTTGCATCCCTCTTTCCTCTTCCTCTCTCCTTCCCATGATGGTCTGTGGCTCCACAGGGCTCGGCGGGGCAGCAGGCAGGAATCCCTGCTCCCCCCATGAGCCATGGGAGACCATTCCTCACACACTTTATTCTATATTATTTTGACATTCTTAAGTTAAAACAAGCTCACTTGGAGCTGGGGCAGCAGAGCCCCAACCCCTTTGATGGCAGGCCGGCCGCGGCCCCTGCTGGGCTGCCGCACAGTTTGTGTTCGGTAGCTGTGCTGCGAGCGCAGCGAAAGCAACTTTGATTCCTGGCGGCACGCAGGACGGATGGTTCTCGCAGGAAGTTGTACACAGCACTGGAAATCAAAGGAGGAGAACAAAAAGAGACTCCGAGCCACACAAAGTTAAAAGATGTTGAGACTGACTTTATATTTCAGCTGTGGAAAAAAAAAGGATGTTTTACCCAACATTGCTGCCTTCGCAGCCCAACAGTGCTGAACTGTAGAATTTTTACATGGAGACCAGTGAAATGGCGGTTAGAGGGAACTCACATACGTTACGTCAGCTAAAAGCTTCCGCAAGTGAAACCAAGCTGGCCTTGGACAGTGACAACTTCAGGTCTCTTGGAAGCGTCCATCCAGAGTGATCCCACCAGCCCGCCACATCCCACTCAGAAGAGCCAGCCTTTTTGGTAAAATGAGGAGATATTTTACTGCCTGTGTTTATTTATATACAATTATTTGACTAGCCCAACCTGCTGAGATCAGTCCTTTATCTGCTGGGATGCCCCAATTCTTCAGGACTCCAGTCCTACTGGAGTGAGACGGGTTAGCCAGTGCGAATCTATAGTGCTATTGTGGGGCAGACGACCCCCTGCCATCCCAGTAGAAAACCTCCCAAATCCAGCGCACATGTTCTGGCACACCATCTGATCCAAATTAGAGCTGGCCTGCACTGGCCTCCCTAGCTCAGTACTGAATTCCAGCTGCGGTAAGCCACTAACGCTGTTACACCTAGTCTCTAATTTGAATGTATTTTACATTTCAATATATTACATCTGAACTTTAAAAATTTCCACAAGAAGTGGATTTGTTCCTATTCCATCAAGCCAACCTGCAGCACAGTTGCCTATGGAAAGGTGAGATTTAGGGTAAATGCTCTCCTCTCCTGCCAAGGCGGGTAGGAGCAGAGGGACACTGAGGGCAGAGTAGCTACAGACCCCAGGCCCATCTCTGCCCCCAGTGAGACATGCTCTGCAGTGATGCTTTGCAGAAATACTTCTTTACAACAAGGCTTTTGGTTAGAAAAGGCTATTCTGGCAAATTTACATTTTTTTTCTCTAAAGGCTTCCCAATGAAAACTTCCATGGGAACTTCATAGAGTTACAGTCAGGTGGAAAGACCATCTGTGTAGGTTCAGCTTTTCACTCAGGCCAAGGAGGTATTAATGAAGAATAAAGACTAAAAGATCACTAACTCGAGCAATAAGTCTCTACCTTTACAGAAAGTATGACTGATTCTGATTACAAACTTCAAAACTTATCTTAGGTGACAATTAGGCTTAACAAAAAAGAACAGTCAGACACCAAGGTTAATTGCCCCATGCTTATCTAAAACATAGCCATTTTTTTCTGCCCTCATTCCTTCTCTCAGTAGAAAACTGGTATTCCAGGAATATCTGGTGAGTTGAATCCCTCCCTGTCCCCAGGAAGGAGCTCTGCTCTAGTCCTGAGGAGACCCTCAGCTGAACTGCCAAGAGCACTGTCCATATGTTCAAGGAGATCTCCCATCCCATCATCTGTCTTGTCTCATTCAGCATCAGGGCAGATTCACATCCTTCTGCTAAAGATATGCACTAACAACAGAACAGCCTCCTCTGCAGCATGCGGCGGCACCAGAGAATGTTCCTGTTCACTCACAGATGAAGTAATGTGCAGCTAATGATTTTGGAAGAAGTTCAAAAAAGAAAATCCTACACCAATGACTAGAGCTTTTGTTTGGGTGTTTTTTTTTTTTTAAAGTTTGACAGAACCTGAAAGTTCATCTCCAAGGATGACATGCAAGAAAGGAAGCAGGTGCAAACCACATTCCCAAGGATTGCTTTCCACAGTAGCCAGTGAACAAAGGGACCAGTTTTATTGGTCTACCAAGACACAGCCCAGCCACTCACTACTGTATCAGCACAGCCACCTTGGTGGGGCAAAAGCTGAGGTAGGACTCCAAGGAGCCCTGAAAGAGAAAGAGCAGGTGACATGCCAAAACATGGAGTTTGATTTAAAAAGTTCAGAGAAGTACAGACAAACCTTGCCAAACTGTAATTGCTGAGCAAAACATACATATGTTAATCTACTGAGGGTAATTGTTCATAAAGTCATCTAGAGCCTCTAGAAAGACATGTTACCAAATGGCAAGAGGCACCATGGCCCATTCCAAAGGCCAGGTGTTTTAAGGGCATTACCTGCCATCTTGGTGTGGCCAGACTAAAGACCACTGAGGCATCTCACTGTACAATTTCTACTGAAGGTTTAGTCCCATGTGCAAGGCACCAGCAGCAGTGACAGCTTGGGGAGCAGCCAGGATGTGGACATGGCAGGTGCCCAGCATGACACAGGCACCAGATCCAGTGGCTTGCCTGGCACTCCGCAGGTGCTCCAGTTGATGGGAATGCCACAGCAGCTGAGTGAGGGCTCATTATCAGTGAATGAGAATTTTGCCTGCAGCCTCTTGCATCACTTGCAAAGCAGACCCCAGCTTCTCTGTATCGCTTGTGGTCATCGCTGTGATTGCTGGAATCCAGGACTTCTGAAGGACAAGCCACTTCCCCTGGCTCCTACTGGACTAACTCACCTGGAGCCTGACTAGAGTTAGACTGGAGTCCAGCTCCTAACTTGCACCTAACTTGGCTGAGTGCTCTTGGTCCGTGGAGAGGAGATAGCTTCAAGGTATAAAATGACTCTAGTGGGTCAGAGAGACACGCTCTTACACACCAGTTTTCTGTAAATAGCAGAAACAGTAATGAGAAAGGTTGGGCACAAAATACACGCTCTGGAGCATTGTGGCAAGTACGTGGCAACTTCATAGGGCAGCATCCCTCAGCCCAGCGGACCATGATGTAACTGAGCACAAGGCAGGAAGCTGCTCTTTGCTGACAAACAGCTCAAAGGACAAAACTGTTCTCATTAAAAGTATACGTATTTAATTTACGCTCACAGTAAAACATAATCTTCCTCTACAGATTCCTTTTTAGAACTGTTTTATTTGCATAATGAAAAAGAAGGTTGCAAATTCTTTTGTGCATGTCTTTTTTTTTTTTTTTTTTTTCCCTTTTAGGAAAGGCAGGGGCACCACCTAACGGTGAATGAGAACCCTTGAACCCTCGACGATCCTTCTGCAGTTGTCTAGATAAGCAGTACAATACAGAGACTACAAGGACCAGACATAAAACTTGACTTTTCTGCTGAGTTTGAAATGTCAGTTATTAATCCTGACTAATTCTGCAAGGTTGATTAAGGTACTTCATCTGTCACACATGTACATTCCTCATATGCTTAAGCACACACACACACAACTGATGTTATGAAAGGAAATAAATAGCATTTTATGCCAAATGTATATATTTTTTAGAAATCAAGTCATTCTAAAGAGGGAGGAAATTAGAAAAAAATCTCAACTCTAGCCCAGGATTTGTAGTGCCATTTCAGTCTCTCCCTGACAAGCAAAATTTCATCTGGAACATGCAAAGAATACAGATGCTTTAATAAGTTATGTTAAAAATATTCAGTTAACTTCAAAACCAGTATTTATCTTCAAAAATTAAACTTTCACCTAGGCTCTTAAATTTAGCTTTGCGATTTTGCTTTCTGATGGCACAGTCAAGACAAAGATGAGAGCAAATTAAAAGAAAGCTTACTCAATTAGTGAGATCGGTGTGCCAAGTGCAATCTTTAACTGCATTAAAGTGAATCTCCCAGTTTCTAAGGCCCAAAGAACTAAAAAAATACTCAGTCACCAGTCTTGAAATTCACAAAAGTGCAGAGATGGCACGGGAGGATCAGGGACCAGAACATAGCTGAAAACATCTGTTCCAGAGGGAAGGAGTGAGCCAGGAACAAATCCTGCACTTATCAGCCTCACTCCAGACAGGGCTGCAGCTGGGCTCTGCCAACAGAGCACAGGATAGGCAAATCCAGGAATTTTCAGTCCTCTACTTAGTGAATGCACCAGGAAAGGACTAGAGGAGACATGTGTGAGGGTCACAGTGCTGCTTGGGTCAAAGCTCAGCCCCATCAGCCCAAGATGGGGCACCAATGCTCAGCCTGGGACTGGTGCCGTCAGCATAGTGCCAAGCACACCTGCAGTCACTGCTTGTCTGTGTGAAAATTCTGTGACTGCGAAAACCACTGTGCAGTCTGCAACGGGAGCAATAAGAAATGTGGGAGAGCAGCAAAAAAATACAGGCATCCTTGACATCCTTAAAAGCTTACTACTGTCACTAGCAGAAGAAACTACCTTCAGCAAGGCTTTTTACAGTCTCCTGTAGCATCCTCATAGGGAATCTCAGGAAGTGTGGGTTAGAAGATGAGTGGACAGTGAGGTGAATTGAGAACTGGCTGGATAGCAGAGCTTAGAGGACAGTGATAAATGGGGCCGATCCTAGTCATAGGCCTGTGGCCAATCGTATCCCGCAGGGGTCAGTCCTTGGCCTGGTGCTGTTCAACTTGTTAATCAACGACTTAGACAAGGGGACAGAGTGCACCCTGAGCAAGCTTGTGGATGATAACAAACTTGGTGGCGTGGCTGACACTCCAGAGGGCTGTGCTGCCATTCAGAGGGACCTGGACAGGTTGGAGGGTTAGGCAGAGAGGAACCTCATGAGGTTCAACAAGAACAAGGGCAGAGTCCTGCACCTGGGCAGGAATAAACCCAGGCACCAGGGCAGATTAGGGACTGAGCTGCTGGAAAGCAGCTCTGCAGAGAGGGATCTGGGAGTCCTGGTTGACAACAAGTTACCCACGAGTCAGCAGTGCCCTCACGGCCAAGAAGGCCAATGGGCTCCTGCCTGCACCAGGAGGATGTTGCCAGTAGGGCAAGGGAGGGAATCCTGCTTCTCTGCTCAGCTTTGGTGAGGCTGCACCTGGAGCACTGGGGGCTGTTCTGGGCTCCCCAGAACAAGAGGGACATGGAGCTTCTAGAGAGGGTCCGGTGGAGAGCGAAAAAGATGATAAAGGGCCTGGAGCATCTCTCGTATGAGGAAAGACCAAGTGAGCTGGGCCTGTGTAGCCTGGGGAAGGGAAGGTTGTGAGGGGATCTGATTAATATGTGTAATTACCTGAGGAGAGAATGTAGGGAGGATGCGGCCAACCTCTTCTTGATGGCGACCAGAGGCAGAACTTCTTTGCTATGAGGGGACAGAGTCCTGGAACAGGCTACAAAAACAAAACAAAACAAACAAAAAAAACCCTTCCCAAAAAGAGGGAAAGAGAATTTTATTTGAATAAAGCTTCCTTTGAGAAGTTTTTGTCCATAAATCTTTATTAAATGTAATACAGATTTAAATAAAATATTAAATGTAATATTTTAATTTCATTTAAATAATTTAACCTGTATTGCTACTGGTGGTATAAATAATATGCCAACAATGCATTACAGGTGTGAAGCTTTTAAACAAATATTAAATCTGGTGAAATTTAGCAAAAGTCTTGTGCATGTCATGTTTATCTCAGAGTGGTAATTATTAGGATTAAAAAGTCCTGGGATGCTACACTAAATGCAGCTGCACTTCCACTGTGTATGATGCAAACATATGCATGCTTGTGAAGGAGTACAAGAGTTTCAAATGCAGACCAGGCAACTGCATTAGACATCACGAGAGAGGCAGAGAGTGAGCCACAACTCTGGGTTTTGTGGTCTGTAACAGAGCATCTGCCTTGGAAGTAGCTGAGTATCAAAGTACAGCATATGCCTCTTGCAAGCCTGCAGACATTGACTGCTTATATATGATCTGTATAGATTTTGTATTTGAAGCCCTTTACAAGGGGCTCAGAGACTAGTGAATTTTTGCACCTAATTCAAGATACAGGTTTCACTATTCAAAAGTGAAAGACTCTCCCTTCCTTGAGAGAAGCAGCGTCTGTGAGACCATCCCATGGTGTGGGCAGCATATCTCAAATGCACCATGGAAGACGTCTTAAGTTCAAGCCTAGGTTCTGTAAACACTGTGGAGATTGAGTGAACTAGACAAAGAAACAAACCTGCATCCCCTGGGGAAGACAATTAGGGCTTATGAATAAGGCTTCATCAACTGCACTGCTTTATGAAACACATCTGAAAGTCCCTGCCCACACGAGGCTCACTCAGGAAAGACATATAACACTTGGCATGTTTGACTCTGCAAGACCAGGAATCTGTCTCGCCAGTCTGTTCTCCCAGTATTAGCCCTGGATTTTTTTGTTTTTCTTTTCCTGTTGAAGTCTCAGTTCCCAGCTGCTATTTCAGTCCTGCCATCAAGAAGGGTGTTCAGTTCATCACTATAGAGGCCTGAATCTGTCTGCACTAACACTGATATCTCTCCACACATCTGCTCCATGCAGGCCTGGTCCTTCCCTCTCCAAAAACTATTCTCCAGTCTTATAATTCCTCTGTATTCCATGTTTATCCCTTGTTTTCTAGCTTCTTAATATAACATTCCTAAAACTTCATATACCAAAGAAAGCCTTTTCTACACATGTGTCTTGATACACCCATCCTTTGGTTCACTCTGAGCACACTTGTCAGCAGTAGGTTCTGCCCATCTGCTCTGCTGGTATCAAGTAGTACATGATACTATCAGATCCATCTGGTATCCGCTATCTGAATCAAGAGGCGACAGCACTAGAAGTACATGTAATGATGACATTTGGCTCCTCTGAGCTGCACATCATCTGTGCCCAAGGCATGTTTCCACCATTGCTTGTTCCAGATGCCCTAGGAGTTAGGAGATGGGATGCACTGATAGATCTAGACAAATCTCTCTCGCAGGGAGAAGGACACTGCTGATTACTAGCATTCGTAGCCTTGAAGCATTAGGTAACACTTTTCTAATGAGTATGTGGAGCTTGAGCAGCCTCCCTAGAGCCAAACACCTGCCTGCCCTTGTCTGACCTCATCTTGCTATGGACACAGATCTCCAGACCTTTGTTCTTGCCACTACTAGGACAGTAAAGCAGAGACCTTGTGCACATGCTAAAATGCAGCCCTCCAGTCCTGAAGACAGACACAAAACAAAAGATATTTGAAGCTTCTTTTGAAACAATAAACCATGAAACACTGAGCGAGAATGACACCAGTCACTGCTTGTCCCTGTCTGCTTGCTGAAGGTCCCATGGGAGTTTGGGTGGTACTGACTATCAACACAAGGATATTCTGTGAGCTATGTGAGGGAGTCTATGCCAGGTACAACATAGGGCAGGATGCATGTTCGCATTATTGATTTCAGAAGTCTTTCTTGGAAACCCAGACATACAGTACTGCGGGTGTATGGGCATAGACAAAACCTGATATGATACTTGCATCCTGTGAACATTCAGTTCAGCCCCTCAGCAGCAGAGCTGTAATGATGTTCCTTTATAACACTGTCACTTATAGCAATACAGGAAAAGAAATTTCTCTTTGTTATTGGCAAAGAATCATAAATATGTACATGAAGGGTCTTCCAAGAGACGTAGATTTAAGGCATGTAGAATCATGCAGCTGTCATTAGTCTTCAAAATCATTTTTAGTGTGTGTGTGTGTGTGTGTGTGTGTGTGTGTGTGTGTGTGTGTGTGTGTGAGAGAGAGAGCGAGAGAGAGAGAGAGAGCGCGCGCGCATGTGCGCACATGCTTACGTTGTCTTGATTTGCATACGGAACCCCAGCACAAGATGTAGCATATGGAACCCCAGCACAAGATGATTAATGGCCTGCAGCAGCCACAACTTTAGAAGAAAAAATAATTGTTTTGTGTCTGCAAGAAATCCTGTGAGGTCACTATTCTTGTTCCTGCAATTAGACTCTGTCTGGCAC
The DNA here is from genome assembly GCA_032353885.1 of Nothura maculosa. Taxonomy (NCBI): domain Eukaryota; kingdom Metazoa; phylum Chordata; class Aves; order Tinamiformes; family Tinamidae; genus Nothura; species Nothura maculosa. The sequence continues at coordinate 229,665 of JAUBOD010001040.1, read as the reverse complement.
TGCAGAAATCTGTTTCATTGCCTTCCTCAGTGCACAGGATACAACAGAACATACTGGTTTAAAAGCTTGCTCTTAGCAAGCTGCAGACCCCACAGGTGTCAAAATACATTTGCATCTAACCAGAATTGCATTTTATTTATGGTTAAGTAGCTCTCACAGGTTCCCAGCAGGATCAGGCAGGCTCCTCTTGCTAAATGCCATATACACGCCTAGTGAGATCCTGTATTTGCCCCAAGGAACTTTCAATTGAAAGTAAGCATCCAGACTCCCCAAAGTCTCTTAACTGCTTTAATATGGAAATAAACATTCTAACACTTCATCCTTTTCCAAGGCAAACATGTAGATTAGGATGACCTCTTTTAGAAAATTTAGATGCCCTGTATTTCTCTGCAGTTGACCTGTGCTAATCCAACTCTCACCTGTACTGTCTCACCACTTTTAGGCTTTAATTAAGAGGAACTCCAGAGCAAGTCAAGTCTATGTCCATGCCCTTCCTTGCCTTCCTGGGGAACCAGCATGGGGCTTCTTCTGTCACAGACCAGGAGACCTCTCTCTCTCAGGGATGAATTAAGCACAGCAACCCAAGAAGATCTTGCAATAGCTGCCAGTCATTAGCTATCATGTAATAGAAAAAAATCAGTCCCAAACACTTTCAGTCCCTTTATTTTTATGGTTGGGCTGACTCATAATACCTCAAGCAGTATAGATCAAGAACTCCCCAGTCCTTATTAATATTCACATCATTAGCAATGTCTCCTGCAGATAAAGCCCAAGGAGAAGAGCATTTCTCATACTTCCATGAAATACTAATACCTGTAAATTATGTATTCAGAACACTTACAAAATTATAATAACTGAATAAATGTAATAATGATGAAAACATCTAGCACCAGAACCTGTCTCAAACACAGGAAAACTGGATTAGAGAGAGATACAATCTACAGCACATGTTCTTCTTAACTTACATAAGAATTTATTTTACTCAACCAGCAATTCCTTTCAGCTTTAGATGAATTATCATTTTACATCATATACATTCATATGACAGGACAAGCCTAACTGTGGACAAACTTTCAAAAGGTATAAAGATCATCAATATATCTGTGGTGCATGCTTTACTTATACCAAAATGGTGTTTACATGACAGCCTTTTGCCACCCCTACACCTAGACCTGCTTTATCCTGGAACCTTTTTGTAGACATATTCTGCAATTGTTTTGTTCCTCTTTTGCTTCAGGTGAGAACAGCTTCTACCAGGATCAATAGCTCCTGCACAAATCTGTCTAAAAATTTGTTCATTTTTGTTCATTTTCTAGTAGCTTCATAGCTCTCTGAAAAGCCATCTTTCCAATCAACCTCACTTATTTAGCCTGACATATCAAGAAAGTACTTTATATCTAGCCTGAAAGCCATTACTCAGACTTACATTTTCTTGTTCTAAAAATATAACCTCTACTTTTTCATCATTACTCTAAAAAGTTGAGAAGTCCCTGTTCAGAGATCTGCTTGACAATCAAAAGATTACAAAAAGTCATCCGAAGCCGGCTATCATGGCAGCAACCAAGTGTTTCTGGAGTACAAGGCTAGTGCCACTGTTACTGTCACAAAGTGCATATCTTCTCTCTTTCCCACAAAGCCTCTTTCATACCCATGTATGTAAGATATTCAGTGTATGCTCTGACTAACAGAAATCAGGCATATCTCTACCACGTTTTGGTAGAGGTATTTTTGGAATGCCTGAATTTGCTTGCTACATTTAGCAAAGAGAAACATAGTCTGATTTCAGTTTTGATAAACTAGAGGTGTGGGCAGCTTGCTTTCTTTTTGGAAGAGGATTTGGGGACTTTTGACCTTATACAACCTCTACTTTAATGCTTTTTTTATAGCTTTATATTGAAAAAACAGCCTGGACCTAATGAATTGTTTTTATTACCAACAGGGTGTAAAATCCGCATGTGACCTGCCTGCGCTGCAGCGGCAAACAACACTCTTTCCTGCAATAGTCAACTCAGGTTAGGTCACAGCAGGTCAGGAGATAATCTCCAAAACCATTGAATAATTTAAAGGGTAATTCAGTGGCCAGCAAGTGTCAGACCTTTATAATTCCATAAATCATCTCTTTAAATGATCTCTAAATTACATTAGACAATAAATTTTACACAGTTTCCCCGTTGACTGTCTGTTCTACTCAATGACAGATTTGATGTAGGCAATTATACATGCTCAATTGTTCCAACAGCTTATGTGACAAAGAAGTCACACTGATTATTGGCATTTGCATTCAAAACAGTGTGTAACAGTGTCTACCAAAAGATGATTCAATAGTACACTATTTCATGGATTTAGAGTCTAATGGTGGTGGTGGCTATGTCCTTAAGGGTTGTAGAGAATGCTTTGAAGGGGGAGGAGCAGGAAAGTATCACATAGACATTAATCACAAGCTATGTGAATTCTGTAGACTGTGCAATGGGTTCTGCAGCTCACTTATTTAATTCTGAACTGAATCTGAATTTTATAAGTTACTTTCATCCAAATATACAGATACTGTTTTGTTTTACTAAACACACATAATAGTATGCATAAGTTTCTTTTAATCTTATGTTGCTTCTTTAAATATCTGAAGAGATTGTGTTCTTCTACTCTGTCTTTTGAGTAAATTAAATTCTTAAACTAGCTGCCAAGTGGAGTCAGGTTTATTGAGATACACATAATGAATTTTCAAATCCTGCAAAGAGAAATGTAGTGCTATTCTTCTCTCCTCGAGCAGAGCAAGGTTCCATCCTCAGTGGCTCCTGCAAACAAGGCACCATCACAAACACAGTCTGACTAGCAGCCAACAGCTCTGACAGCCAGTTGCATCTCACAGAGAGGCAGTCCCACAACAGTTTTCCCAGAAATGCATGCACAGAATAGTCTTTTTGGGGGGATAATAAAGATTCTTTTCCCCAAAGCTCATTGTTAGACTCCACAAAGCACAGCAGACACTTCTTTATTTATTTTGTTTTTTGTAATGCTTTCTTAAGTTCCCACTGCAGTTATAGAACAATTAAAAAAAGAGAAAATTAATCTATCCATTTATTAAACCTATAAAACTGATGAGTAGATTATCCGATGTTACTGTACCTGCTTCAAAGATTAAATGTCATTTGAAAGCCAAAGGGTAAGCACTTATTGGCTGCAATGTATTTGATTCAGAGCCTTGAGCAGGCTATTTCTCATGGGTATTCGTGCTAATTTCAAAGGCTAGACTGATAGACAGTGTCTGAAAACAAAAGTATAGAGGATGGATTTAAACAGAATGTTTTTCTTTCCAGAATCCAGAATAGTCTTATTTTTCAGATGCTGGACTGAAAAATACCTCCACGTCCGTGAAGGATCAAGGGCTATCAAAACAGACAAAAGGAAGATCTGTGGTTTAGTGGCATCACAGTTCACATGGTTCATATTTCTCTTAAGCTTGCTGGGCTGTTTCACAGACTGTGTGGCTTGGGATTGCTTTCAGACACAAAACTATGCACGGAAGTACAGATTTAGATACAACCCAAGATACATCCACAGATATTTGGTACTTCTGAACAATCTGTATTGAATCAAACTTGATTATATTAAAGTATTAAGTACATGTTGTCTTTGGAAATTTTCAAAGGCATCTTTGGGAAGTTGTTATGTGGAAATTTTAAGTAATAGTTTTAGTCTAAAAGGACAAATGTGCCATCTGAACAAACAGAGTCTGCATAGTATCTTTTAGGGCAAAGGACTATTTCACTTGTAACTACCATACCAGTACCTTTGAGCTTTGTTATTCTAGCATGTAATGCAAATTAAACATTTTTCAATGTTACTTTACTAAAACAAATACTTTTTGCTTTAATTCAGAGTTCCTAATGCAGTATCAGAGAAAACAGTCTGAGAAAAAGGTCTGGGACAACTTAAGTAGCCACCGAAAATGGACAGTATCTGTTGAATCATGAGAAAGGACTGCAATTGTTGCTTGACAAATGATGAGCTGAGTGCAAAATCTCATTCCCTGTGGTGTATAAAGCAATTATATAAAAATTATATATGTAAAATTTGTTGGCCAACCAAATCCATGCACAGGAGACACCAGAAACTGATAAGCATTCACTGCATTGAAGCATTTCTTAGATCTGTATTTTGGCACTGTAGTACAGAACTTACTAATAAGCAGTGCTAAGTCCATCTGAACAAAGTTCTGTTTTCCCAGTCCCATTTCCCAGGAATGGTGCTGGTTCTTTCCTTTAGCATCCTTTAGCATCCAGCCGAGGTCAGAGGACTAGGGAACTTGTTTATAAGACAGCAGACTGTATAACTGGATACAAGATTTAGTCAGAAAAAAGAAATCTTCCTCCGCAGCACCTCTGTTCCTCATTTATCTACAGGAGCAATCTAAAAAGCTTTTATAACCATAGCTTTTGTACATCTGTTGTATTCTACACTTTGCTTATAGTGCTACAACTATCCTTATTATGTTTTAATCTTTTGTCTTGTCCAAGGGCTTGTACAGCTTTAGGAGACATTCTAGGGCATTCTTACTCCCTTTAGTTATACATTTCCCAGCTTCCCCCTTACGTGTGTTTTGATTCCCCCCATCCCTAATTAGACTTTTTAGCCTATTTAGAAAATATGAAACTGTTTGAAAGCAGTGGAGCATCTCCTCCTTAAGAACCTGCAGCAGACAAGATCCAGCTTTCATCCTTGCAATGCATATCAGACATAGACACACAATGAAGGCCTGGCTAGAGTAACTTCATTCTTCTACAGTAATAATCAGTACTATGGCCACTGCTCGTAAACTAATGACTAGCTAAGAGAGCTGGCTTGGGATACTAGTCGCAGTAAGTCATTAATTTCTGAAGTCCCTAAGCAAAGGTCATGATGGCTATGAGCTATCAGGATTTGCATGCTGCATAGGAATAAAGCTTACAGCTCTGCTCTGCCACCTGGCAGCATAGGCAACCATAACCAGCCAAGGCTAAAAAGCAGATCTGTGGTAATCCCAGTTCTGAGTGCTGACATGGAAAGTTTCATCCTCCAAAAATCAGCTCTGATCACAGCAGCAGTCACCCACAGCAGATGCAGTGGGATCTACTGCATCGCAGAGCTCTACAGAATCACCCTGAAGCTGAACCTTGCTCTCCCTGACATGGGGGTGTTTGGGTACAGCCACGCACCTGCGACATTGGGAAGACAAAGCAGCAGGCAATGGAATTTAGTGTAAGGCAAGGAACTGCACTTCAAGAAATAAGCTGTCCTAGGATGTTTTCTACAGTACCTGCAATGTCCCCACTTCCCCAACAGTAGTGTCACCGATTGTGATGCATCTGCTGCAGCCACTCTTCTCAATACTCCTAAAATGACATGGCCAGAGCACTGTGAACTGGTTCAGATCACCCTAAAGCCCCTTTAGTGGTTAGTGCTGTGGGACATTAGTTCTGGATGACTAATTATTTGGTTTAAAAACAGGTCTTTTGTTTCTTGGGCTATAAAGACAACATGACCACTTTCTGTACTTTTGACCCCAGGGAAAGAAAAGCCACAGATAATAGAATTAAATCCTCATTTCACTTGAAATAATATTTGTGTAAGCTCCCTTAGTAAAACGTCATGTACACTGCCAAGTCTGCAGGTTATCACTTCCACAGTCTGAGTGTTTGGAGACAGGGCTTGGAAGTAGGGGGTATTTTGGGGAAAGCTCTGAGAATTATAAGAGCTGTAACTGTAGAACTTTTTTCCTACTCAGTCTGATGTTTCCTTCAAGCCTTTAGCTCAGACAAAATAACAGATAGGATATTTTTTATTGGCCCAACACAGAAACATTATATAAGGTTTCAAGGCCACACAGATGATTTTCCCTGTTATAGTAAGGCTATCTGTAGACTTTGCAGGGAGAAGAATCAAAACGTTCACTGTGATTCCAATTGTGTTCTCCTTTCAAAGGATTATTTTAAAAACGAAACACTATGAAGCAAGAGCATAAGTCCTTCCCGTCAGCACTCAGACCTTTTTTTCTTACTACCCTGAAATCACACCAACAATAACAAAGCTCACAGCTCCTTGGCAGTGTTAGCAACATGTCATCCCATTCCAGGGAAGAAATGAGCATCCCCTTCCTTTCCTGCTGTAGTCCTGCTGAGTTTGGATGCCCATATGGTTTCAGATAACTAAGATTAGACTCTCCTAGAACTTGGGAGGGCAATCTCTCCATCGCCTTCTCTCTTTGCTAGCATGCACTGTTCCTTAAAACAGGGTTGCCTTACAAATTGCAGAACATATTCTACAAAAATACCAGCAAAGAGATCATTTCAAACTTGAACATAGGCAGCAGTCTGAGTTGATTTTGGTATCTGATATTGCATAGCTTTTTTGAATAGTTTGACTTTGTCATGAAGAAATAGGGAGGAGGTTTGCTTAGAAACTCCACACACACAAAAAAGCAGAAGCTTGAAGCAAAACAACCCCATTGCATAGACATTCCTAGCATCTTTGGTGGGAGTGGAATACAGCTCCACCTTTTCTGTGCACGAATTGAACTACCTGATACCAAATGCTCCCATGCTGTTTCTACCCTGAGCACTCTTCTGGGGCTCTGCATGCTCACTCAGTAATAACACTGCAGTATTACACTCCCCCTTAGCTAACAGTTTCCCACCATTTCTGCATCTGTCACCTCCAAGCAGGAATCATACAGGGAAAACTTTGGACTGTGGCAGCTCTCCATACAACACTATTTTTTTTAATTAGCAGAACAGAGGCGGGGCGGGGGGAAGGGGAAGAGACAAAGCAATTACACATCCTAGCTTGTGCCATACACTTTGGGGTGCAATTAAAGATCTGTCCACTCAACAGAAGAAATGAGAGTGCCCATGTGTGGCCACCACCGATGCATGACATGTGGCAAGGGATGTCTGACTAGGACACATGTGTATACAGATGCTCCTTCATCCAGCTGAAAGTCAACAATGACCCGGGAAACACATTTTCATGGTTACTTTTCACACATGCTTTAAATAAAGCTCTTAATTATTATTCTCCCCACCCTGCAGGAGTCTTACTGTAAGCCACCTCCAGGAAGGTCATATTGACAGATATACTTTTCCTTTTGCATGACACGGTCATCCTCTCCACAGCATAATCCCTGCTCCATGGGATACATGCCAACATCATGCCACTGGCTTCAGGGCAAAATTGAAATCTGCCCCTAGCACATCAGCCACCTCTTATAAAGTGGTGTCTGCTTTGCCTAAAATATCCAAAAGTCATGAGGAAGTTGAGCTGAAAATAAGGTATGCAAAGGAAACAGGCAAGTACGTGATAAAAGTTTGGAAAAAAATAATTAAAGCAAATTATATTGTTATGACTAAGCTGCAGAATTCTGTGATTAGGACAATGCAAAAAATATTGAAAACAGAAAGATCATTAAGTAATGGTGCTTATGAACGTCTCAGAGTTTATTATGGCTCTGGCGGTGGCCAATACTGTATCACCCAGCAAAAACATCAGTGTGACCTGATACAAGAGGCTAGCTCTGCTGCTAGGGGCCAAGCCAGGACCTGAAGCAAGCCCTGAAGGTGACAGTAAGTAGCTTTTGCTCATTTCCACAGGAGGAGTCAACTGTCAGTGACTCTAGGTGCAGCTTCAGCTGTTGGGTGGCAGCAGCTGGAGCCTCCGCTCTGCTTTCTGCAGCGCAAGACATGAGGGTTTCTAACCACCATGTGGATTGTGTGCTCCAAATTTTCAGCAGTTGATGATGCATATATACTCAAAACACAGATCTATAGGCATGATCTCAGGAATTTGGGTAGCGGCTAAATGGCATTCCAGAGTCTATATCATATCTGTCACTCTGGTCTAAATCTGGCACACAGCCCAGCGCTACACTCCCAATAAAAAGGCTCCAAGAGAATCTGTTTAATCTGGAAGGACAGATGTACAATAAATACTACATTTTTAAGGACATAAAGCCTCTGTGTATACTGTGCTATAATGAAAAGCAATACAATAATCTCCTATAACAGGGTAAACAAGGATAATTTGAAGAGAAATCTAAAAAATACTTGTAAAAATTTCTGCAGCAATTTAAGCATATTATTTTAAAAATCATATTTTTCAATAAAAAGAACCCTGAAATTCTGTGTGAGGAGAATTATTCAGATAGAATTCTAGAGAAGAATTGTACACAGTTTCTAGTTGTCTTGCTGTACAGGCAGAATCTTTCCCAAAGATTTCCAGCACTCATCCTCTGTTTCCTCTCAGAAAAAAATATAGCTCTTCAGTATTTTTGACATTTAAGAGCCCTAATACTAAGCAACAAACAGGACAAAAAAAAAAAAAAAAGGAAAATTCCCAATCTTCTCCTTTCAGCCATAAAAATGCTACAGAGGATAGAAACACTATTTCTTCTCCTTCACAGGTCACTTGTAATAGACAAGCTGCTTGTGATGCATCCCATGCTGGGACCAGCTATAAGCCATGCATCTGCTGAATTTAGGAATAAAGAGCTAGTCCATAAAATGTGGAATCAGAGGAGGGGCCTCAGGGGCATAATGGTGCATTACTTCTGTGAGATCAGAGTGTTTCACTAAAAGATATATGTTTTTACAGGAAAAAGGGCTTCCAGGCTTTTTGCTTATGTCATTATTTATTGTTTGTATTGTTCACTCTGCTATGCTAGATTACATAGCAGGGTAACCTGAGCAGAGGGTCTGTCTCCCGCCCCGCAGCTCGCATTATTTACCATTATTTACCACTGCTAAGAAACTGATTGCTACAAGAATAACTTGCACACAAGAACATTTAAGCTGTTGCTGGAAGGCTAACGGATCTTAGATAAACAAGCGCGAAAAAAAGCTCAGTTTACAAACAGCCTTGTTCACAACAATATATGCTCTGCATCCCTTTCTCTATTTCTTGTCAGTAGAGAGACATTCAGAAAAGCAGAATCTCTACCAAGGGCTCTGTTGCTAACCAACTTAGAAAAAACATTTTTAGTTAAAAAAAAGCTTTTCAAATAGTCTTCCCCTCATTGCAGTTATAATGAGCATAGCCTATTACAAATTGCTTAATTCCTTGATTTCCACATGAAGAGTCACTGGAAGCAGGGTTTTACCAAGGTTGAACTTCAAAGACAGACGTGGTTTGTTTTTTGACAGGGACACTTTACAAAGAGAAACCACAGTTTCTTCCGTGCAACATCAAAACACTTCCAGAAGCTCCCCTCACCAGTTGGGGCTATTATGACAATGAGGTACAGAGAGAGGTAAAGAATGTCTGAGCAAGCTCTGTCTCTCATTATGGCCATCAAATGATTAGCTGGAAATTTGAATATTTTTCTCTCCTCAAAACAATTTCTAAGATAGTTGAAATGTTGTTTTTCACAACCCAGATTATCATTAATAAAAATAATGCTTTCTTATTGATGAAATCTCCTACCTGCAGATCCACTTACAATCCTGAGGCCGATGCCAAGCTCACAGACACAGCATTACTCAGCTCATCCTGTTCATTAGTTATCTCTATGTTCATGCAATGCTCACAGCACTTCCCCACATTCCCCATAGCGGCTGGTCAGCTGGGTCTACCACAGTGCTTAGTGCCGTGGCCCTTGGCCTGTGGACACCGAGAAGCATTTCAGGCTACAGCATTTTCCTTTCTACCTGTGTGAAACAGCAGAATGGAGACTGGCAAGATGAAGCAAGAGAAGCAACAGGCAGGAAACAGCCACCTAATTTGGCATCAATACAGGCAGAATTCTAGCTCCAGCCACCCCTTTTAAGACCAACAAAGGAAAAAGACCCATTTCATCCCGCTCAGGCCTTCACCGCAAGAAGGCTCCAAGCCTTGGCAGGAAGTACAACTACCCGACTGTTTGTAAACCTTATAATTCATTAGATACATCCAGAAATCATCACATTTATAAAGCAATGAGCAATCACATCCTCTGCAAATGTGACCAGCCCTGGGTAGATTTCATAAGCTTTCTCTGCTGTAGAGTCTGTGTATGTCAGAGGCTTGTAAGATCATTGCTCCTTAGCTTTGTCAGACACTAAAGAAGGATTAGAAGTATCTTGAATTAGTTATCAATTAAGCTTTCTTGCAAGATTTTTATCCAGGAATATATCTCTTCATATTGAGGGGTCTATGTACCTCTCTGCAGCATGATTGGCAGTTTGCTGCCAAGTGCCATTTGATCTTTCACACAATCTTCCATTTGGTCTGATATCTGCCCTTTCTAAACTTAGCTCTAATAGTAAGGCCAAACAATGTGTCTTTTTGCTTAATAACATATCCCAGCAGCACTGCACAAGCAGTGGAATAGGGCTGAATGACAGGCACAACAGCTTCTGCATGCTGAGGAACACGCCTTTTACTAAGTAAATCAACACCACGTTTCCCTTCTTATCTTGAAATCTACAGAGGATAAATTAAATTGCTATGGCACTTGGCTTTGCTCCCTCCATGCTCTGGCAGAATCAGACTGTAGTTGCACAAACTGCCTTTGCCTGCTGTCAGCTGACTATAAAAAAGGCTCAACTGCGCTCAGCTAAGACACATTTGGAATGCTTTTGTTGCTAAAATGCAGGATGCATGCACGCTGGAAAGGCAGCTACGGGCATTATCACTGGTGGGACTGAACTATTCAGTCCCTCCAGGTTCATCTGGATGAACAGTATGATTTATTCATGGATGAGGCCACCCTCACATGGTTGGGCTGGAAGTACCATGAGCTCTCACTTTGCTCTGCCTCAGCTGGTCTGGGTTCCTCAGAAACTCCAGGTCAGTAAGACAGAAAAAGAAAGTCATAGGTCAAGAGAGGATTTCTGGAGATTAATTCATTGCTTTTCCTTAGTGCCCAGAAAGGGCTCTGAGAGTTACAAACTACCCCTGAGAAACAGTCAGAAAACACACAGAGTAGGATTATTAGATGATAGCTAGATCTAATATACCAGTGAAAAAAGTGTGCCTTTTGTTGCAAGAAGATAGACCAGAGGCATCTACTGGCTTTAGCACAATGCACATAGCCCAGGGGATTCTGAGTGAGCTTGGATTTTTAGAAAGCTTTCCCTCAAGAATCAGCACTGGCAAAGGCTGCTTCTGGGGCTTAATCAGACGATTAAAAAGGGGAGATAAAGAGCCTAAACAGTCTGCTGTCACAGTTATACCTCTGTTCTTGTGAAGCTCTTGTGATATTTTTTCACATGACACCAACTTGCTGCAAAGAATACCTGGTAGATTACAAAAAGAGGAAAACAATGCTCTGCTTCACTTTCTGAGTGAGGAAATGTATGTGGATGTTGCTTTAGGCTGTGGTAAAGAAAATTGATCCCTGGTTGTCAAGTTGCACTCTGACGTCTTCCCAAAATGCACATGTAAGACGTCTTTGCAAAAAAGCTTCACTAAGTGCACAAGGCTCACAAGTAAGACTCATCACAAGACAGCAAAGACGTGAGACCACTCTCCTGTTACATGAAGTACTCTTATTAAAGATGAATAAAAATAAATACTTGGATTTTGCATTCTGTTTGTGCCTGCACCTGGGGAAATTTTAAAGCATGTTGCATATAACAGAAATGCAGCAATGACTGTATGCATCATCGCTTTAAAAATGGTCATCTATATAGCTTCCATCACAAAACAAAGATATAATTAGTAACTAGGAGTTAAGCACCACTGATGCTCCTCCAACAAACAAGTGTAGATGTCCTTCACCGTCCATGTCTGAGAAAACATACATTTTAATGCACACAGAGACAAACTGTCCTCAGATTGTGGAAGTGTGGAAAAGGGACAGCCAGGAGCAACCGAGACAGAAACATGAAGGTACAAAGAACTGATAAGAAAAAGTCAAATACAAAGAGATGGGCCATGCAGCCAAGACAACAGCAAATCTGAGATACTTATAGAAATATGGTACAGAGATACATAATTTGTGTGGACTGGTCTTCTACTACCAACAGGTAACCTGAACATGAAGTTGCAGAGGGCATTCTCAGCCAGCTGGGTTATTATTCCTCTTTTATTGAAGTTTAATCCAGCACCCAAAAGCATTTAATTCAATTGCATAAACAGTCCTGCCATAGCAGCTTCTACTCCCAAATTCGTCAGCTGGGGGCGAGACCTGCTCATGGCACTGCCGTTGGCCACAGCACAGCTGGCAGTTATCTGCAGGCATGCTTTAAGGCTAGCACGGCTCTTGGTGGGTGCAGGAGATGCATGTGATGCTTGGAGGCTGCGGGAAGGCCATGGGGCAGAACTCTTCTAGATTGAAAATTATTAGCAGAGACTACGTGCAGAGTTAAAGGTTAAATGTGAATTTGTATTTTATAAAACAGCTTCTCTGACTCACCTGTCAAATACTGTCCTCCTGTATATCGTGACTGTGATGTCATGAGGAAAAATGGGAAAACCCTACCCTAAGTTCTGGATAAAATAATAATCAGGAAATGTTATATGAGCCTTGCTTCTAAGATGTATTTATCCTGCATGTCCACTGTATAAGTCCCATGAGGGATCCTAAAATGGATTTTTTTTTCTTTTGCAAAGACTCACAAGCCACATTTGCAGGTATTCCCCAGCCCCCCAAAAATGAATATGTATGCCTAAATATAGTGCTATACATTCAACCAAGACAATTTGCTAATATTCTCATAAGAAAGCATGTTAGTCAATGCCTTAATATAAATGCCATATAGGAGGATATAGGGCAGAAACAGAACATACAGATTCTGGATATTAAGTTGGACGCTCAACAAACTAGTCAAAAAATGCAACTGCAGCAAGGTGAAGACTAGAATAGAGGTCTGCACAACCACAACCTGGTTGCTCACAACAACACATCACGTCTGCCAATTTCAATCCACTTAAACAAATGCTGAGAAGTCCAGGTCCCTTCGGGGATTTAAATACAGAAATTACATGGAGAAAGAGAACCACATCCATTTTGTAAGGACGAGTACCAGATCATGGGTCTTCATATTTTTTGTGACGAAAACCTTCCCAAGATGGTAATTCTCATGAACAGCCAAAACAGACGTCCTTTTGACAATATAATTTGAAACTCCAGAAACAGCTCAGGATCAATGCCCTGTTCACATACAATCTTTATTTATTTTGGATACTTTTCCCCCCCTTAGATTTTTTTTTTTTCTTAGCTTGAATTTTACAGCATGAGAGAGAAGGGGGCGGGGGCAGTGGGAGTGAAACATCAACGTGGTATTGATCCTTTAAGGTTAAGATCTTGGTGCACTTAAATTATTCTAACCCAGAGAGTTTGAAATTTATAGTCCCTCTTGAGCCTCCCTGCCTCACCAGCTTCCTTGGGAGGACCCTGCTGCAGGCTGCATGCCAACTGCAGTAAAATTTAAAGAGGTGAGAGAGAAACTTCCCAGAAAATATAAACATTTCATGGAAATGAAATAAGTCTTCCCTTATAAGAACTCACCTCAGCAAGCTTTAGATAAATGGAAAGGTATTCAGAATTGTAAGTGGATATAAAGTGTGGTGTTTTAGATACATTTGTTTATGAGCAATGCAGAAATGAGTATTGTCTCAGAATGCACAGGCGAGCAGCAAGGGGCTGCCAGCCCCTTCCCCTGCCAGGCCGCCTGCCCGCACAGGGTCTGCAGCCCCGGGCAGCGCCTGCACACGGGGTGGAGGGCACCGCGCACCTCTGCCCACCGAGCACCCTGCACGGCAGCCCAGAGAGGGCAGTTCAGAGCAGCAGCACAGCAGAGAAAGCGCATTCCTCCCACACCCAGCTCTCCAGCTGACACAGTGCAGAAGGCTGTGTGATTGCTCAGGAACAGCAGGGAGAGAAATAAAACACTAGACAGGCTATAAATCCACCACACTGGACACCAGCTCCATGGCCACTGGTCCCTCTGCTTGCTGTGCTCCACGCTTCCAGAAAAAACAATGCACCTTTGAAGGTCTGGGAATCAGTAGGACAAGGACTACCTGGAAGCAGGGCCAGGATATCAAAAGTGAGATGTTGACTGGGTGGAGCCTGCTTAAGCCCCAGTCAGCACAGCTCAGGAGCACAGGAGGCTGGTGCTGCTCTGCCACTGCTGTGCAGAGAACATGTGCAAACACAGCATGGCATGGGATAGCCCAGGCAGGGCTGTTGAGCTCACCTGCCAGGCCTCTGCTCACCCACAGCTATTACCTGCAAATGCTAGCTGACCAGGGCAGACACACAGAAAACCTATGTTCACCTCTATGCACAGACAGAAAAAGTCACAAATAAAACCCATGCCTCTGACCAGGTTCATCACATTCTCTGTTTAACAGAAAATTAAATGTTCTTAGGAAGGGAAAGCTGATACACAGGGCAAATCATGTCATTTTACCATCTGTTCCTAAGCTTTTAAAACACTTTTAAAAATGCAGTCTCACCCCTTGGAGATGTCGCTTACTGACTGTTATCGCTGCAGCGCTGTCAGCACTGTGCAGGGACACGTGCTGGTGCAAGAGGACAGAAGTGCCACATGCTCTGGGCACATCTTACACATGCAGATTGGGGGGGGCTCCTCCTCTTCCAAGCAAGAACAGCAGCTAAGGGGGAGGTGAGGGAGAAGCTCCTGACTTGAGATACCCTCAATGAGCTGCGAATGGGAGACACCTGTTACTGCAGCTGTGAAGCTCCTGGGGTGCCTGTGACTGTCCCTGCAACTGCACTGGAAACATTCTGCCTGTTGCTTGGACAGATGGAAATGCTGTGTCCAGCAAAATCCTGTCTGCATTCATGAGCCATGGCTCATCCCATGTTAGGGTCTGCAAGCTGGGGAGCAGTGCTGAGTGCTGTGGTAGGACATCACCATCCTCTTCCTAGATCCAGGCTGATGGTTTGAAGTCTCACTCCAGTTCTGACCATTCCTGTGGTCTCTACAGGCCTCACCGGCACTGCAGCCCCCACAGTGTGCCAGACATGCTGGTGTTCCCGGGAGCGGATTTTGGCTCTTGTGCACTTCCATTTCTGAGGTGCAGCGCACAGGGATGCCCTGAGCAAGCGCTGTGGGCGAGTGGCCAACCTGCTACTCCTCCACACATCCCATAGGCATGCACGGGGCAGACAGGACCGTGCTACCCCCTGCGTTGGCTGCACTGCATCCCAGAGAGCAGGAATTGCCCTGCAGGGAGCATAAATCAGGGACAGCTTTTGGCTCCTCAGATAAGGAGAATTTTGTATGACTATAATTATAGCCTCCACGCAGGTTAAACAAGACAGAGCAGATCCAGCAAGCTGCTGCTGCTGAGCGAGGGCCATAAAACTCCAGTGACTCGCTGCTGGCAGGAGGTTCAAAGGAGATGCTGCGCTCCCTGACATTGATAGTGTGTCTGAGATATCTCTTTCTAAAGCCTTTTGCTGAATTTTTTACACTTTATGAAACAATAATTAGTCAAGATTGCCTTGGACTTCATCATTTGAGAAAAAGTTTCTGATTTGCAAGCATGAAGCAGCTTTCTTCCCAGACCAAGGCCCCGGAGCACTCATGCTGTGCTTGGTTCCTGACAACGACTCTCCACCTCATGCTTGAATGGGTTTCCCATTTCAAGACTCAATCTCCACTCCTCCCCAAGTCTGACCTGCTGCACTGCCTCTATCTCTCTTTCATTAGCAAGAAGCAGTTTTGTGCATCTTTTCATGAGAGAACTGCTCTAAAGGGAGGTAATTTCAGAATCTGTAGCTTTAAATTCCAAAATGTCTTCCAGCTTTTTTGCCTGAATAAATTGTTTTCCTTGTGTGTGTGTGTAATAGTGCGGCACTCGAGCGCAAGGGCAGTGTCTTTTTAAGGCATCCTGGTTTCATATACAGATATAACAACATTATTTATATGCCAGGCAGAGGAGCTGGATCAGGCACACCATAGAGGAATAATGTCCTGTCAGGAATTTGCAGGATTTAGGGAGTCATTAGCAGGAAAGATGACTTCAAAGACCTGCTTCCCCCTCTGTTAGAAGTTACCCAAATGTTCCCCGTTAGCTGCTCAGATGTTCTCTGAATGATCAATCACCATGACTCCTCATGAAGATAACATTCTGGGCAAGGGTAAATTATAATGATGAAGTCTCCAAGGGAGTATTTAAGCAAACTATAATTACTGAAGGTTACTATCTATGACACTTTCAACTACATATTCCTTATCAACAAGTCTCCTACAATTTGTTACTTTAATTTATAGCCTCCTGGGTTATATTTGTCTTTTAAGTTGACAAGCTTCTCTGGTCTGACCCCTTAAAAATGCTCAGAAATTAGGTTATCTGCTAGACATGCAATGTTTTGTAATGCCAGTCACTGTAAGGCTGATAATCACATTGCCATAGTGGTGATGAATAAGTAGTCTGCTTAAGTCAGGTAGAGATTTGTAGTCTTTGCTTGCATTGCATGGTACACATTTTCTCATTGCCATATAAAACATGGTGCTGGCTGCACTGCTTCTACCTCCTTGCCTGGGTAAGTGTCTGATGCCTCTAAGGTATGTCAGCTGCTGGTGTGGCATTCTTTTGTAAACACAGCTTTTTCTTGCCCAGGACATGATCATCAGCATGATCAGAGTAGAACACCAAGCTTCAGTCCCAAGGTGGGAGAATTATTGCTCTTCATCCAGGGACCAAGGTGTTCTTCAGTGCACAGAAGAAACCTCCCTTATGTCACCTGGATACAACTGTTCCAAGAAACTGGAAGATCTTGCAGAAGCCCTTGCAAATAAAAGGCTGAAATTTCTATTCTGCTCTCTTTATTAGAGTTAACCCTAAAGCCAGACCCTGGGCAGCCAGAGTTTCATAGCAGGCTGCATGGACTTTGTGGATATGGGACAGAGCAGCCATACAAACTCACTTGGGCAACTCTACTCTTGTTGTCTTCCTTAGGTCATCATAGCAAAAGCAAGAAGAACATCTCCACGTGCGCATGGCATATATGACACAGAATACTTGTGTATCTGTCATGCTGCTTTACTTCTCATCACTACAGACTGCTCAGCCTTAGGCTCCATTGTTAACTCTAAGAACTACCTAAATCATAGATGCTTTTAGCCTGTCTAAGCAATATTAAGTTTCACCAAGTCATTCTGTTTTAAGAATAATAAAATCTTGCAAATTGCCGTTTTCCAACCCTATTGAATAAGAGTAGCTAGTAACCTAATACTTGCAGTGTCAAAGAGCAGGCAGGCTTAAGCACTGCCTGCTAAATGTCCCTCCCCACTCCTCAGCACCTATTCCAGTCTCAGAGGACATCACCTCTCAGATCTCCTGCAGGAGCTGGAAACAGAGACAGAGGGGACATAGCAGTTGACATACTTGCAGTTGACAACTGACTATACCTGGCCCCATTGCTGCTGCCCTGGCAAAGCTTGCAGTCAGTGGTGGGAGGGCCATGGAGCAGCCGTGGTTCACACTGTTCTGTGGAACAATTAATGCAATCAATTACTTACCAAGAATGTCTTGTCTAGTGAATCATTGGGCCATTAACCTAAACAGCCCTAGCATATATTCCCACCATCAACATTGCTTGAATAATCCCCAAGGGAATAATTAAAAGTGCATCACACATAAGGAATGTATAATGCATTACTGGATCCTAATAAATACAGCAACCCTCTAGCATGTTGTCAGTGATTTAGAAAGGACCTGGTGGATGGAAAACAAAGAGGAAGAGAGAGTGGCAAGATGTATGGGTAGCTGATGTTAATACTGTGCTATAAATTCAGAGAGTTTGTGCATCTCTAATGATATTTGGGCTGAGGAAGTGAACAGGAGAAGGAACTAAGTTACCGACTTTCGATAGGATTTGACCTACCTACAACTGGTAAAGTTGTTTTTGAATAGGGGATTTAGATCTTACTGTGTCTATCCTACCAGCTTGACTTGCTCCATGTTGGCTGCAGACCATGGTAGCCAGGTAGTCCATACTTCAGGCATGATGTTTCATGACTAATGTTTCATGACTGAAACATCATGCCTGGTAACGAAGCCGTCTCCCACTTCTTTCTGCCATGCTGTCTCTCCCTCAAAATATTTATTTAGTTTCAGAACAAATAAATTGCTTGGTGCTTAAGCCAAAGCTTCAGGGCAAGCACCCGGCTCTGATGCTCCTCATCCTCCGTAATAAACAGGATTTTGGATTCACTGTCGATTAACTAAAATGTCAGAGCAAGTTCAGATGTTAAAAGTCCTTTACCAGTGAATTTTGGGGGTAGGGACCTAGTAATAGCTGCATGTTCAAAGCAAATGAGAGTCTCTCCTAGCAATGCTACCACAAAAAAGGAAAGAGAAAAAAATACAGAGACAAATGTCACCTGCCAGATTTTCATGTCTGGGTGAGGGAATGTGTCCTGCCCTCCTTCCGTTGGTCTTGCTCTGCAGTCTTTCTAACTGCTTATCTTAGGGTGATCAGAAACTGAGATGGAAATCTGGAACAAACGTAGGTGGCCCTGCCTGGTCCTCACATGAGGACATGAGCTGTGGTGACTCCAGTGCTGGCAGAGCACCAGACTCCAGGGAATTGCATCACCAGAGCTGCTTGGGGCATTGGGCACATCAACACAGCAATGAGCTGTTACAGCAGCAGTGAGGCACAAAGATGGCACACTCTGCTTGTCCGTGGTTCTGCCAGTCACTTATTACAAAATCGAGCTGAGCTGGCTCCTCATAAAATCCCCTTGGTGGAGAAGCTCCATTTACACACTTAACATTGTGGAAAGATATAAATAAATCAATCTGTCCTGTATCTTTCTGACTGCAGAAAAGATTTCAGGTAATGCTGACACTCTAAGAATAGAAAAACAAAGATATATGCCCACTATGAATAATATTTTTTCCCTTCTAAGTATGAATGGTACATTAAGTAACCTTCCTCTGCAATAGGATAAGAATCTAATGCCAGCTTAAGAAACTTAAAAGTTGTTAGCAGTTATATATTACTGGCAACATATTTTACACTAGGCAGCTATGAAAAAAAGTCATAAAAAATGCAATTAAATGTCTGAACTGTTGCTATTTTGGAAATTAAAACAACACACAGTATCCTTGCTGCAGCTTATATTACTTACTTATGACTTGTGCACAGTTATTTTCACCAGTTTAACCATGCTTCTTTTCCATAAAAGTCTGCTGTTAATGAGTCCCTTAGGAACTCTGAAAATAACAAGATCTGTAATAAAAAAATTAATAACAGTGAGAGCAAACTCAAGTTAGAAAGGCTGTTTAGAACACATTAAAGGTTCTATTTTGAAAAAGAAATATTTGCAGAGAAAATCCCAACTATTTCATTTTCTACTCAATGTTGTGTAGCAGGGAAATCTAAACTGCCATTCCTGAGAAGTGAAAAATGGGAAGGCCAGTCTTCAGATGAGGCTTCCTGACTTTGCTGGGTTTATGGCTTTGTAGTTACTGAGAATACTACTAGACTCACTGATGTTGCATTAACTAAAAAAAAGGGTTCTTTTGATAAAATCATACATAATATAGGGTGGCTTTGAACATCACTCGTGTAAATCATTTCTCCATACATATTTTTTTTTTCCTGAGTACAAAAACTTATAAAGATAGAACTGCCTAAGCCACCAAGCCGAAAGCAGAAAACTGATTCATTCAAGGTACAGATCTTCCAAGCAGAGATAGTCAGGTGATGGAGAGAAGGGCTAATTTATACAAGCCTGTTACTGAATATTTCTTCCTGGTATAACAGCAAATTCTAAAGTTATTTGTGTTTCAAGGGTATTGATTCAAATTTTCCTGTTGTTCCGAATTTGTTATATGTCTGCCTGATTGCGACACTGATGGGTGTCCATTCACTGATGGGGATTGTATGTATGTATGCATGAGAGAGTTGTAAATTTTACTGTTTCTAGGAGAAACAATAAGCTGTCAATAATAATTCAAAAAAGGCAAGGTTCAGAACATATTTCTATTCCAAATATAAGAAAAATGCTAAAAAAAAATGGTTCCATTAAAGAAAAATCTTGAAACATTCCATCAGAATAACTTTGAAGGTTGCTAAAAAGCAGAAATTAAAGTCAGATATTTTAAAATCAGCAAATCCAAATTACTTGAAACCAAATAGTCAAAAAGAAATAAGTAAGGGGTGACCTGAACCATCAAGGCTAATTCTTTCAAGAGGTCTTTGTACGTTTAATCATATGATAGAAAATTCATTTTTAGCTAAAAAGAGTAAACGAGACATTCCAAGTGATTATAAGACAGCTAAACCTGACTTCAGTCTCCCCATTATTCTGGTAATGATTGAAGGAGAGGCTTACAACTGGTGCCAGTGAAGTTAAACTTATGAAGAATACAGTGAAACTAAAACCATTTTTTTCCAAATAGATTGCTGCTAAATTGATACAACTAAAAATGCTACTGCAAGAGGCATCATTAGAATATTCGACAAAATCATCATTAGAACATTATGACAAAAAAAGAAACAAAAAAAAGAATATATTAAAGTGGTTAATAGGGCTCTTAGAATTTACCTTCAGCTTCCTAAACCATAGGCTTTAGTGTAAAATGTATTTTAATAACTAAAATGTCCCCAGCAGAGATTGGACTCTGCTGGACTCTGAACAGACTGCAGACTAGTATATTGCCATTACAGCTATTATTTTTATTATTTATTTCCTTAGCACCCAAAATGGGCCAACATTTGCCAACAAAGCAACAAGCACACGCAGAAGTATTAACACACAGGTTAAAGGAAGAGAGAGAAAAAATAAGGATTTCCTTACTAATCCTGTCATGCAAGAAGCTTCAAATGATTTGAGCTTCATGACAGCTCAGCAGCTACTAATTTTACTTGGACTGCCTAGAAAAATCCCCTGGTTTTACAGCTTTATAAGCAAAAACTGCTGGCAGTATGAACACAACCTTGTAGCAATGACATCCAGGATGCAGCCTCCATGAGACTAGAGATGAATGCTGGCACTGAAAAAAAGTTAAAAGACAAAATGATCATAAGTTATGAAAATTTTCTCTTACTTTCTCTCTAAGAAGTGTTTTCAGTAACTGAGAGTTGTCCTAATGGATGGAGAAGCAAAACGGTTAACTAAGGAACTGACATCCTGTGCTCTGAAGGAGCCAGAAATGAATGCTCCCGCAGAGGTCGTGGGGTGAGCTTGGAGTGGCTGAGCAGAACCAAACAGGAAGTTTCGTGTCGGGGGTATCACATTTCTGAGCATATTCTTGACATCTTGTCATATACACATCACCGCTGCTATAAATGTGTCATAATAGCAGTTCCCTTTGAATTCCATTTTGTTTCTTACCCCAGCTGAAACAAGCAACTTCAGAGCTACCTAGGAAAGAGGGCCAAAGCACCATTTCTGTCAGAATAAGGAAGAAGTGTCTGTTCCTAGAGTTAACTGACCTGCATTAGGCAGCAATGCAGCAGCAGGAACTCACTGTAACATGAGGTGAACTTTTCTACAAAAGACAACTTCTGTTAACCCAAGCACAGCAGTATTTCAAGCTCCCCAATAGAGAAGAACAACCAAACACAGCATGCCAGGAGCTTTGCAGTGTTGTCTAATGCTCCAGCTCTGTCACCAGGAAAGCACTTGGCCACAATGCTTGTTTCTGGCTCCAGTGCCTGCTATGTCATTGCCACATGTACTGCTGACCACTGGAACAGCTGCTTGTCTTCTGCAATTGCTCTAAATCAATATTGTTCATGTGTTAATGTTAATGTTCCCCCATACAACATTCAGACGCATTCGCACACCCTTGAACCAGCACCAACTTCTTACTTCTCAGACCACAAAAGAGAGATAATTCTTCAGCTCTAGCAAGCCACAGTGTAAAAGTGACATTTGACTTTTTAAAGTGAGCTCTGTATCCTGCTTGCAAATGCAGCAAGCTCCTCAAGTCAGCCATACTGCAGAAAGCCCTAGGAAGCAGAGGCAGACACAGTAGATGAAGTTTTCAGAAGCATTCTTGTTACACAACTGCCTGGCTCACGAGAAAACACTGGCCTCTGTGCTTAGGTTTATGGAGTCCTGAGGTGCTCGGCAGCTCCAAAATGCCAACTGGTGATTGGGAGATCCCCAAATCTCCCGAAGTTGAGATGCGTCACAACCTCCAAACAGAAGAGCTAGAGAGATTTAATATGCTGCTTCTCAGAGTCCTAAGCACTGCCCTAAGACATTTTCTTCCATTGATTTTTTTTTCCTGTTAATTTCTATCTTTTCTGATGTTACATTTATTCATTCCTTTTGTTCCATTTAAATGGAAATTTATTCCATTTAAAAGAATTAATAGTCTAATTAGCACTAATCCTCCAAAAACATCCTCTAACACTAATCCTCCAAAAACAAATTTGTAAACATACACACATCCTGCAAAGCACCACAGAAATTCCTGCATCATTTTTGAATTCAGATTGATATCTGAGGACAGTTGCATTTATCAAAAGAAGTGCTATGGAAATTAGTTACAAGAATAGTTTGTTCCAGGTGTAGCTCGATATTGCCCTTTCCCATATGTATTTTGCACACACATAAACCAAGTCCCAATTCATTCCCCAAAGGATAAGCTGTGTCCAGGAAAGGCCCATCTGCGCCAATAAGCCGCAGCTCATTCTGTATTCAAGGGTGCAAGCTGGGAAATATCTGTGCGTGCTACAGTGGGACATAGGGTGCAGCTCCTCATGCAGGACATGGGGTGCAGACCCCTTCAGGCTTCAGGCTCTTGCTGGCAGCCAGCTCCTTGGAGCATCCATCATCAGTGCTGATGACAGGCAAGCTGGCCTCCAGATGAGAAGAGGAAATATACCCAGAATTATCTTGCACGTCAGGGTCACTACCCAATCACTTAACAATCACTCAAAGAAATGATATAAAATATCACTTTTTTACATAGATGAATAATAGAGTGTTTGTCAGTCACTTCTAGGCTGACTGAGCCCCTTCAACTCCCTGAAACCAGAGTCCTTTTTTTCCCCTAAAACTCCCGAGAAAATGTTGACGAAACAGGCAATTTTCTGTAATTTCGCCGCGCTGTCTGTCAGCGCGCGGGAGCAGAGCTGCTCGGTGGAGATAGCGGAGCAGTGACCTCCGACACGGCCCGGCGGCTGCACTGCCCAGCCGCGGCTGCCCTGTGCCGCGGCGGCGGGATCAGCCACACGGCGCCCACACTCAAGGACGCCTTTGTCTGTGCCCCTGAGCAGCTCTTGCAGAGGGATAAGAAATGCAGCTAATAGCTCAAGAGTGGCCTAATCACCGGCTGCTGTTACCGGCAATATGAGGGGGATGACAGAGCTATCAGTAATGGAGCCCCAGGTGAGGAGTGGGAGACGATAACGTGAACCTTGGCTTGATCTCTGCTCTGCAGAGCACAGTGCTTGTTTGAAAGAGGAGCCAGCAGCTATTTTCATCTTCACATTGTGCCAAAAATCTTTCAGCTGGGCAGCTTTTGTTGTGTTTTTGTATCTTAACCCACAGTGATTTGACCAATTTCATTTATAAGCAGAGATGAAAACCTGAGACTATGTGAGCTGAGCTGCACCTGTATGCCTGTGCTCACCAGTGTGGCAGCAGCAGGAAGGGAGCAGGAGGAATATTGACCTGTGCTTGCACACAGGCATGTGGTGCACTTACATGTTTGCACTTACAAATCACACGTGTGCTGCTTGCAGAGCCGGTCCTGTGGGCACCAGCAGCAGTGAGTCCAGGGCCACTACAGCTTGGGAATCCGCTGGCCTCTCATGTGCCTTGGGGGTGCCCACCAATCTTGGGGCACCACTGCGCTGCACTGTGCTGCACTGAGCGCTGCTCAGCACTCACACAAGATTGCGTGGGGTTCCTCATTGTCAAACTATGCTCATTTCTCTTTTTTTTTTTAAGAAAACTATTCAAATTAGATTTCTGCTTAATCTTTTTCTTTTGAAATAAGGGAACCTTTAACAAGCCAAAGTGTATGTTGTTTTAAAACAGATCCAGTCTGTCAAGAATGCCTTTGTTTTCATCAGGTATTTAGCTGGAGTTTTGTTACTAATACTGGACTTATAGTAGCTAAAGCCATTATAATACTTCCCCAAAATATTACTCAGAACTGCTTAGGCTAATATTTTCAAAGCCAGAATTCCTCAGGAAGCTAAGGACATGATCCCAATGGCTCACAGCCACATAGCACTAGGTCTGACATTGCTTTCTTTAACTCCAGGCAAGTTTTGTGTTTTTAAACTACTATGGCAATTCTTGCATCAACTTCTGCTCTGGCAGCCTGCTCTTAAACTCTGTGAAAGGGAAAAGAATTTATAATCCGAAATTTATAGTGCAGATTGGGATCTGAGCTGGGGAAACGTGAGCCCAGGAAGCAGTAATCCCTGTGAGCGCCAGCAGCCAGCAGGAGCAGTGGATGTTCCCAGCTGCACTCCAGGGCCTTCGGCAGAGGTGAGCAACTGCAGGGAGCAGAGCCCAAGCTAGTCTTGGTTGCGCCCAGCTCTGACATTGCAGCCACTCGCTGCCTTGGAATCACCTGAAAGCTGCGAAGGGGTAATATATTGTGCATAATGGTGCAATGTATATGTGCATAAAGTGGCAATGTATAGGTGCAAAACCTGGCAATAAAGTTGCTCCTGCAGAAGGCATCATGGCAGAGACGGGCAGTGTTTGGCCTGGGCTGTCAGTTGGCTCATGATGCAGCACATCTCCTGCATCTGGGCACTATGGATGCTCTGCGTTGTCCATGGAGTTCAGGGTTCATTCTGCACGAACCAGACAGGCTGGACATTGCCAATGTACTGCAGTGATGCTATTAGTTGTATTAACAGCTTTTCACCCAGAAATGGCAATATAGCACATCTCTGAATTAGCCTTTTTATTGAAATCAATAAATGAGAAAATACATGACACTAAAATATTTGGTGGCAGCTTTGTTATAAACTCATTACTGGAAAACCGGCAAATGGGCAGACCTTTAACCACTGCCATCAGCTCCTGGGCGGGGAGGGTGATCTACAGTCTTAATCAGCAGGGCCAGTGGCAAGCAGCCCTGCTGCCCTGCTTGGTGCAGTGCGGCTTGGTGCGGCTCCACTCGGCTCGGTGCGGCTCCGCTCAGTGTGGTTTGGCCAGGTGAGGCTCCTGGCTACCAACCAGGGTGCCGTGCTCATAGCAACAGTAGCCTTTTCTTTCCTGAAGCAAGGAGCTTTGAGATGGTGCAATTGCAATGATGGACACAGAGACATGGTACCTCCCGCATGCACATGCAGAGCCACACAGAGCAGGTGCTTGTATGAAGCAACTCTGATAAAGGACCAAAGCAAGTTTATGATAAAGATTACCAAGTTAATACATTGCAAATACTTTATATTTTAGTAATAAAGAAGAATATCATTCTGTGGGTTATAAAGTGATAAGAAAACACATTCAATATTTGCTTAACATCATTCTTTGTTTCTATTTCATGTTAACCAAGGGATTAGAATGAAATTTTATTCTTATTTGATAAATGCTAGCTTGATGGCATTTTATTCTGTTTCCCTGGTTAAAATAATTTGATTTTTTTCACATTTCTGACTGCAAACATTTGTATTTCCAGGTTTCTGCTTATCATATTGAGTAGCATCTTTCTGCCACATGAACACATTATGATTTTTTTTTCTCGACAAAGTTTAAGCTTCAATGACCTCTAGAAATCATGATTTGGAGAAGAAGATGAATTAGGGTTTTCAGCACTGTAGATAGCAACAAGCTGATGAGTGACAGCCAGGTCCTACAATGACTAAAGGGCTTTTCAGGCAGTTACACTAACATCCTGCTCTGCGCTGTCGCACACTTCCCTGGGACCAAGAAAAGTTGCATTCATGTTTCCACAAGACAGTGACCAATGGCCTCTGACACATCTGTGTGGCTATGTGCATCTTCCCCACCATCCGTACAGCATGCATCTTCTTCACCTTAAAAGAGGGGGTTTGGCCATCTTCTAATTCCCTCCTTTTGCATCCCCTGACATTCAAAACTTTCTTTTTAATGGGGTTGTTGCTGCTGCTTTGCTCCCTGTCCCACGTGCTGCTGGTTTGTCGCCGGGGCGCCTGCTCCGAGCCACTAATCACCATCCCTGCCCAGGCTGCTTGCCAGAGGCAGGGACATCCCCTCAGCTTGGCGTGAGGGCAGAGCCATCCCAAGGCGAGCGCTGGAGCCAGGCCAGCGGCAGCAGCTCTCCTGCCACCTGGGGCAAGAGAAGTAGCACGTTGTGGCACGGGGCAGCCCTGCCAGGCATGAGGCAGGGCCTGTGCGTCTCAAACCTGTGGCAGCATTTCACTGAAACACTGCGGAGCTTTGAAATTTCTCCTGAAAATGGCATTTTGTCCAAATTGTAGTTTTCAGGCTCAGGTTGAGAGCTGGATCTCTGCTCTCTGCTCCCTTGCTGAGTTCAGAGCAGGGAAAGCGGGAAGGGCTGAGCAGCACTGCGCTCCCCAGGCTCCCCAGGCTGTCACGGCTGGGAGCGAGATGCTGCTGCGACAGGGACAGCTCAGAGACGAGTTACTTTGCAGCAGGCAAAATGTTTATGGTGGAAAGCTTAAAATAGCTCTACAGTGCTCAGTAATGTGAAATGCATTCAGATATAAATATCCCCAAAACGCTTTAAAAATATAAATGAGGAGAAGACATACTGATACCGTGTATTTCAAAACTTCTGATTTTTGGTCATCACATGATTTTTTATCATTGATCCGATATCCAGGAAAATTAGATTTACTGTCCTTGCTTCTTATGAAATTACACAGAGGCTGCTGCTTTATTCTTCTCCAGGACAGTAAAAAGCAATAAAATTCTTGCAGATTATGACAGCAGGCAATTCAATAAAAGGCTATGTATATTTTATAAGTACAATAAAGACAAGTCTATAGCTGAATCATAAATGGGTTTTGTTTGGTTGGTTTGATTTTGCAAGCATCCTTGTCAGAGTCTGTTTGCAGCACAGGTTGGTCTTCAGAACACACCACCTTCCTTTTTGGGAGAAAAGCAAGGATTAAATGTATTATTTAAGATTTGCTCAATGGATTTTGCAGTGTGGATCTGTTTAAAATTTAAAGGTGTTGTGGAACTCAATACTTTCCTGTTCTTGATTAGTGCTATAAAATTTTATATATAATTTTTGTAAAGCTTATCTATCTTATCAGTGCAGCTTTCCCCTTTTTATGAGCAAACAATAAATATTTGATACATACATAATTATTTCTAGACTTACATCAATACTCAATTTTTTTAAATTCAGCAATAATGTAAGACAACATGGAGATGAGTAGATTAGTGTATTTCTGAACAATAGTGCTGCAGTGGATTTACTGTCACTGCTTGCCTTCTGAAATGTGAAATTCCATACAGATGTAAACAGACTCAGCAACATGCAGATGAACTATCATGTGTAATTACGGAAGTATAAATTTTATTTTCTTCTTACTTGAAAAAAAACAATAACAATAAAGAATAAACAATATGAAGCAGCTGGACTCAGATGTAAAAACACGCTCCCTATCTCCAGTCCTTGGGACTTGTTTGCAGCACCAGGACCAGAAAGCAGATTGGCCTTGCAGCCCAGGTCAATGGGGCAGGATGCATTCCCCTCTGCCCATCCTGGCTGTGGCCAGCTCCGCATCTCCAGTATGAACCCAGCCTGGGCTCTCAGAGTGCCCAAACATCAAGGATGAGCCTACATACAGCCCTTCATGTCATGGTGCAATCACAGCCATTCTTGGTCTCAGCCCAAGAGAAACAGATTCATGAGATGAGACGATTGGCTTGACTGACCTAGCACCAGAGAACAAGGTCTATCAAAGGCCCTGAATTTCCCCCATGGGTCCCAGTTCCACCAAGAGGATGAAGGTCACAATGGTCCCAGCAACGTTAAACAGCAGCAGTGCAACTGCCTGCCAGGACATGAGCCTGACTCAAGGCCAGCAACTTCTGCCAAGCAGTTGTCTGAGAGGTTCAGTTCATACTTCTCTCTCAAGAACATAACTAGGTCTTTCTTATTATCATAAATTTTACTTATTTTAAGAAATACATCCAAAGGATTTGATTCTGCAGTGAGAGCATTTAATGAGCATTTCTTTTAATGAGCAAAGCATGTAGCACCACTGTTACACAAAGGGAATATCTGAAGCGTTTGGCCTTGGAGTTCATGAGTATCACATTTCTTTTGTGGAGATGTGGTGTTCACTGCACAGTAGTAAAAGGAACTGTTTCACATTATTTTTGGATAGTTTAAAAGTAGGCAAAGGCAGAACTTTCCAGCAGTTTAGCCCAGAGTGACAAGATGGTGCCACATGGAAGCAAACTACAGGACACTGCCAGGCCCGGCACATCCAATGGGTCCTCCTGCCCCCACGGATGTGGGATGTCCCAGGACTCTCACCCTGGCTGCCACCCCTGGCATCCCTGAGAAGCCCGAGCAGTCATCAGCCAAACAAACCTTCCTTTGAATTCAGTTCATTCTTCTCATAGAAACACCAAGAAAGATAAGCTAATGAGCCACCTGCAAACTCTGTGCAATTGGTATCCAAGGAATAATCAGTCTGTGGAGCTGGGCCAGATATTTTATCTCTGCAGAAGATCTTTGGTGAGAGAAAGAGGCAGCTGCATTGCGGACCATTTTTTAGTCTGAGTTCAGCTTTCAGTGCATTTGTTTAGCGAGCATCAGAGTGAACACAAAAACTGCTACCCAAAAGCACCATTACAAAATAAACTTGGAGCAGGACTTGTCATATTTATAAAATGCATCCTATTTCTGAGAGAAATAGCGTGTTAGCATAGCATCTGCCAAAACTGGGAGAAAGGAGGAAGCCAAATATAAGCCGTGAAATATCCAAACTCAAATGCCCCTAGCTGTGGGGAAGCCTCTCCAGTTGGGCCTCTTAACATAAACATCTCATTAATTGAAGAGGCATTTTATGTAATATTTTACAATTCTATTATTCCTATTTTAATCCTGGCTATAACGACTAGTGTTAGGGGCTATGATTGTGCTGCAAATACAATACAAAAAGAATTTGGACATGCTAATAACAGATGCTAAAACTCTCGTGTTCAGTTTGACATCCATCGGGCATTTTTACTTTTGCTGTGGCTGCAGATCCCAGATGGAAGCATCACAGTTTGTAGGTCTCAAAAAACAACAGAATGAAAAAAATGATCATGTGTTTTTATGTGATCTGCTGTTCTTTCGCACAGTCATCTGGGTACCTTTTTGTTCAGACTATATCAGGCATGTCCCTGGTCCCAGTTGCCCTCTGTTAAACTCACATCTTTGAGGCAACTGGGGAGGAGACAGTCAACAAGGAAATGCATAACAATGGGCACCTGACATGCTTAGCAGAGCTCCCATGGAGGTGGCAATTGGAAGGCTGAGCCTAGTGTCAGCTGGGAGGACCTCTGTGGGGTGAGTCCAGTGGTATCGGTGCCCACGTCCTGTGGGAGTGCTGCAGAGCCACTGAGACCTGTGTGCAGAAACACAAGGGTGGTTTGCAGAGCCAGGTATTGCTTGCTCTTGTGTTGTTGACTCTCTGCAGGAACCTGTGTTTTAAAGAAGTAGAGTATTCCTCTCTCCTCCAGTGTTGAGCAAGGTGACCTGTCAGGGCAAGTCAGGTGCAGAACTTGCACTGTGATCATCTTTGCAATAAACTCCTTTTTTTCCCTTTTGCTTGAGGAACTGGAAGTGTTGGCATCTGCAGTAAACACTTGTCACTTTGTCCAGGGTAGAACAGAGCAGTAGCAAAAGCACCTTTACTACTGGTCCTGTAACATCCTAAGATGCTTAGCAGGAGACAAGCATCCTCACTAGTCTGGTCAAAAGAGTTTGGGTCAAGCAAACAGTAGAGCAGGCAGTAAAGAGGTGATTGCAAGAGAAGCCCTTTGGTTAAAAGCCCTTTGAAATATCAACAGTACCTTACTAGCATGTCAGAGCTCGAGGAAATCTTTTAATCCTCCAAGGGCCTACTTTCAGGTTGGGAGTTTATTCCTAGCATACAAAATGTTTTGGTAGATTTGATTTGTTTAGCACACCCAGCAGCTCTGTGTCCAAACCTCCCTGTGCATCAGCACAGATGCATTGTCTGGGAGCTGCCTGCCAGCAGCAGGGCACAGCTCCAACACTCCTGTTGTCAACTGTGTGCTGTGAAAATTAATTTAAAATTAATTTAATTTAAAATTGACAGAAATTATACATACTTAGTGTCAGCAGAAATTATATATACTTGGTGTCAGCTGAATGCATACACTGTATCAACTTGTAGGCTTTAAAGGCTTCTTTACATTTGCCTTCTGCTTTTAGAAATGCTGCAAATCTCACATAAATTGGAGGGGGATTGCAAGATTCTCTATGGACTCTCTGTTAGAAAAATTTAGTGATAATAAAACTAGAAGTATAGTGATAGGGTCATGGTGCTTCAGCCTTGTGTCTCTGCCAAGTGGCTGTAAGTCCTAAGTGCCAAGATAAGTCCATTTGGCAGATAATACACATTAACTCCTCTTCAGGTTTAACTCTGATCCCAGAACTAATTTTTATGCAATTTTTATAACATTAGAATTACATAAGGCCAAGTATAAAAGTCTGACGCATCAAGCATTTCATATTTGGCTGTTCTTTCTAAGCTGTAAATTGAGCATTCACCCTCTGCCACGCAAAGACAAAAGTGCTTTAACTGGATTTAGAGCCTATCTTGGGGATGCTCAGGAAAAGAAGTGCCTTCCTCCACAGTCATGTGAGAAGCCCTCAAAAATGCAGTATAAATGCATGCATTTCCACCAGCTTTCACCAGGACAATCAGTTCATAGAAAAAAGACTACAAATATAGCAATGCAAGTTGTGTAGGTGGGAAATCTCCCAAGCATACAAATAGATTGCTGGAAAATGCTGAAGTAAATGATACTAATAAAATACATACTGAAAAAGTAGTATCTACTGCTGATTTCCTTGTTTTGGTAAATGAAACATCATCACATAGGAAACTGATTCAGTAGTGCTGTGAAAAGGTAACCAAGTTTACTGGAATTATTTCTGTATGCTTTGCAATTATCCCACAGGGCAATGAAAAATCAAACACCACCAGTAACATAAGTGACTTCAGAGGAGAAATGTCAGCTTTTATCTGTCACTTTGACACATGCTTTTGTGAAACATGAAATTTTAAAGGCACAGTATCAAAATAAAATGTGAGTCTGTATCACAGAGTGTGCTGCTGTCACAGGGGCAAAGAATAGTATAGAAAAATCGACATAACGATCAAAAGCAAGATTACTTTTACCAGATTACCAAGATTACTAGATTAAGCATCCTGGTCTATTTAGCTATCCTCATGTAGAAACTACTTGCTTCCAGCAACCATCACTGTCAGCCTCCTCTGTATCTCCTCAAGGTTTGAGGTGGCACACAAGAACATGTGCAATCCTGAAGGTGCTGGTATGTGCGGTTACATCATGGCATTTCCTATTTCTTTCTCTGTTGCTCAGTACCATTGACTCCTGCAGCTTCTGATTTTTAGTTCTTTTTTTATCCAGTATGAATAACTCACTGTCAGCAGAAAACTTCACCTAAACTTCCTAATAATTTATATCACATTTACCAGTTCTGTTACTCTGACCAGAACAAATATAGAAATAGTTTCACTAAATATCTGCCATTTCCATTGACAAGAAGGTCAAGTCAACATTTGCCTCTCCCCATCACATACATGTGTATGCAAACCTTCCCTCAGGGTAAGAGAACAAGGTTCACTATCCTGGAATAAAAGAGAGGGCTAGTTCTGATCAATTTCCAATTCCCAAATACTGTTTTTTGTTGTTGTTTGTTATTTTAGCAGATGCTACAAGTATGACTTGAGACTTGATATATTAAGGAATCACAGAATCACAGAATCCCAGAATCTTCAAGGTTGGAAGGGACCTCTAGAGATCATCTAGTCCAACCTTCCCACTCCAGCAGGCACCTAGAGCAG
>JAUBOD010001040.1:164810-197620 GCA_032353885.1 Nothura maculosa | reverse complement strand
CTGCTCTGGCACCCTCACAGTAAAGAAGTTCCCCCTCACCTGCAGGTGGAACCTCCTGTGCTTCAGCTGCACCCATTAATCTATCTATGTTTAACAGGGAGCAAATACACTGAAAAGAACAAAAGACTCAACCATAACTAATAGCATTGGAGGAAATAAGTTTCTATTTCAAATACAAACTAACCCCAAATTTTGCAGGTACTAAAATGAAAAGTTATAATGAAAGTTTTATAATGAAAGTATATATATATATATATACATATATATTCACTATTGAAATAAAAAGTTGTACTGATGCAGAAAGCTTCAAATCAGATTTCATACAATAACTTCAAAAGGAAAATACTTACAACATAGTCAATACTAAACAAAGACTGGACAAATTTTGTTCAAATTCAGCATATTCTGGATCCCATTTAATATTTTACATAGACTTCATATCTAATTATTATAGTTTCTCCTTTCTTTTGTTCACAAAAACAGTGCCTTTGATAAAATCTGTAGTGTCTTCAGATTTTGTATTTTAGTATGTCATTTTAAATTTTCAATGTTATAAAATTTACATTATATTTTGTCTCCATCTAAAGATTGGTTCCATAAATAATGACTGTAAAATGAAATTACCCTATTTGCACAAAAAATTATAATCACAATTGAACAATAGACTCCAGATTCACAAAATGATCAGAAATGATAACATCTAATTGTGCTAAATCTGTGTGAGACCTGTTCAAAGCTAAAACACATCCCGGGGCGGTAGGTGCTGCTGCCCTAGACTTCAGCACCATCTGCTGTTTTATGGAGCATTGACAAGTCCTTCCCTGCCTTTGGAAGGGTTTCACCTGCCCTGCTTGGCCTGAGACATCTAGACAAAATTAAGTATATGATATCATTTAAAGAGAAATCAAGCATATCAAGACTACGTTCAAGTCAGAAATGACTGAAATAACTTAGAAATAAAATCTTCTACAGAATTATCTTAAGTAACAGAGGTCAGGGCCTAAATTCCCAGGCTCACTCTCTGTAAGCTACTGAATCACTACCATCTGAAAGGTATTTGGTAACTGGCAACACAGATGTCAACAAACTAAGTGCAATAGATAGATAAATAAAATCACAATTCGTTTCTTTGAAGACTGTTTCATAAGGGAAACCAAGTAGTAGGAGTGTAGCTAAAATTAAAATCACGAGTGTTTCCAGGTAGATTCAGGGCATCTAAACAGACAAGACTTAGGAAATGTGTATAGTCACTGCTTATGCCAGATGTCTTCCAAGGTGGGTGCCCCATGACTAAAATCACGGCATATTCATTTGTAAAGAACACCCACTCATGACTTTTTTGTTTGTTTGTTTCCTAACAAACTGAATAAAAACTTCATTTGAAATAAAAATGAAAATCAAGTACTGTTCTCCCTGAAATCAGCAGGTTTTTACTAAGAAGGCACATAGAGCTATTTTGGTGCATCCTGAAAAGTGTAGAAAAATGTTGCATTATCTAGCAATCATGATGACTATACTTGAACATTTTATTTTTCCTTAGCGTAAGAGCCACAATATTACAATAGTTTTTTTCCTCAAATGCCCAGCAATCAGCTGCTCCGCTTAGTTAGCATATGGCCAAAATCAGTATTCAGATTTTGTTTGATAGTTTGTATCCTAATAGAATTAGTCAATTTTACAATTTCATGAAGTTAAGAGAGAATGCAACTAGTTCTACAGTTACGATCTCCCTTACTATGCTGGCACAAAAACACTACTATGAATGCGACAGGCTTGTTTGGAGACTTCAAAGCAAGTCTTTGGTCTATTTGCAACCTATAAATTGTTCTTATGGAATCTCATCTTATTTTTGGAAAGCTCATGTACGCGCTTGTTGTATGGCCAATTGAGTGGTCTTACTGTACTCCTTGTCTTTTGGCAGATCTAAGTCTAGCATGAGTGCAACAGGAGCGAACAGACAGGGTCCTGCTAGGACAGTACAATTTGCTCCTCAGGTAAAACCAGCTATTGCTGTCTTGTTGTCCTTGCTGATAGTGCCCACAGCAGCACTGCCAAATTCTGAAACAGCACACCAGTGAAATAAAGAAAAAGGAGAATCTTCAAGAATTTATTTGGTGATAAAGTTATTGTAATTGATTGTTTATACGGGAAAGTACATCAAATTCCATATCAAATTGTAAAAAGAAAGTCAACATCAAAACATTTTTCAGCACAAGCCCTGCAAATGCATCTCTAAGTATAGTATGTGTGATGCTGGTGAGTTTCCAGCTATATCTTTGTTTTCCTCTGCTCGGTTTTGCATTAAATTAGTTTTCTGAATTGCATACAGCTAGCATTGAACTACAAAAACTAAACTCTCTGATTAGTTTCATTTAAAGCAAATATTCATCCAGGTCTAAATTCAGTAGATATACTCTAAGTAATATGAGAAATTAAACACAGTACATTGTATGGGTATTCTTTAAAATCTTGTTTAAAACAGCTGGTAGGAATTAAATGCTGGCTTTCCATCACTAAATCCAACTCTCAATTCTGACTGTATAGATTGAACAATTCTTATATAGATTTATAAGATAATACACCTTAATACCAAGACAAAACCAGCAGTATTATTGGAGGATGGAAGTTATTATGACCCTTTATATTGTTTCCATCACCAAACACAAACCTTTTACAAAGACTCCAAAGAGAATGTATCCATACTTTACTACATGCTAAGTTTGGAGAAGAGTAATCTGAGATGGCAAATTCCTGCCTAAACTGCAGTTAAAACAAAACAAAAAATGCCTGTTAACAATCAAATGGAATGTTTAATTCTGGGTATTAAATTATAGCTCCTTCCCATCAGGTTCCAGAAAGTATTTTTCTCTTATCCTATTGCTTAGGACAAAGCTACAGGAATCCGCTTTCCCTTACTTTTCAAAGCTCAGAGATGAATACTCACTGGACTGATGACAGAAGTTACTTTTTTACCTAGTCCACCACTTTGACTTACTATTTCCTTCAAAATTGCACTTAGTTATACACCCAGTATTGAATCAAAACATTATTTTCCAAAGATGCCAAACCAATTCTACCTTTAAACGAAGGACACCAGTAAGTGCTGACATCCCATTCAGAATCTAGGAAGGCTGTCACTGGGCAAACAACAAAATGCATGTGTCCCTTAAACTTCTTACGCATGTTTATAGTGTTGCTGACATAATGCTCCTACAAACATGTGCAGAGCTAAATGCAAAACAGGTCATTAGTCTTGTTTTGTTTAAATTCTTACATGATGTTCTACAGTATTATGCCTTCCAGCTCAGATGCTTTTTTTTCTCTTTCTCCTCTTTACTTGCCAGCAAGGCAAGAAAATTCAACCTTGGGAGATAACATCAGGGACATCTGATGTTATTGTCCACGAAGTGATTCTGAATGAGCAGAGCTGTCATTACCTTCTTGGACAATTTTTACATCTATTACCTACCTTACTAGAGACTGCAAGTTTGAGTCAGCTCTCTGAGGGAAAACTCAGAACGGGAGCATACTATGCCAAGATATATCACATATGTCCGTCTGTATATATTGGACACATAACAATACAGAGAGCACTGTCCAAGAAGGTCATTTCTCCTTTGCCAATGTGTAAATGGGATGCCACTGGATATATAGAATCATGTCTCATTTATACATAATTTATTAATAGTGATTTTATTACAATCATGCTTGTTACATATTCATTTGTTTGTTATATATTCATCTGGTACTATGTTGTTGTATATGGACTTTTGCTGAACGATTCCTGGCTCAATAAAGATGAAATTGCAAGTGCCACAGTAATTTTGAGAAAATTGTTTGAAGAGTGTGATTATTAGGCATTTAAATGTGGGGAAGAGATTCCGTGTTTCCTTACATATACAAGTAACTGTCACATTAGGAAATGTCAAGAATTTTGTTGTAAGAAAAGGTAATAAAGATATGATTTTGGCCAAAGACATTAAAAAAATTCTCAGGGCATACCAGAACCACAAATTCTGTCAAAAAAGAAATCCTGCATGCAAACTCTTGCAGAATTCCTTACTAGCATTTTTTACCCAAACATTAATTATTGATATTGTACTGGTTATAACTATTAGCTATGTATTATTTGTGTTGTATTTGCTAATTACGGATAGCACTTCCCGAGCGCTCCGTGCACGTCCCCAGCGGCGCGCACGGGCCGGCCCCGAGCGCCGCCTCGACCGCAGCCGCAACCCGGACACGCCCTTCCGCTCAGCCCCGCCCCGCCCCGCCCCGCCCGCCACGACGGCCCTTCCCGCCGCCCCGGAAAGGGCGGCCCGACGCGCTGTGGGGAAGGGGCGGAGCGGGCCGTCACGGGACCGGATGCGGAAGTGCTGCGAGGCAGGGCGGTTTCCGGCGTGGGCCGAGGCGCGGCAGGGGAGCTGGGCCGCAGCCCGGCATGCGAGGGACGTGAGGCCCGCAGGTGAGAGGCCGCCGCCCGGCCAGGCCCGCGCCACCCTCCCGCGGGCGCGGCCCCGGGCCAGGCGGCGCGGCACAGAGGAGGCGGAGGGGTCGGGGCGGATGCGGAAGAGGTGCGAGGGCCGCGGGGCGGGGGTGAAAGCCGAGCGTGAGGGGGGCGGCGCGCGTGGAGCTTGTGCCCCCTGCCGCTCTCCTGAGCTGCTCCTGGCCGCCTTGTGCGGGCTGGGAAGGCGGCGCTCTCCGGGGTGCGGGGTCAAGGAAAAGCAGAAGCGCCAGGCAGTAAAAACGGGGAGATAAAACCTCGGTGTGTCTGTGAAATATTCATGGAATGTTTGGTCTTACTAATTAAAATGATCTTATGCGTGTTTAAACGACTTTGTTATATGCAATATTAACTTTTTTTATTCTTTTGCCTCCTGGAACATTGAATTAACATGCTTTCTTAGCAGTGTTTGTTCTGGGACTAAGCTGTGTCCTTGCTGAAGGATAGCTGCTCAGTGTAGCAGTTTTATGACCTGTGGACATGCCAATATTGAATGCATTGTAAAAGGGTGTTTGTATCGTAGGCAAATACTGAAAAACAATCTCCTACATTTGAGTATTCGGAAAAAAATATATGCAGCTGCACATAAATAGAGGATTTTTTGTAGTATTTTGTAACATGTACTGTGTATTAGGTAATTGTTTATTACATTGATGTACTTCAACACTTTTATTTTAGGAAAGTAGAAAAATACATAATATTAGTGCAGGTAGCATTCTGTTACTTTGGTGAATATCAGCTCTTCTTGAACTTGATTGGTGTTACGGTTCAGAAGAACCGATGCTTTGAGGGAAACATGAAAATGAAAAATTGAGTAGTAAACAGTAAACTTAAAGTTACAAATAGTTCCCTCTGCTCTTACAGTACCTATAGTTTTGAGTTAAACTTTGATCAGTTTAACTGCAGGTGTTTGAGAGGTTTGTTTCTAGTGAAATAATTTTAAAAGCTGTTATTTCTAATGTTCAGTTAGATTTATTAAAACAACAATTACTCAGATCGTTGAACAGCTTATATTTTTATCAGCTGAATTGCTTTCAGATTAGCTAAAACACAGCTAGGTAGTAAACACAGTAGTACTCAGCAATTCCATGTTTGTGCTTAAGGGAATTCACTTCCAGTGAACTGTGTACTGTTTCTAGACATTTCTTTTTTTCTTTAATATAGAGGGAGTAAATGTGCTGCTTTCGATCTTACACTTTCGCGTGGAGATTCTCAGACACTTTTGAGAACACATCTCACAGCAGGCTTATTGCTAGCTTGTCTCATGTTTGAAGCAAGCTATGAGGGCTGAAGGCCAGGGCTCTTGGAGAAATAATGCTTTGTGATGCAAAGGGCTTTCCTCCTTTCCAGAACTCTAGTCCAAGCACCTGAAAGTAATGCTGCCCTAGATTTGCAGGATGTTTCCTCAGCTGATGATTGTCCTGGCAGGATACAGTTACTCATCCCTGAATTATGTGAAGTAGTATTTGCTAATTAGCTATCTTGCGTTACTCAGTATCAATTAATAAGCCACAGAGTTTTGACAGACATCTATGAAGTGTCTTTTCAAACAGTAAAACAATAGTTTTTTTTTCATCATTGTGTAAAAGCAAGTGTTACTTTGGACTGTGTTATCACATTTGCTTTCAAAATCCGTAGTCATTTGGCTGTCATCCTGCTCGATGGGAGCAGTCCTCCTACTTCCAGTCCTCCTACTAACATTGGCAGCTAATGTAAGTTTTGAAGGAAGAGAAATTATCAGAAAGGTACCTTTTATTTATAGTTCCAAATGGATTACATAAATGACTAATTATTATTCATAGTCAGTAACCTGCACAAAAGAGTAGGACTGGCACCATAATTCTAGTGAAAAGTTACAAAGACATTTAAATGCATGATTTTCAGTTCTATATGAGTGTTATAGTATTTACAAGGAATCTGATCCTGTATTTTTTGAGAAGACGGTATGGCTTTCTGCCACTATACACTTTTCTGTGGAAGTCCTATTCACCAGTGTTTGAGATCGCGAAAAAAGGTGTCAAGTATGAGAGTTAAAAATCAGAAGAGTCAGGCAGAGAGTATGTAATAATGATTTACATCCGCTGAGTGATTTACATAATGGCACATGTGCAGTCTGTGTTTTGTACGCAAGCATTGCTGTAGTCTTCTGCACATAGCAGCAATGCGTTTGTGCCGGATTCTGGCATCTAAATGCACTCCTCCAGTGAAAACAGTTTTTTATTGACAATTACATAACTGTAGAAAGTACTCCAGTTACTGTATGGATTATCTGTAGACAGATTGTTATTTCCATAGAGCTACTTTGAGTCCTGCAGCTGTTTGTAATTCAGTTTCTATTTTTGCATGATATTCAAAAAGTGCTTAAAAATCTGTTAGAGTGTGTGGTCTGCTAGTTTCTTAAACATTATCTCTGTTATGCAGCCCCATCGGATAAACTTTTGACATTTTGTTACTTAGACATTGACAGAGAAAAGCTACTCGTTACTCCATGGCTTTCAGTGTTTTATTGTATTCAATTTACACATTGCGTAGTTGAAAACTTCTACAAATTTAACTTAGTAAGGGAGCTAATATTGGTCCTTTGTGCTTGCATTTAAACTTGCTATTTCTAGTGTTGAAAAACATGTAAATTTATCTTAAATTTCAATTCTAAGGCAGAAATTACCAGAGACTAGGTAAACTTTGTAGTAAGACATCTGGATTGTTTGTCACATATACACAAGGAACATTTTTTTTTTTTTAAAAAAAAAAAGCATGCCACTTCCTTCTTTCAAAAAAAAAAAAAAAAACTACTGAATTAAAAATGTTAATTTTAGGGATCATGTTGTTTCAAATGCTATAACATGTACAACATGTTGCGTTTTCACCTCCAACACCTTCCAGTTAATAGAATGACAAGGAAATGCCCCTAGTAGAGTTGCAACCCTCATTCTCACTGGGACTGTTTGCTGCCTGAATCAATATGTTGACTTTTGAAAAGTTTAATATGGAGCATTTCATAAGAGTACACCCGTATTTTAATGGGGGTTTAATGGGTTGACTTGGTTGGCAGTTGATATGCAGCCTATTTCATACATTTTTATAAACTCTGTAACATCCTACAGTTAACTGTAGTGCTGATTTTTTTTTTTTGCTGGTTGTTATTGTCTCAAATTCATGCTTAAGTAATCATCCTATCAGCTAGATAAATCTGTTCGTAACTTCTCTTTTAGATGATGATTGCTTGTGGATAGAAGAAATGCAGCAAAATATATTGACACTGAAATTTGTGACATCAATCTGATTTTCAAAAAGGAGAAAGATGAAATAGAAAGGGCCATGAGTGGGTAGTCAAAATAACCCAGTGATACAAGTTTCCAGAATTTTGGGTCAAATTCTGTGTGAACTTATTAAATGCTATTGCCTAAAGGGCAGTGAGGTGGGGAGGAATACAAGCAACTGGAAAGACCAAACTTTACTGATCAGAATTTCTTATTTTTTTTCTTTTCTTCTTGCAGCGCAACACTAGACTTGTAATGAAATGGAGTCTGGATCAAGCTCTTTTCGAGTGGAGTTTCCAGATTTTTCTAGCACCATTTTGCAGAAGTTGAACCAGCAGCGCCAACAAGGACAATTATGTGATGTGTCCATTGTAGTTCAGGGCCATCTCTTCAGAGCCCATAAAGCTGTCCTTGCAGCTAGTTCACCTTACTTCTGTGATCAGGTGCTCCTGAAAAATAGCAGACGAATAGTCCTTCCTGATGTGATGAATCCTAGAGTATTTGAAAACATTCTTCTGTCTACCTATACGGGTCGGTTGGTTATGCCTGCTCCAGAAATTGTGAGTTATTTGACAGCAGCAAGTTTTCTTCAGATGTGGCATGTAGTAGATAAGTGCACTGAAGTGCTAGAGGGGAATCCAACAGTTCTCTGTCAGAAGATGAACCATGGCAGTGATCATCAGTCCCCAAGTAGCAGTAGTTACAATGGCCTTGTTGAAACCTTTGAACTTGGTTCTGGAGGACAAACAGAATTCCACAAGGTGCAGGAGCTGAGGGATGGTGAAAATGAAGAAGAAAGTTCTAAAGATGAACTGTCATGTCAACTGACAGAACATGAGTACCTTCCCAGTAATTCTTCAACAGAACATGATAGACTCAGTACAGGAATGACAAGTCAGGATGGTGAAGAAGGGACTAGTGATAGTGCAGAGTATCAGTATACAAGACCAATATATAGCAAACCCAGCATCATGTCTCACAAGCGGTGGATCCATGTGAAACCAGAAAGATTTGAACAGGACTG
This sequence comes from Nothura maculosa, assembly GCA_032353885.1. Classification (NCBI taxonomy): domain Eukaryota; kingdom Metazoa; phylum Chordata; class Aves; order Tinamiformes; family Tinamidae; genus Nothura; species Nothura maculosa. Next base: position 188,832 of record JAUBOD010001040.1, on the reverse strand, counting down.
CGAAGGTGTTGATAATCCTTATGATGAACACCAAGTTTCTGAATCCGTGAATGCCATTCAGGCAGATCATTCAATCCAGTCTTCAGGTGTTGAAGACTTTCATATAGGTGACAAGAAGATGGAGGCAGAATTTGATGAACAGGCAGATGAAAGCAATTACGATGAGCAAGTTGACTTCTATGGCTCTTCTATGGAGGAATTTTCTGGTGAAAGGGCAGATGGAAGTTTAAGTACTCACAGACAGGATCTTATGATAGCAAGTTATGGAGAAGGTATTGAAATGGCAACAGGAATTAAAGAAGAAACGTCCCTCACTGGTTTCTCACATGCTGATAAGCTGTATCCTTGCCAGTGTGGTAAAAGCTTTACACACAAGAGTCAACGAGATCGACATATGAGTATGCACCTTGGTCTTCGACCTTATGGCTGTGGTGTCTGTGGTAAGAAATTCAAAATGAAACACCATCTTGTTGGCCATATGAAAATTCATACAGGCATAAAACCATATGAGTGTAATATCTGTGGGAAAAGATTTATGTGGCGGGACAGTTTTCACCGGCACGTAACTATTTGTACCAAATCCTATCAAGCTTCTAAAGCTGAACAGAGTACTACTGAGATGAATTAAAATATTAGTGCTTACATTTCTTGGATAGTGTAAGCAAAATAAACTAATTATGCAAATAATATCTGGTACTTGCTATTGTGAAATTTAAATTCTCAGCAAAATGTTCTAATAATTATGCTGATATGAGTATACCAGACTATTTTTTATTTTCCACAGTATGTGTGAAGTGCAAATGATTAATCTGAACGGTGGTTGACAAATGAGGTCTGTAAGGTATTAGTGATATTGTTGTTTGCCCCTGCAGCAGTATTCGGAAGTCCCATTGTCTTCCTAAGTCTTGTAAATTCATAGTGAAACCCAATTCTGAATTGAGCCCAACTCTGCAAATATTTGTGTAAAGCAGATATTCCAAGTGTCCTCAACAGGGAAGAGAACAAGGATGACCACACCAGGTGATGTGGATTATCTGTTGTAAAATTTATGTGATTCCTGATTTAATGGAGAAAAATATATATAATATCACTTCAGTCTGGAAACTGCTAACACATTTAACATGCTTTATTAAGTAGTCTTTATTGTATTGCATAATGAAAGGCTGTATTAAGGCTAGTTTTGCTTTCTTTGTCTTCTGTTGTTATCCATCTTTACTAAAGAAATCTAGTCTAATTTTGTGTTTATTTCTCTTTAAAGAGACTGTAAGCACTTAACAATAGTTGAGCACTATGTAATCTTAAAACTATTTTAAATGTGATTTGTCTTTGCTCCTCTAGGGTCTGATGCAGTATGACTCTTGGTTTGACCCTATATCTTGATTGTTATATCATGAGAACTTTTAGAAGTGTGTGTAATTAGTATGTATTGTCAAAAAAAAAAAAAAAAGAAAAAAGGGAGATGTAATATTTGGATCTTATCCAAAACACTGAAACATTTTAACTGTAGTCTTAGGTTCAGTTGCTTATAGCTTACTTCAGTAGCAAGTACCAAACTCTGTACATTAAGAAAATGACTTTTTTGGTACTAAGATTGTTTGAGAACTTCTATACTTAGAGAAATGATTTAGTTGTTGATAGGTATTTATACATTTAATTCTTTACTTTGAACATTGACCTATAATACAGATTCTTGGTACTGAACTACTGTGACTGGTTACACGTGTTCACAAGCAGTCAGAATTGTTTGCCTCTCTGAATGAAACTGCTTGTTTAAAAAAGTGTAAAGTATTATGTTTGGATCCGTTAGTGGTATTAAAGAACATGGTCACATCTAATGTGAAGAACATGGTCACATCCATCTAAGTCTGGATTGTTGCTGGGGAAGTGGCACTTCTGCTCTGTTTGGTTGAGATCTGTGTGCTAGTCTCATTACCGGAGTGTTTATGACTGAGAGCTGCTGCCAGCCCTGCAAGTAGAGTGAAAGCATCTAGTGCAAAGGAGATGATAGGATTTGGGAGTTGGAAGCTTAGTGCTTTCCTATAGGAGAGCTGTTAACCCATTGTAGTTTGCTCAAACCTTGTGTAAAAAGGCAAGAGCCTTTAGCAGGTAGATTGACTATAATTAAAGCTGATGTATTGTGCTGGTAATGTGTTTTTAAAACAAAACAAGCAAAAGAACAATTAACCAGCATCAAAGGCCTCCTAAGCCTGTCTGTCTGGCCCCAACTAATACATATATGATATTGTAATCTGCAGAGTAACATACCTAAATTCAAAAAAAAAAAAAAAAAAAAAAAAGACCTTGTATACTGAAGCAAAACCATATACATGATTCTCATTTAGATGCTCTTTTTGAACTTTCATTTGAAAATTGTCAGAAGATGCAACCAAACTCTATTCTGAACGTGAATGTCTGGCACAAGCTGGGGCTTGTCATGCAGTGAGCTGTAATTACTGTATTTTTTCTGGCCTTTTAATTATAAACCTTAATTTTTTTAGAAGCTCTTCGCTTTTAATCTTTTGAAGTGTCAGATATTTTTCATATGGAACTTTTGTTAAAACAGATATTCCCAAATATGATGAAACCATTGCTGGCAATGGGCATGAATGGTGTGCACCAAGGAGTTCCTATTAGCACTTGATTGAACTCTATGAAATACTGTGGTGGCCATGTGTAATCCTTGCAGTCAAGGTAACTGAACAGGGATTTGCTCACTGACACTGTAACCTGCTTAATGTATAGAAGCACTTTGTATAAAAAAAAACTTTATATGTATGTTTTTTAAACTTAATTATATTCCCTTTATGGTTTATTTCCACACTGCTAATACTGTCTTAATATTAAAACTTAGAATATTTGCCTGTTTACATGAATGCAGAGGAAAGTGTTCTGCACTCACTGGCTCACTCATCTTTCCATTCTCCAAGGCCTTCTCCCACAGCATGGGATACCTGGTCGCATCCAGGCAGGTTTGGAAGATCTCCAGAGAAGGAGACTCCACAACCTCTCTGGGCAGCCTATGCCAGGGCTCTGCCACCCTTACAGTAAAGATTTCTTCCTCATATGGAGAGACACACATATATCAAACCTTGTTTATCAGACCCTTTCAAACTGTGACACCAGTGTTGCACAAAAAAGTTTGAGTACATTTAACCATGAAAACGTTTAACCATAAAAAATACTGGTCAGAAATCCCGTATTGAGAACCATGGTCAAGTAAAAATTTATTTTCATAAAAACCAGATCATCCTACAGAGCTGCCAGCAAAAACTTTTTTTTAACCATCTCAGAATTATTTTTATGTGGAGTATTTGAAAGTTAAACCTTATCTCTATTTGCATTTAGATTATTCTGAAATAAAGCTTTAAAATAAAATGTACAGAGAGAGAAACTTTAAAAGTCTTATACCGGTGTAGTAGATCATATTATAGAATCTTATTCTTTTTAGTGATTTAGCATGAATACTTTTTCATATTGGCCTCTGACTATTTTACCAGTACTATAACATTATCTTGAAACACCAGTGTTGCTCCACTGATGGTTTTCGATTACAGCAAAATGTTATGATTGTTGTGATCTAATTAAGAGTATGATAATTTAAGGGAAATTTGAGATTTTTAACATCCTTTTTCATAAGCTATTATTGCAGGCAAAACAGTCTCACATTGAAGTATTTTTACAGAATTTAATTTATTGCCAGTTAACTTCTAATCACCAATTCATACATTGAGAAAATGAAAACAAAGTACAGCAAAACACTTGAGGAAATATCTTTTCTTGTCTTTCTCCAAGGCTCAGCCTTAAGTCAAACGTTTCTTTCCCCTTTTCTACTTCTGATTTTTTTGTGTGTTTATTGGTGGTGCGAGTCCTCTCCTATTCCTTAATGAGATGGCAGTTAACACAGAAGTTTTGCATTGTATGTGTACTGGTCACTTCTGTTGCTTTGAGCTTTAGTGTTCCTGCCCCTGGGTGGCTTCTCCATGGTTTGCACCTGCTCTGGAGTGGGTCCTTTGGGATTCAGTCACTTCAGAAGCGCATAGTTCATGCAGGGGTGATAGGCCTTCAGAGGTTTACCTTCTTTCAAGAGTGCATCTTCATTCATTAGCCCTCCGTTTTGCCTTGTGTTGCCAACCATTTTTCCCCAGGGGTAGCTCTTCCTTATATGTCTCCCTTTCACTAGCATCTGCTACTCTCTAACATATGCTGAAGTAAGGGTGTCGTGCGCTTCTAGTTGAAGTTTTGGCATGCAGCGGTTTGTTTGCATAGGTTCTAGTCAGCTCCCAAACCAGATTTGACTGCCAGAGGAACATTTAAGACCTTACACACAGGTTATGCTTGCAGTTCCATGCTACTGATACCCTGCACTTCATGCCCCATGGAGCTGGTCTTAATAAACCAAGAACGAGAAATTCAGATGCAGCTTCTGTCAAACTCGTAAAACATTACTGATGGGCTGGACTAGTTCAAGATATAAGAAATGATTTCTTGTTTGTAGGAATGAGGGAGGTGATCCATATATATAGATGTATGATACAAATTCATGTGTATATGAGTCAATTTCATTTATCTCCCCTTAAGTTTCTTCACCTGTTAGGAGCTTGCTGCTTAGGAATTTATTTGCATTTTTATGATTAAGATCCTCAACCATGTGAGTCAAATTAGATTTTCATTCCATATTGTAATTAAAGTGTTCATTTCTGTGGAATCTGAGTAACTGCAATGCTGAGAAAATTTAAGTATTGGCAGTGTTAACATCTCTCTTTAGAAGTTTATCTGACCCTTTTGATGGAAGAGGTTCCTATTTCATAGACTACTTTTTTGGGGAAGCGGGGATATTGTTTAATAGCAGTTGCAGGCAGCAACTGTCTTTTGTAGAGGATCAGGTACACTCTGGAAGGTATTGTTGGTAGTTTTGATCCTTGCCCTTTTTTGTCCGAGGTGTTTCTGGCTTTGAGCAATTTTGTCATGTATCAGAAGTAAGGAGTAAGGGGGTGATGAAAGGCTGATACATAGGGTATCTTTATTGTAAAATCAATACTTGACATCACTATACTGTTGAGCCTGTAAGGAGACACTTCAGATCTTGTAATCTCAATATTTTTGTGCTAGTGACAGTAAGTCAACCTGTTTCTAAATCATGAGAGCATACAGCAGGATATTGTTTGTTGCTTTAACAGAATTAGAAGCTTTCTTACAACTACAAAGGGAAAGTTGCTATTTTTTGTCAGTTAAATATTTAATTACATAGCTAGAGTTCTTTAGCCACAACTTTTAACTGTCAGTGCCCTATGGGAAAATGCTGGAAAAGAAAATGGTATGCTTTTTAATGTGATTAAATTTAAGTTCTGATTTTGCTTGAAGCCTGTGTCTGTCAATTGCTGCTCCTCTTTAGTTTTCCATGAGAGTTCTATAATTTCTTCCAGAAATGTAACTGTTTATGCAAGTCAAGTGAATCTTCCTTAATGAGCTATAAGTTTTTATTCTAAGCCAGTCATTTATAACAGTAAAATTGCATATCTTGATATTTTGTGAGATGTTATGCCTGTATTGAAGAGTTTGGATAGTTTTGTCTATATATATTGCTGTCCTAATTGTACAGCATGGTTTTAATTAATTTAATGTTACTGTTCAATATTTTCTTCTTATAGAAGAGTCCCATGCTCCTCTTTTGTATGACTTGTTTTAATAAATGTTATCTGTCAAATTTGTAAATGTTTTCTTAAGCTTGGATGAAAGGAATGCATGTCTAGTACTAGTATTTCATATTTTACTTTTGCCAAAAAGTGCTCCAGCAAAACTTTAAATCCAAAAGCCGTTGAAATATAACTTTATTAAATATCTGAAGAAAAAAATGCATCTAGTAACGCGTCTTTTTGAAATGTCATAAATGCCAGCTTCACCAAAGAAAACATTAAACTAAAAATGGGTATTTAAAACATGAAACACTGATGAATATGTAGAAATCGGTCAGCGTTTCTACAGTGTATGCAATTAGTTGTCATGTTTCTCCATTTTTTTTTTGTCAGGCTTTAAGATAACCTGTTTTCTCACATAGTGATCTTATAGTTGAAGTAGAGCGTGTGCAGGTAGTATAAAATTCCAGAAATGCATGGCCCAGAGGCCTACAGGCAGTTTTTAAGAATGTTTTGTTGTGTGCCATTTTTTTCTTTATCCAAGCATTTTACACAATGTAAAAGATTAGGTTCCTTTGGGATTTTATGATAAATTCCTTCTCTTCCTGTCCATCTTTGGGTATTCTTACTGAGGGAGGAAAAAATAATTATCCACTCTGTATGTACTTGGTCCTCATAGAATTGTCATAGCTGACACTTCTTAATCAACATCTGGATGCTTCCTGTCAGAAAATGATTTCGCTCTAAACATATTTGGCAGATTCCTGGAGAAATCAGTATTTATACCTTCCACCGTCTTCCATGTTCAGCAATTTTAAATTGAATGTGACGCAGGTGGATTCCTGCAGACGTACGTTGAATGAATGTGATTCCTGGATACCAGTAGATGAACGCTGCCTGCGTGTCTCTGCTTTTTAACTATCTGTTCTTTACGCTGCAGCCAGAAGAGACTCAACGTGGCCGCTGCTCTGCCCCATGGCAACTCCTTGCTCTTCTGAAGATGGCTTTGCCTGTGTTTTCCAGGGCAATGAAGACGCATCGTCTGCCCGCGGAGGACAGCGTGGCGCCCGGCAGCGCTGTGCGGCCCGCGGTAGGTGAGCGCGGCCTCGCCAGCGCTCCCCGGGGCTACGCCCTTGTCCGGTGCTGGCCGGGCCGAGGGGCGCAGGCGGCCGCTGTGCCGGGGCTCCTCCCCGCGCAGCTGCGGGCCTTGCCGCTGCCCGAGCCGCTGTCCGCCGCGGCCGGGCTGCCCTAACGCCGGCGGCGACGGGATGCGGGGCGGCGCCAGCCACGGCCTCCGTAGAGCACTGGGAAGCGGAAGCGCCACTCTGCGAGTCACTTCCGGGTGCGCGTGGCTGTGGGAGCGGGCGGGAAGCGGCGGAGGGAGCGGGCGAGAGCCGGGCCGCGGATGGGACGGGACGGGACTTGCCATGTGAGAGGCGCCGGCAGCCCCAGGTGAGCGGCGGGCACTCAGCCCCAGGCCGAGGCGGCCGGACGGGGAGGGGGGGGCCGCGCCTGAGCAGGCCCCGCGGGGCGGCAGCGAAGGCGCAGGGGTGTGCGGAGCCGCCAGGCACGGTCGGGACGAGGCGCCTCGGTTGCTCCGCTCCCGCGGGGGCCGGCGTCACTCCGGGGGCCCGGGCGGGTGGACGGCCGCGTGTGTCGGCGCCTCGCTGACCGGGAGCAGCTTCGAGCGGCGCGGGCCGGGCTGGCCGAGGTGCTTGGGAGCGGTGGCCACGGAGCCCGCGCCGGAGCGGTCTGCGGCTGCCCTGGCCGAGCCCGCGGCTGCAGCGCGGCCGCTGTCGTCCCGCTGCGAGGGCCCAGCAAAGCCGCCGGGTTTGTTTAGAAGGGAGAGAGAACCGCGCTGCCTGTGCGCGTGTCTAGGAGACCCAGAGCACCTGATGCAAATGTTCGCAGCACATCGGAACAAAAATGATGTTTTGACATCTGTAGCAGAGCGGTCATACTCCACTCCTGGAATCGGGAGGAGTTTGTGCTTCAGGGACCCTTTTGCTTTAATGACAGCTGCAGGACATCCAGTCTATTGAAAGTAGCTGAATGCAAGATTGGGAAAACGCTTACGAAAGAAAATGATTCGGGATGTTCTTTTCAGACACGTTTTGTGCTATTTAAACCTACTACAGATATGTTTGTTACAAATATCTAGAAAATGCAGGGTCTTTTTAAATAGCAAAAAAATGGTCAGGATTGACTGATATTAAAAAAAAAGGTATTACTAATTATGTACTTCCTTGTAAATAAATACTTATTGTCATAACAACATATAAAATCTTTTACTCCAACTTCAACAGTGAATACCTCAAAGTTGGGAAATCTAGGAAGTATTGTCTGTGACCATGGAAAATTAAATAAAAGGTATTCTCATGCATGCATGTTATGAAGTCTGTGCACAACATAAAAGCTTGTGCTGAATACTGATAAGATATTGCTGATTTAAGGTGTTTTTGTATCATAAATCTGTCTGTAAGCGTTATTTGTCTGGCACTTAATAGTTCTTCTGATCTAGGCTGCTTCTACTTCATCTTCTAGCAATCTTTTTTCCTGTGTTCACAAATAGGTCCATATGTTTTATAGTGTCTTGAGTTTTGGAGCCAAAATGAGTTATTTCTATAGCCCGATCTATTTATTAGATGATCCTTTATTTATGGACCAATATTTTTTTTTCATTCTTACAATAATTCTATATAGATAAGTAATTGTGAGAGCAATTCAGGAATAAAGGAGGAAAGTGGTCTTTGTGATTTTTGTTTCTGGATTACTTTTCTTGGAGTTTGCTCAAATAATTTCTTTTTTTAATATATAAAATGCTGAATAGACATGTCTAATAATTGCTCCACTGAGTTTTAATGATCAAGAATAGCATCAGAGTGCAGTCAATGTTATCATATGTGTGTACGTACAAAGTACTATGTATATGTTTATACAGTTGGGTATTAAAAACGTCCAGTACTAAAAAGTCTTCGCAGGATGGCAAGAGTAACAATTTTCTGCTTTCTCTGGCAGCTGCTGTTACCACATCTCTGAAGTGCTTCTTAATAGCACATTCATCTTTTTGTGAGTGTGTTAATGTGAAAATGAATCTGCTTCAAATTCTACCAGAGAACAGTCTGAATTAGTAAGATTTTTTTTTTGCCAAGACAAGTATGAGTTTAATATATTACTTACCAGTAATATAATTGGATTATGTTTTGGGACGTTTGAGCATAGGACTGATTTCCTGTGATGTGAGATTTGCTCTTGCTTATGTATTTTATCGTTTAATATTTTTGAGCAGTGTTGGATCTCTAGTTGCAGAGGGAGAATAATGACATTTGCTTATACTGCAGTGTCTTAATACCTGCTGAAGAAAAGTGTTCTTGAAGAGCCAGCACAGTTAGAAGAGCCTGTATATTGTAGCCCAAAATAGCATTGATGCAGGCTTATTTATTTTCATTTTCAGATGTATGCCAAAACATATGCATTGTGTATTACACAACTTATTGCATAATTCGTATTATTGCATAATATATTTTTATAGTATAGCATAAAACATATTGTAATGTATTATAATATGGTAAATAATGTATAAATATCTCAGGAAGCAGAGATTTTTCAGCTTGAGTCAAAACATCCTAGAATTTAGTGCACCATGTGAATTGTTTGCAGAATGATTCATGAATGGTTAGCATTTGGATGAAAGAGGACTTGAGATCAAGATTTGTATTTAGCCCTCTATTTTTGTGAGGAATTCTTTTTTCCATAATTTCTGCATTACAATATCTTTAGATTATTACAAAAACACCTTTGTTTCTGCATCTTACTTCTGAGGGGGTGGAATCAAGAGTATTACAGATTGTCTAACACAATAGGAAGCTTAACAAAAGTATGCAGTATAGCTAAAAAGTTTACTTAAGCAAGGGATGGTATTACCTGTTTCTAATCATACCCACAGGAGCTTTTTAATCTGTTAGTGGCAAATTCAACAAGTAAGCAACTTTATTAAACTGAAAAGATTTATGATATAACTTTAATTGTAAAAGATGCCATAGCTGGTGTGCTTTATGCCACTGGAGATGCTGCAAAGAAAATTAAACTCTGTGCCACAACAGAAATGTGCAGACTTTTCTTTTGTGCTGTTGCATCTTTCGGGACCTCTGTTTCAACTTGTTAATTTTTAATCTGAAAAGCTTAGTGACACATATTCTGAGAAATAAAATTCATTATTTATATACAATTTATATGCAATACATATACAATTTATATTGGTATATACAAAAAATCGTATGTACAATTGTATACAATATATACAGTCTCTTTCTGTACTCTTCAGTGTGTTTAAATTTGAGTAATTTTTAAACCAAAGAACAAAATTGATCCAAGAAAAGATTATTGTTTGGTTATTTTTTTAGGGTAAATAATACTTCTAGAATTCAACTTTGCGAATTTCGTAAAACCCAGAGGGGATCCAGAGTGCCAAAAGCATAAATAACAGTGATAAGGAATGATCATGCTTGAGCTCCTGGATACTTGGGAAAGTAAGTGTATGCTTTCTTCTTCTTTTCTTTTCTTTTTTTTTTTTTTTAATGGTATATTATACCTTTGACCTGTGAAAGAAAATGGATGTGTTTATCCCTTTGTTTAGTCAATTAGATACTTGCACTTTTCCCGTTATAGCATTAACAGTAATTTTCCCACAAAAGGCTTGTTGGGTTCCAGATCATAGTTTAAAAATTGTTTAAAAATTAACATTCCCGCAGTGTGAACAATGAAGTACTAAAGAAATAGTCTAAATAAGCAGGCATTAAATTTTGCATGTATGTATTGTATTACTGTTTCTGTGCCATAAATGTTTCAGAGTTTTTAGAGGCATTTGGCACAGTATAGTTTCTTTAAACCATTCCTTGGGCCTTGTGGCCTTTTCTTGCAAGAATCTTGCTTCTAGTGGTCATGTGCTCATGAACAATCGCTGTTATATAACCTCTGGATAACCATTTACAAAAAAAAAAATGAAGATTTCAACAGTTATTTCTGCGTAGTGTAGTGCTATGGCTTATGTTACACATGTTAAACAGCTTTTAATATTAATTCCATATAGTGCAATCAAAGCTTGAAAAATCTGGTTGGTACACAAAGACACTTATTTTAGACATTCCTTCCCTTAACCTCTAAGTGTTCTCCCAACTATTGAGGGAATGCTGAGTTAACTAAAGAGAATACAAGGAATCTTTTCTCGCACCTTTGTGTGAATTGAAATGAACATAAATGATATGATTCAGCTGTTCAGTCAAATCATATACATCAGTGAGTGAATGGAATTAAACAGATGCAAGCTTAGATATACAACATGGGCAAATTGACTTCATGTTGCCATTAAATGAAGCTTTCCTGCTGTCACTGAATGATGGCAGTGAAAATAAATACCATCTATGTTTTGTTACCTTCTATTATTACTAAGTGAAATAAGAGCTTTCATAAAACTTTTAAAATCAATTTTTTTTAAAGTGTAATGAGAAATATTAAATACACATAGGTTATTTCAGCAGGAAGATCCTAGTCGTATCTTGACTAGACATTACTTTTTTTCTTCTTCTGGAAGATAAAAGTTATGAGGGTTAAAATAGTTACTGTCTCATAGCTTTGGGAAGCAAAACTTTCTTACGATTGTCTGGCTAGCTATGGAGAGGAATGTCAGAGAATACTGTGGATATGACCAAAGTCAGTTTCCCTTCAAAGTATCTGTCTGCTTCAGTTTAGTATGACTTGCCTCACTTCAGAACAGTTCAGTTAGAGATTTCCACTTGGAGGAAGCTGTTTAAAAAAGGATGAAAGGGGTTTCATATTTACCTTTTCAAAGTGTAATAATCTTAGAGATTGTTTCAAGAATAAATCACTTGGTCTTAAAAGAGCTACCAGCTTGCCAGTGTTGGTAATTAACTGTTACCTTTCTGAAGAATATTTTGGTTAGTTCTACTGTAATTGCTTTATACTGCTACTGATTTCACAGTGCAGACAAATAAAATGATACCTTTTTGTCTATGGGGATATAATCTGAAGGTGAACATGATTTCCTAGATAGTGATATTGGAGACTCTTATGAAAAAAGATTACCATTCTTTTCTAAGCATTTTCCATTGGTAAAACATTGCATTACATGCAGTGGTGACTGCCTCTCTGACAAGGTGTGTAATGCTGAGATTTTTGCATAGGTCTTGTCTGTCTAAATCCATGCAAGAAAGTTGGTGTGCCCTGGTACTAACCCAGCAATATGACTGCAGGCTAAGTGCAGTTCCCACTGCAGTCTTGCCTGTCCATTAAGTTTGTGTTCACTGGCACCTCATCAGGACCACTTCCATGAGAGACATTTAAGAGCTTCAGAGCTTGATTGGCCAAAAGCAGTGGGGAGGGAGTCTCTTCTGTCAAGCGCTGTTGCTTTTTATTATTTATTTATTTATCTTTTTTGCTTAACACTTTCTTCAGATGTTTTCAAAATCACAAGAAGCACAAAGTGTTTCGGAAGGAAGAAACTGAGGTGGAAAAGTTACAATTGCATTGCTGTACCTTGTTCACTTGCACTGTTTAAGAACATATGAGTATAGAAACTTATTGTATGCTGCTTTTATCACTGTTTTGTGTGCATGATCTCTCTTCTGCTACTTTCAAAGCAATGTAGTGTGCTTCCTCTGATCTGAGTTTGTTTTTTGCTGCTTGTCCGCTACAATGACACCTTAGCCTTATTGGCCTTCAACTCCTTAATCCTCTCTGCTCGCTACCAGGATCCATGTGCTGCTTATTCAGTGAAGATGTTAATGGTGTACTTTTTCTTTCCTCAAGAGACAAACCTCGAGAACAAGGATGTAGATTTCCTTATTGAGAGAGGACTAGAAGTTCTAAAAATGTTGTGCAAGTATTGTTAGAGATTCTTCTTCTATGGCCTCTTCTTCCTGTCACCCATGCTTTCTCTAGCATGTGTTGGCAATCTGTTTGTCTACCTGAACTCATCTCCAGGTGCTAAGATACCTTAATTAAAAAAAAAGTAATTCCTGTCTCCCGAGAAAGGCATAAAGTGGCAAAAATGGCATTGATCCGTGTCAACAAACTTAAGTACTACAAATATATGCAGTAATCAGTGAATTAATCTTGGAGTTTCCTTTAATAGGTTTCTCAGACTTAATGAAATACTTTCCAGAAGTCATTCTTAGGCAATTTAACAATTTAGTTGCCTGTGATTATCAATATATTCTCTTACTTAAAGATCCAGTAATAATTCTGAAGATTTTGACCCGCTTAGCAGCAGTATTAATCTTCTGGGATGATGGCAATACTGTTATGCAGTTTTTACCAGAGATAAAAATTTGGAAGTTTCTTTTGGTTAGATCTAGCAACATCCAGGGAGCCTGGGATATATCATGAGTAATTGAATTGCAAAGATTGCAGAGGCGTAATTTGAATGATAGAAATGTGAAAAACTGAGATAAACTGTTTGTATTGTATCAACGTTTATACCAACTGCTATTTTAACAGCTTATATAGTTCTTTGATACGATTTTAGCATTGTAGTAAGCATTGATTTTTAAATTTAAAGTTGTGTATCCATACTCAGTAGTAAATCCTCTTTTTTTCCCCCTTTTCAGATTACACTTTACATCAGTAGAAATGGACAGCAGCAGTTTCATTCAGTTTGATGTGCCTGAGTACAGCAACACTGTTCTGAGCCAATTGAATGAACTCCGCTTGCAAGGAAAGCTATGTGACATAATTGTGCATATTCAGGGTCAACCATTTCGAGCCCATAAAGCAGTGCTAGCTGCCAGTTCTCCATATTTCCGTGACCATTCAGCATTAAGTACCATGAGTGGCTTATCAATATCAGTTATTAAAAATCCCAATGTTTTTGAACAGTTGCTTTCGTTTTGTTACACTGGAAGGATGTCTTTACAGCTAAAGGATGTTGTCAGTTTTTTAACTGCAGCCAGCTTTCTACAAATGCAGTGTGTCATTGATAAATGCACACAAATACTAGAGAGTATTCATTCAAAGATCAGTGTTGGTGATGTTGACTCTGTCACTGTTGGTGCTGAAGAAAATTCAGAAAACCGCAACGGAGTTAAAGACAACAACTATTTTGCCAGTCCTATTGAGATATCGCCCCCCTATTGCTCTCAGGTGCGACAGTCAACAGCAGGCAGTGATCTTAGGATGGAAACTGCTCCGGGCAAAACTCTGCGCAGTCGTCTGCAAGAAGAAGGGCATTCGGATCGAGGAAGCAGTGGGAGTATGTCTGAGTATGAGATTCAGATTGAAGGTGATCATGAGCAAGGAGACTTGATAGTAAGGGAAAGTCAAATCACAGAGGTGAAGGTTAAAATGGAAAAGTCTGACAGGCCAAGTTGCTCTGATAGCTCTTCCCTTGGTGATGATGGATATCATACTGAAATGGTGGATGGAGAGCAAGTGGTGGCAGTCAATGTTGGCTCCTATGGGTCTGTGTTACAACATGTTTATTCATTTACCCATGCCTCATCACAGGCTACAGGGGTGTCTGAAGCCTTTGGAAGCCTAACCAGTTCAAGTCCTTCAAGGTCTATGCTGAGCTGTTTCAGAGGGGGGCGTGCACGGCAAAAACGAGTGTCCAGTGGTCACTTGCACAGTGATGTTCAGAACGTGGTGCAAGGGACTGACAGTGAAACCATGGTGAGTAACCCAGGATATGAAAATAGTCCACGGGAAAGAAATGCAAGAGGTCATTGGTATCCATACAATGAGAGGCTAATTTGTATCTACTGTGGAAAGTCTTTCAACCAGAAAGGGAGCCTTGATCGACACATGCGATTGCACATGGGAATAACTCCTTTTGTGTGCAAGTTTTGTGGAAAGAAATATACCCGCAAGGACCAACTTGAGTATCATATTCGTGGTCACACAGATGACAAGCCCTTTCGCTGTGAGATCTGTGGAAAATGTTTTCCTTTTCAGGGTACTCTAAACCAGCATTTGCGAAAGAATCACCCTGGAATAACAGAAGTACGAAACAGAGTAGAGTCTCCAGACAGAACAGAGGCATTTGTAGAACAGAAAGTAGATAATGATGCTTCAGGTTCTGAAGCTATGAATTCTAGTATGGAAATTCATTCAATGTCTAACACATCTGATTAAAATTCTAAGTGCAACCCAAACAAGCACATTAATAATACATTTTTAATTTTTTTTATTCTTTCAGTAATCTTCAGTACAAGTATAACAGCCTGGAGAAGACTACATAAATGTTCGTTCTTTGTGAAGGAGGCTGTTTTTGTTTTCCCTTTTTCTTGTGAAGATACTCAAAATACAAAAGACAGTGCACTGGGGAAAGGATAGGAAAAGTCTGCTAAAGTGTCCCTATTGCTTGATCTGTCAAGCATAATTTACTGCAGAGAAAGATATTAAAATAAGATAGCAGCTCTGCTGGGTATACCAAGGAGCTTTAGTCTCCCTTTATTTCTTAAATCCTGTAGCTGATAATGAGGATTATGCAAGACTAAGGATGAGAGAGAATATTATCCATTTGATTCCTTCCGTGCATCACAATGGATTCTATTCATTTTTACTGTTTCTGGTAGTTAGTCTGCTTATATATGTAAAATTGCTTTATATATATATAAAACACTTTCACTTTTCCTGTTCAGGTTGAGGTGAATGTCAAAGTATGTCAAGGTTTATACTGTGTACCAGTTTTTCAACTGCTGGGTCTTCTCTCTGCCTAGGAATTAGGACTGTGGGAAGATGTTTTTGATTTTTAGAAGAATGTTTGGTTTTTATTTTATTAAGTGATTACTTTGTGTGCAAAAGTGAGCAAAGTGAATTACATTATTTTAATAGCTTTGCTTTATAACATATGTAAACCAAATGCCGTAAATCTATTAAATTATGGTTAAATTGTTTGGGTTTTTGTTAGTTGTCTAGAACACAACCTGGACAACCTGTGGTGCTGACCTTTTTTTATATATAGAGATAGATATAGATCTATATATATATAAAAAAAAATAGGAAACCCAAAAGTAGCATTGTGGTTTTAAATGTGTTTTTACTGGCCTCAGAATCTACCTTTATTTTGTACTGTAGAAATGTACCAGGTAACTGAATTTAACTTCTTCATCCTCTGTGGTTGCCTAATACTAACCTGAAAGGATGGTGTAGTTTAAACTACAGTACTTCCAAGCAGTGTTGTAATGTGTCTCTTCACAGAGAACTGTTTTCAGGTGCACATTGACTTCCTACTTACAGCTCCAAGTGATACATTAGCATTAGCACTTGGAATTTGTACGTTTTTGTATAAAAAAAAAATATTCTATGGGAATTGTGAGCAATATGTCTGTTATTTTATGTGTTAGTATTACAAAGAGTTGCTATGGCTTCCCCATTGTCTCAGTGGTTGCTTTCTGCATAAAGAAATCACCAATAACGTTAAAAGTACTCTAAAATCTTTGTTTCACTTTTTTTTTTTTTAAACATGGTGCTAACTTCATCATTTAGGTCAGTATAAGATATAAAATGTGAAACCTAATGGTAACAGTGAAATAAAAGAAAAAAACAATTTCTTAAGAGACCTCAAAAGCAAGAGCTGGCAAACACTACTGTGTAAAATTCTACCTGATAAGCAGAATTTGGTTAATAATGTATTCTTTAAAATACAGAGGAATTATGTTTTATATAATTAGTCCATATGTTTCTTTGTCAAATATGAAAAAATTGTATTTGAATATGTTCTTTAACTCTGAAATTTGGAAATTAAAAGCTTATTCCTAAATTACCTGAAAGCAAAAAGGTAGGTTTGCTATCTTGTAATTCTTTTTGGACTTCTGTAGATCAAATTGCTCTATGTAGATTTAAAAACACTTTTCAGGCACTTTGCCCGTGAAATTGGGGCATATTTTGTGCAGTTGCTTTTTAAAATACACTAGTTTTTAATATTGTGACAGTCCGCAACAAGGATTAACAGTATAAACCCAACTTGCTCCATAGGAGCAGTTTCAGTTAAACTGAATACCTAATTTGCCTTTCCCTCCTAGAACCGCCTAAATTGGGGAGATGGGGGGTTGGGAAGTATATTTTCTTCTTGAAGTAACAGTAAAATTTTTGTTTCCAATAAGGGATATTATATGTCTGTCTAGGGGAAATAGGATGTCTATATGTTTACCCTCTTAAGTACACATTGGTGTTTCTGATACTGTTTTTTTTTTGTTGTTTGGTTTGTTTTTTGCTTTTCTGATTTTTTTATATATGTTTTTAAAATAATTAAATGCAAAAAAAAGTCTTTTTAAAAAAATTAAGATTGAGAAATGCAAAATCCAAGAAATTCAGTTATTCTTAAACCCTCATCTTGTACTTGTGCTGTGATGCCTTTGGCGTGACTATTTTCATGGTAATGTAAGTTGAAGATAGCAGGATATGGGCTATTAATAATGTATTTCTTTAAATTTTGTGTGTCACAATCTTAACATTATTTAAATATAGTTATTGTATTTGTAAATTTATTATAACTGGTTTGAGTTTACCAAAGAGTGACTTATCCAAAATTGTCTCTGACAAAAAGTAAATAAATAAAAACAAACAAAAAACACATCACTTTGATTGTACAGGTTCAGGTTTAAAATTTTGAAACAGGACTGTTAAGAGGCAGGAAATGACCTCTTTTTCTACAATATCATGATCCAACAGTATGCAAGTTCTGCTTGCTCCTATTCGTGTTTATATGCCATTTACCTTTCCACTGCTAGCAGTGATAAGAATGATCAAGCCATAACACAGTACTGTAAAGTTAAGCAGTGCTTCAAAGGATGCATACATAAAACATCATTGAGCATTATATTTACACTTACAAAGTGTGTGACTCTGGTAGAAAACGAACTTCAAACCTGGCAACAGGAATTAAATTGTGCCTTGTCACATAATAGTATGCCAGGTTTAACATTGCCATGAAACATGTAACATTATCTAATTGAAGTTCATTTCACAAGTCCACCAAGACAAAATATGCTGTGTTATTATAAACAAATTATGGAAGTACTGTTCCGTGTCTTGTTTCTGTACAATTTTAGGTTAGCACAGAGCTGTTATCATTTCATTTGCAGCAAAAGTCAAAAATATGAAGAAAAGTTTGACAACAAAATAAATCATGAAATCATATAGGCTTGTTCATAATTGAGTCTCTTCTTAATCTACCTTTTTAATTATAGACAAATGTGAAAACAGTGACAGTGTCCTTTCCTCTAGATGTTTAACCTATTACAAACTGTGAAAATAAAGGATTTTATATCTTTGCTAATGTTTGTGGTTTCAAACACTTAGTTTTCTTAATCGGTTATCTTCCCTATAATTTCTATTAAATTTGTAAATATATTTAGTAAATAGCTATGTAAATATTTAGAGGATATTAGAAGTTCCGTTTGGTCAATACAGCCTCAAGATTGGCCCTGCATTTTAGTGTGAATTCTTTCAATTGCATATAAAGGATACTGTCAATTCACTTTTAGCAGAATATACTGTAGGCCAAAATAGGTAGTTTTTAATGCAACCTTCCCAAGCATTAATTCATATTTATGCCGCAGCCTTTGGTTGACTTTTAGATAAAAACGATGAGGCCTCCTAATGTTTAAACTGAAATTTAGGAAGGAACAACAAGAATATCAAGGGCTGTGAAAAGATTGAATGAGCTTTACATTCAAAAATATATATCTTAATTGATTTTTTTTGTATTAGTTTACTGTGATTCTTTTATTGTTATTTTTCTAAATGGGTTTCACATGAAACCCTTGAAAGGGACTCAAATATGCAACACCTAATCTATTTTGCAAGGGAATTTTACCCTTGAATGGTGCTTTTAGACTGGTCAGGGTTATTTATTAAATTTTATATTTGAAAGTATTTGGGGAATTGTGTAAATTCTTTATATGAAACTGTTTAGTTCATGAATTGTAAATTTCATAATACTCAGTGACTGAATCAATTTTAGTGGTCATTCAAAATGTTCAAATTGTATAACCTTTGTGCATTTTACATATCTTTTAACAAGTGCCAGAATAGTTGTATTTAATATTGTAGTTTTAATGTTACTTGCACATCCCTGTAAGCATTAAGTTAGTTATGCAAGTTTACATTTTAAAAAAATGCTAAACAAATAAGCTTGGGACATGTGTTCCTGTTTTTCTTCAGGGGATGTGAAGCTAAGTGTCAATAACTGAGCGGTTTTGCTCATAGTTTATACAACTAATTCCTCTTACGGTAGATACAGTAAACTGCTGTTTTTCCACTTTACGTATGCTATGAATTCAACCTTGGAACTTGTATTGCAAGTCTTTGGTTGTATATCTGATTAGAAATAGAAATTATGCACAATTTTTAAACTGTTTTGTTTCTGACTGAGAAATGGTATTTTAAAATGATTTTTATTTGTTTGATTGTTCTTCGTTATAAATATTTGAACAGTTTGAATGACTTGACTTGGTGTCATTATCTTGCAATATAAACTGGTAACCTCACAACTCCACACTTCATCATCATGTGAAGTAAATGAAGCTAGCTAAGCTGATGCTGTAACAATTAATAACTTGCCATTAAGGATTATTTTATAGCATGAATTTGAAAATATTTATTCAAATGATATTTTACTCTTGTATTCGATTTGTTTTTAGATTTGTGACATGAATATTTCAGTGCTGCTTTATTTTGTTCTGATGAATATGCTTCTTGCTTGTAAATTGCCTTTTTTATGGTATAAAGTCAATGGGAATTGCTGTTTGTAAATTAAAATGCTTCTAGAGCATATCTGTCGTGTCAGCGTCTAAATTCAGGTATTTAATTAGTAGAGGACTTGTGTTTTTATCACTTCAGGAAAAAATATCTTTTAAAAAATGCAGTTTAATACAGATATCCAAGTATCAGTTGAGAATCAAAAGACTCTAAGAGACAAATGACACAGAAGTTTATCTCTTTTGACAGCCTTGCTGGTTTAGTTCTGAGCAGGTAATTGTTTTGGTATTATGCTGCAAAAACTTGTTTGACCCTTAAAGCAGAATGAAAAACCTGGTGGCAATCTGTTTAACACCAAGCTAAATGCAAATCAGTTGGGATGGGAGGTGTGTTTTGTTTCCATAGCAGCTTGTTAAATATCATATGTATGAGTAGAACTAATGCTGTTCTCAGCAAGTCTAGGATACCCTTCCTAGACAACAAGCTCCATTTCGCTAGAGTAACCAGCAGCTACCTGGTTACTTACAGCTGTCTGATGAGAGAGCTTTGTTTCATTGCAACTGGCTGTTGACAACTCCCTAAGTGCCTTTATAACAAGCAGTTTCTAATGGTAGCTAAATGCATCCTAAACTGCAAGTATTAAATGTCCTATCACTGTTTTGCTGAGATAGGTTGATCCTTCCTGGGGACAGCTAGAATCTTGCAGAAAGCATTTTTGCTTTAAAATTCATAGACACACATCTGTTACTACTTGGTTAAAATTTATTGGCATTGTGGCCAGTTTTTCATTGTGTATGAGATGTATGTAGCAAAAACTTTTGTTCTGATAATAAAGTTCAAATGAGTTGTAACCTTATGTGGCAGCAAGAGGTGTGTTTACATAATGTTAATTCAGCTGAAGGATATAGTTCTTGAGCGGCTTCTCCCTGATTTTCTCCTGTAGACCTTATTGCTATCATCTTCAGAATTAAGAACTATCCAAAATATATATATATCTGCTCAAATCCCCTATGCTAAAAGATCATTCATGTCTTTTTCCTTTTTTTTTTTCCTCTGCACTCCGAATTACTTGTGAAATGTGGAATTAATGTTGCTTTTATCTGAGAAGTGGGACAGAACTTAGCAAACTTCAGCTAGAATCTTTTTCCTTCCCCACCTCCTTTATTTCCTGTTGGCAGAATTCTTTCATCTGGTGAGGATTCAGTTCTCTCAGAAAACACTTGATGTCCTTCATTGAAAGCTACTATCCGCAGAACAGTAATACAAGCAGCTTTGTGTTATCTGCGTAGGGTTGTGAGTTGGAAAAAAGTGTAGGCTGAAATGCTCCTCAGCAACTACATTATGAAGATTATACATTGGTTTATAGCAGATAGTCAGCACAAATGATTCTAGCACAAACGTTACACCACACTGGCCACCTTGTGGAAGTTGCTTTTAGGATGTGTGTATGCAGAAAGGACTGCACACAGCAATGGGCGCAGACTCCAGTATCTCTTAGATACTTCCACTTGAAGGCAAGGAAGAACAAGCTTCCTCCTTGTTAGGTATGGCTGGCTACTTTCTATTTACTTTTAGAAACAAAATACAACATGTTTATTTAGACCATAGTATGCATGTTTAAGTTAGAGAATTCTTGATAAATTTTCATTTTGGAGCAGAATGTCCTTTAGAGTAACAAAGTGAGTTGTTTTGAATTGTTTTGGTTTTTGGGGGTGGGGGAGAGAGGAGGAGAAGGGGAAGTTAGGGAGCAAACAGAACAGTAGGTAGGAACTTCTTTCAAATAGAACTAGTATGAGTCTGCTGTTTTTGGAAATGTTTTGGTAAGAATGGAATGCAGAACATCAGAGCGGTCTTTATCTTGCACAGTGTGTTCAGCAGCAGCTGGATACAGTGCCCTGTAGTACAAGAGGTGCCATAAATTATTAAAAAGAATTTGAATTAGTACTGAAATGCAAAACTCCTATAAAGTGCACTCTTTCCGTTAAAATTTTAAATGGTATTCTTTAGAAAAATCTGCATTTTGATCGAGCTACAGTTTTGGTGCTTTTCAAAAGAACATTTATTACTACTCATAATGATTGCTTGTCCCTGGAGTTGGGTCAAGGTCATTAGAACAAACCTTGTACTTTAATGGTCATTCTTCTGACCTGCCAGTGCAAATTGAGCTTTCTTCTAGTTACACAGTACTATATGTTTGGAATCCAACCATGCTGAGTGGGCAGAAGATTGAATATGAGATCTCATTTCCTGCCAAACACATCTTAATAATAATAAAGTAGAATACCATTAGGGAATCCACATGCCCTTTCCCTGCAGCACAGAAGAATTAAAAACATGTTTCTGTGCTCTGATAAAATGCCTTTCTATACTGCCATGGTACTATAGATCTTTAATTGTGAATCAGACTCATGTTGAGTAAGGCATTTTCATATATAAATTTGTTTTTCCAAAGATCTTGTACTGCATCTAGCAAAATACAACAGACGACAGATGTAGATAGGAGAGGAAGATAAGTAAAGGTGCTGGTGGGAGCGGAAGATAGTGAGGAAATTTTGCAAGGCTGATGAAGAATTCATTGTTATGAGGCAGTATTAGAGAATGTACAAAGGTGCTTGTTTGAAAACGTAGCAATTAGACAAAGGACAGTGATCTTGACATAAGTGAAATTTGATGATAGGAAAATAGCTGCATTGAGGATAAATGGATAGGCTCTTAAAAGGGAAGATAAACAGTTGTTTTTTGAAAATAAAACTGGAGAAATCTGTGAAGGGAGAGATCCAAAAAGAGAAAGCTGAGATGACCAAAGCAATCATCTTAGAAAACAATCTGTATAGTTTTAATAATTCAAAACTAGTCAAGTAGTGAAATAAAGCAGGAATGAAGTTGAAAGTACATTGCAGTCAATTTTTTATACTGCATACAACAATATTTATCCATTCAAGTGCACAATATATCAGAAGATCTCACAGTATCTGTAAGGAGACTTTAAGATTAGTTTCTCTCCTTTTGCCCCAGAAAAAATTTCTCCACAGGACAAGGACAGCAGGTTCTACAGCACATTGAGCATGGAATTGAGCATGGTGGCTTCAGGTAATGGATCCCTTCCTTGCTGTTACTGACACGCGAAATAGAAGTTGTGAGGGTGCATATCAGAGTGTTAAGATTTAAAAATATCTCTGGGTTTAATTGAATAATGTAGGTGCTTTGGACTTAACTTAGAAATCACTGTGAGGGATTCTCTGTAGTTCTATTCTTTCCTAACTAACATTTTGCATAAGATTCCAACTTCAACTAGCTGTATGCAGGGATACACCACTGACCTTGGACAGATCAGGTTTGTTTAAAGTTGCAAACCATGGCAATAATTACAGTGCCATAGTACAGTATGCATGGTTAAAACTCAACTCATCTGCTTGTTTTAGTTTGTCCCTAATAACTTGGAAAAAACTTCAGGCTATTTTAGCACTGATATCCAATAAAGGAACAAGGTTGTACAAATCAAAATAACTTATTTTAAAAGTGCTAATTTGGTAAAGTTGTCAGAGAAATGCATAAAAGAAAGTTATGGTTACCAAAACTACTAATGTTTCATCATTTTAACAGCAAACTAGACTTCTAGGTCTGAGATAAGCAGTTCAGGCCTGGTGTTATCAGAACTGATTTAATTTGGTTCATTTCTCCTACTTTTATACATAGCATTTCTTGTTTCCTTAAGTCCTGCCTCTAAGTTTTAGTAGAATCGTACTGTAAACCGTGTCCACTGTTGTCGAGCTCTGACTGGCTAGTGGGTGTCAATGTTCTTCGCCTACAGGATGCTGCCCAGAACTGTTGTGTATGATCAGCAAGGTCCTGGAAGCTATCTCCTGTAGTAGAGTCAGCAAAAGGAAAGATATGGCCATTTCCATACAAAGTCTTAAGTGGGGATGAGATACATAGCAGAGAAAGAAAGCCACTGTTCATTTTATTTGATGCACTTGTAATGATTTGGTACGTAAAATGCTCTGCAGCTCCTCCAGGCTAGGGCCGATCTGAATTCAGCACAGGTCCCAGATTGCCACATGTAGAAGCAGTACTGCAAGTTGGCCCCTTTCAGCCCACTGGGAGTCAAAGGCAAAGATTATGTATAGGATCATTTAAGAGAGCCGATGAGAAAGTTTGTTTTATGCTAAAAAAATATGTTCAGCTGTCCTGGGTGTACCTGCTGATACACTCCACTATATTTTTTAATTAGTGTAAACTTGAGACAGCTTGACAGCAAACCAGAACAAACAAAGAGCAGGACACGTTGTACAGTTTATTTTCTTGCAGTAATTATAATGGGAAAAAAATGGAATCTGATCCCACAGACACTTCATTACATATATCAAATAAGATATTCCAATTTACTGTGAATGGATTTAGGAAATATTTCAATTGAGTGTTCAATGCATTGGCAGAAGAGATGGAAACTGTTCACTAGATTTGGGGAAGATTATAAGACTCAAGGTTTTGTTTTTAAAATCAGACTATTCCTCCATGCAATGCGCCTACCTGAAACAAAAATCATAAATCGATTCAAGGCCACTTTTGGTCCTGGCACCACGAGGGGGAGCTGCCTGACTCCTCTAAAACACAACGGATCCAGGCTGGGGTCGCGCGGGAAGCGGGGCCGGCGCCACCCCAGGCGGCTC
>JAUBOD010001040.1:138637-164663 GCA_032353885.1 Nothura maculosa | reverse complement strand
GGAGGGCGCCCCGCGCAGGGCGCGCGGAGCAGCGCGGGGGTCATCGGCGCCGTGGAGCGTAGCCAGACAGGCCGGCGAGAAGCGGGGCAGCGACGACCCCTGCAGGACGGGCTGCTGCCGGGCGGCCAGTGCTCGCCCCTACGGAACAGTCTGGTCTTCAACGGCAGCCTCGGCCTCGTTGAATGCCTGGAACGGGCCTATATCCACAGGTAACGCGACTGCATTTCTTCAGCAATTCCGGGGAAAAGGTGCGGGGAAAACACCGGCCACGTACTGCGCGGGGCTGCGCGCCGCAGGCGTGCACGGTTCCTCCGGAGCGGCGGGCAGAGCTCCCGAGCTCCGTGCGCGCCCTCTCAAGCCCCCGCCCGCCAGCCTCGGCCCCGGAGCCGGGCTCCGGCCTGGGGCAGGGACGGGAGGCACCGAGGCCCCGCTCGCACCTGCAGGCGGACGCCGCGGCGGCAGCTCCTGCGCACTGGCTCCTCATCTGCATGCTCCCGCCGCTGCCCCCAGCGATTGGTGGATACTCCGAGACGGAGCAACAATTGGCTAGCGCGACTGCCACTCCGATGCGGCCCGTGCCCGCCCCGCCTTCCCGCTCGGCCAGCCTGGGCCTCGGCAGCGGCGGTGGCGACGAGGGTGGGGGGCTTGGCCCAGCGGGCGGCGGCGCAGAGGGCGCCCCCCGCCGAGCGGTCCCACGACCGCGGGGCGGCGCCGCCGGGCGGCCGCTTCTCCCAGGTAAGCGCCATTGGAGCCTTCGCGCGCGGGGACAGGTGAGTGCGGCCAGGCCGTCCCGCTCCCTTCGTCAAAGGTGCCCGCTCGGGCGGGGCCTGCGGCCAGGCCCGACCGACAGTCCCTGGGCATGCCGGGCGCCCCGACCTCGTCCTCGGCGAGGAGCGGCGGGCGCAGCCGGTGCGCGGTGGGGGGGGGCTGAGGGCGGCGGCGGCGCCCCCGCGCGGCCCGCGCGCAGGTGCTCGGCGGGCGGCGCCGCCGCTGAGGAGGCTGAGGTGAGGCGAGGGGACGGCGCCCCGCCCGGCGGCGCCGCGCGCGGGGCTGCGAGGGAAAGGGGCGGCTGGAGCAGCCGAGCGGAGCGGAGGTGGATCTCGAAGCGCTCGCGAAGGAGCCGCAGGGCTGGGCTGCGCTTGGGTGCGGAGCAGCCAGGGCTGCCGCCGAAGTTGCCAGCCGGGAGCCGCGGGGAGCCCGTAGGATGTGGTTTGTTATCTTGCCTGGCGCTCCGAGCCCAGCCGAGCTGCTGTCCTGTCTGTGCTTGAAATAGCTTTAAACCAGAGCTGGCCCCGGGCATGTGGAGATCGTAGTCCTTGCCTGAAAGCACTTCAGAGATGCGTGTAGCAAACTCTTGTTAGCACGAGCTTCTTCATTTAAGACTTCTTTTAAAGTTGAAGGATCGTGGTGACTAGGCGTTGTGCTTTGCGTGTTAAAAAGGTTCCAAAGAATGTGTGATAAGGACAGAACAGTGTGTTCATCCTCTGGATCACTTTCGTTCTGTAGAATAGCACCCATTTGCTGGTTGTAAAACTCTTACTTCAGCCTTTTTTATGGGGGGGTGGAATTATATACTTTACTCATTTGTTCTAGATTTATTTTTTGTTTACTTAAGAGACATCTAGAAATCAAGACAAGCAGATGTTCTGCTCTTGTGTTTTGTTCCATTTGAACTTTATTTCCACATCTGTACCACTCTTCCAGATGAACCCTGTGTTATACTTAGAAGCGTTACCAATGAGAACTTTAGGAAATGAAAGTTCATTCATCTTCTATGCAAATTTTGTAAATGTCTTTTAACCATATTTATTAGCATCAATAAAAGCTTTATTTTTTTTCCTAATCAGACAGAAAATGTGATTCTGTTACCGTAGTTCAATTTTAATTCAATTTTAATTACACTTATCTGTTTAAAATTTTTCTTCTAAAATCTTTGTTCACCAGCAACAGTCCATACACATTTTATTTTAAAGCCTTAGAACCAAGTTATAGATTTCTTCTAAAACTACTGAATATAAGTTGAGATTTCTTGGCTGCTAGTCCAGATGCTGAAGTCTGGAAGAGTGCTCATATAGTCCTAGCAAAAGACAAATGCATCATGAAGCTTATTACTTAATATTGATTATCATTGTCTGAATAAAATAATAGGGAAAATGATGGGAGATTAATT
This sequence comes from Nothura maculosa, assembly GCA_032353885.1. Taxonomy (NCBI): domain Eukaryota; kingdom Metazoa; phylum Chordata; class Aves; order Tinamiformes; family Tinamidae; genus Nothura; species Nothura maculosa. Next base: position 162,493 of record JAUBOD010001040.1, on the reverse strand, counting down.
TCATAAATTTCATAAAATATTTAAAAACAGAATTATTTGTGTGGTCAGGCTCTATGATTCTGTGAAAGATTAGTTTCATCAACGAAACCTAACATTGTTCTTGGGTGTGTTTGTAAGAATTGACTAAAGTAACATGATAACTATAGATATTCTTAATCAAACACTCTATTACTCTGATATTGCAGCTGAAAAAAATGTATTATCCTTTCAATAACAAACACAATACATAGTTTAATTACTGTATCAGATATTTCTCTGCCAGTGGCTAATTGAAGAATTTTGTGTTAAGGCCAAATAGAAGTGTTTATGTGGAGGAAGAGATGTTATGTGCTGGCTCCTTTTAATGCACAGGAGAGTGCATCTTGCAGAGCAGTCTTTTTGCAAATGATGTAGTCAAAATAAGTAAGCAACTCAACGTGAACTCTCAGGACAATGTTGCAGCAAACAAGTGCTGTCTTTGAGCATATAGGCAACAAAGTAGTGAATAGGATTAGGGAAGAGATTTAAAGTTCTATAAAGCACAGGTAAAAATGATAGCAGGCTATAATGCACAGTTTTGAAACCTTTGTTTTTAAAAAAGGAAGGTAAAAGCTTTGAGTGCTCCAAAAAGAGCAGTAAAAATGTTTTAAGAATGGGTGATTAGAGACTTATATAGCAAGATTAGTTTAACTGATTGAGTAGAGGATGAAGAAGGGTCTTGAACACAAGAGAGAAAAGTTTGCTGCCATCATCTTTAAGTGGTTAGCAAAAGCGAGTCAGAACATCAGCTCAGTTTTGTGGTGTTTTTTTGTTTTTTTTTTGTTTTTTTTTTGGTAAAGTCTAGAAAACAATATGTAGTGGGTGCATATCTAAAGCAATGTGTGTAGTCCTTCTATACCTACCTTCCAAGGTAATTACAAAATTTAAAAAGCTATGGAGAAAAGTTGAGTATAAAAGCAAGGATGTGGTTGCTCAATGAGGACTGAGCAGTAACCTGCCATAATCTGCCAGAGTTGGCTGAGAGGGAGTGTGGTGTCTTTATAACAGTATCATTTGAGAAGATGAATAGAAAGAGTTGTTTTTTAATCGTCTTTTTTTTTTTCTTTTTAATACAAGAACTAGAGAGCATAACAGAAAACAAAGAACTAGAGAGCATAACACTTTCAAGAGCAGAGATATTCAGTAAAAATCAGTTTAGACTGCAGAGCTCCTCATCAGAGATGTTGTGGGTGCTCCAGGATGATGTAGATTTGAGAAGCATCTGGTTAGATTAATAAGGGAATAAATTAATGAGAGAATTTTTCATGTTTTTTGGAGTGCAAAAAAATTCATCTTTGAGGAATTCTCTGAACTGCAAGTCATGATAGATTGGAATCGTACTTTGGGGAAGCAACGCTATGTGCTTTCCCAATTCTTCTGATTTTCTTTATATTCTGCATTTGTGGAGAAAAAAAAGAAAAAACAAGTTACTGATCTCCTTTCTATTTCAGGAAGAATCTTCCTTTAATTTAGTGAAGTTTACAGAGACATTAAAACATAAAGTCAGACTAAGCGACTGTAGTGATTTCCTAAAGTGCTGTGAATAGCAGGTTAGGTATAGCAGTGAAGCCACAGCTATGCAAAGCATACGTATTGTGAATCCAAGACAGTTAAAACATTGAGGGTGGAATGTGGAATGTGAATGTATGTTCATTGGCAGAATCTAACTCTGGAGTGTAATAATAGCATGTTAAAAAAATGTGAATCTTTTAGTATGTGAATCTTTTAGTAATTCATTTTATATGAATTGCTTAATTCATAAAAAAAAGATGTTGTTTGGGAGGAACCTCTGAAGGTCATCAGCTCCAAATCCCTGCTTATGGTGGGGTCTATTCAGGGCAGGTTCCTTGAGGACTTGTTGGATTTTCTGTCATCTGAGCTCTCAGATTCTGTAACACTTCTATGTGGCTTGTTCCAATGTGGCAGTTAAAATCAGTAATAAAATGAGTCCTTGTAAACACACACACACACAGGCATACATGTGTGAAAAATTTCACTGCTGGGGAGCACCTGATTGGGGGGAAAAGAAAAAGTGCATATTTCAGGTGAGGAATGCATAGTTTAGAAAGAATTGAGTTATATTATAAATATCACCATAATTCTGTTTCTTATTAATTTACAGGCATGTCATGCTTTTAAGCAAGAGATAAACCTCAACAGCCAGACCCAATGGCAAATTGGTGAAGCAAAATGGGTTGAGTACAGGCAGAAGAACCTTATGCCACCGTAAGTATGCAACTGTACCTACTTAAAGTAGCAGATATCATTTTTTTTTCATTTATATTTGATACCAAAGGTTACAGAAGTGTCTGTTAGTTCCCCTCTTTTTGAGGGGTCTAGAATTGTGACAGTTTGACAATATTACGTTGTAATACTGTGCATAGATTTTTTTTTTCTGTGAATGTTTTATTGAGACTACCTTAGAGTATAATTCTTGAGGCTTGTTAAGTTTTAAGTCTCTCAAACACACGCCTTCAAACCCCAGGCAGTCCTCAAATTTATTCTAAGGATTAATTGCTTTTGAAAGAGAACTACTGGAGAGAGAACAACTGATTTGTTTTGATAGGGATCAAGGTTGTATGGGGGCTTTTAACTTGACGTTTGTTTTTCAGTCTCTTAAGAACAAGTATTGCTTTTTGTGTTTATTTTCTTAAGTTGAGAAATACTTTTCACTTTACTCCTTTTCACCTTATGCAGCAGTGCTCATTCCTTTTTTCCTTATTTAAAAAAAATCTTTCTCATCCTTGATGTTTGAAGAGTCACTTGAAGAGTTGTTTGAAGGTTTCATTTGAGTTAAGGTAAAGATAAATATATTTACTTAGTGATGAATGTATATTTTGTTTCAGGACCAAATGTGTGTGTGTGTGTGTGTGTGTGTGTGTGTGTGTGTGTGTGTGTGTATTTTCTCCATTGATCAAAGAGTGACATTCACACCATTGAAAGTCCAACATAGTCTGCAGTTTCAGGGTGTAAGCAATCCCAGAATGGCTTTTTTGTCCTTGCAGATCTGTCTCTGACTTCCCAGAGAAGGTAAGTGCCAACCGCAGCCTCAATGAGCTGCCTTTGTAAAGTTGATTTCTGCAGACTATTAACTGAATTGTGTGGGTTAAGACAAGTGCAGCACAAGAGGGAATTGCAATACTAGGTATACATTTTTGAAAGGAAGTGGTCACTAGAGTAGCAGTATAGTGTTACTTGTCAGAAAATTGAGAGCAACAGTTTCAGAACACTTCTTAAAAAACTGTCATCATCATCAGGACACTGATCTGCACAATCCAGTCTGGTAACCATCATTAACTGATGTGCATGTTGCAGTCAAGTTTTCTTCACACAGTTCTCTATTGGAATGAGAATTTTGCCCTTCATTTCACTTTATTTTCAGCCAGGCTTTAGACCAGATTTCTATGCCAGGTTTATTGTCAAAATTGGAGAAAGTGGAAGAAACTGGTAGTCTGATGTTCTAGGAAGTGTCTTAGCTAGCTGAATTCTCAGCTTTGGCATCAGGATTCTGCACCTGTTAATGTTTTGAAACATCCTTTTCTGTATTATATCTATTTTGCATTAATTTTCATTTTATTGTGTATCTGACACCAATATCTTATTTTCAAACTTAATACAAAATAAAGATGTTAAAGGATTTCTTTAATCAAAAACTTAAAACTTGATTGTTTTTCTTTAACCTCCTCAGGGTCCAAAGCATGGCTCTCTTGTGCCATTGTTCCCTCCTTACACAATGCACACACGCACACACACACGCACACTTCATCGATTTGGGGAAAATAGCAGCCTACTTTTCCCATAGTTGCTGCTGTCCTGAAAGCAACTTATATTACATACCTGTTACTATAGCTGAAAGCCAGTTTGGAAGGGAAAGAGCTTTGTTTGATTTATGTTGTTAGATTTTGATTCTCTGGCAACATTGGAAGATGCCATTTTGCTTAGGATAAATGTATGTTAGTGATGAATATTTCACTTAGTTCAGCAGTTTCAGGTTGTGATCAGTTAACACAGGTGAGCTGATAAGTACTCCTCATATCCTTAGAAGTGTTTATAGTCTTTTTGATTATAATTCTGTGTTGATTCATTGATGATTGACAGATCTTGTGATCCTAAATCTGGGGCACATTTTGTTAACTGGGCTCAATTTTTGTATTCATGCTGATAGTAAAACAGTGTCAGCTAAATTGCTGCACTGAATCTTGGAGTGCTGTTGCTGTTTCCTCGCAAAATATGTAACTTCACTCTATCTTGTCACAGCCCAGTTGAGTTTTTATATGCAGGGTAAGTATTACTTCCATTATTGATGTTATTCATCATTAATTATAGTAAGAAGTTTCTCAGAGTAGTATGTGCATGAAATTACTTCTGAGCTACTTGTTCATAGCATGTTTCGTCTGTAGGTGGTACTGTTGCCTAAAGCATTGTGAAACATGTTAGAGACTTTCTAGTGAAACTGATCTAAAAAATATGTGCACAGGACAGCCACTGCTTATGAGGATCTTTAGGCACATAAATGTAAAGGCTTTTTAATCTTGTATAATGTAATTATTTTGTTTCTTACTAGACTGAGTAGGCATTAGTTATTTGCAATCAGGATTTTAAATATTCTAGAATTTCCTGTGTTGTAAAAAATGGCCACAGAGGTGTTTGTTTTCTGTTAAATTATTTCAAAAGGCCAAGCGTTTTTCTCATACAAAGCATTGTGACTGTTTAGGTAACTCATTAGGTAACATGAGCACACATTTTTGTATGTTTTACATGTGCATGCCATGTACTAAACCTGTCTGATGGAGTAGTGCTGGTCAGGAATAAAATGGTTTTACACCAGTGTTACTTAATGGTTCTGAGGTTTATGCGTCAAACCTTACCTTTTTAACATTGCCTTCTCTCTAGGTAATCCAGGGTTCCTGAAGCACTTGGTAGCTGCTTCTCTAAAAGGTTACAGTCAGTGGATAGATGAAGAAAATCTTCTGACCAGATATTTCCTGTCTGGCTTGCTGTGTCACTTTAATGATGACACAGTTATAAATTTTCTGATTAGAAGGATTTTGAAAATTTAAAAAAAAATTACAGTAAAATATTTACAAAGGAAATTTGGAAAAAAATATCATCCATAGCTATCCATGTATCTAGAACGACCAATATATGCATGGTTTTAGATACCTTTAGGCTAAGCATTTGAATGTAATTTAGCAATAATACCAAAAAAAAAGGTAGGTGTTTTTTTTCCCCTTTCCCCAAGCCTCTGGGCTGGAAATAGATGTAACAGATAATAAATAATATGTATTTCACATCAATGGCCAAATGTAAGCACAGAGTTGCAAGTGTAGCAGCATTATTTCATCCTGTTCTCATTCCATTTTCCTCTTTCACTATGTTAACTGGACTAACATAATCTCCTTTCTACTCTATGCCCACGGCATTGGAATACGACTTTGTTTCTGGTTCTTGAAGGAAAGAAACACTTTAATATTTAACATCTGGAGAAATAGTTTTAGAACTAAGAAAGAGGAAAATGAGGAGTACAATGGTTAAAAACAGTTCAGAAATAAAAGCGGTACTCTGTATGTGACATGTCATGAGAATGTCTTTAGTTTGTGACAGTTGTCAAAGAAGTGGTATTAAGACAGTGTTACTAGAGTCAAGAGGAGCCATTGTTCTTAATTTCTTTGTCTTGTTCAGTAATAACTAGTCATTCCAACATCAGGTAGCAAATTTATTTAGAAAGCCTGGTAACTTTAATTTGTTCCAACCAGGTTTATGAGTTCCAAGTTCCCAATCCAATCTTTTAGAAAGAATGTTTTAGAATTTTTTTCCCTCTCCTCTCATCATGACTTAGTGATGTCAGGAGAATGTCATAACCAACTGTAATCAACCTAATCATCATAATTAATGAAGGTAGAAAGTAGTCTTTGAAGTCAGCTGAGAATGACAGACAGATTTCAAAGCCTAGAATAACTGTGCCATAGCTGATCAAAAGTTTGTCTAGCTCAGCATTTTTCTCCAGAAGCAAAATTGGTTGTTAGTGATTGCCTAAGAAACAGTCATCAGTTAGCATTGCTTCTTCAGAATGCTCTTTCAACATGCCAGATCAATGTCAAAGGAAATTCCTTTGCCATAGGTATATCTCTTTGCTTCGGGGTCTTTAATGATATCTTGTAGGTGCTAATGAAAATGGTCTTTATATGCTTATTACTGGAGTTGTTTGAATTGACATTGCTGCTGTCAGATATTGCTGCTGCAAATATTGGAAAGTAGTTTTTAGTATTAGTTGCTTTTAAAACCTTTTTGTGCATAACCCAGCTGTTTTTTTTTTTTATTACAGTATGTCTAGTAGTAGCTCCCGTGCTATTTAATTTGCAGGATAATGCCTCTTGTGGTAACAGGTGTGGAAATAAATGACATTTACAGGTCTTCACAATAATAAAACTCCACTTCTGTCTGAAAAAGACAGTTGTTCCCCATGGCTTTCCTCAAGTGGATATGTAGATAAATATAGATAAATTGAGAGGTGAATCTTGGTGAAACCTGTGCCCATATGAGTAAGCAGTGTGTTTTTCATGTTTATTTGAAGTATTTGGAGGAAAAAAATATATTTTTACACTTGATTGCTAATTTTGCAATTCTAAAAAGCTGAATATTGTAGTTGAAAAGTATATTAGGACTTCTGTTTTCTAATATTAGAGCATCTCTGTGTCTCTTTGGTTTACTGAATGTTAAAGCCAGGAGTAAAAATTGTCTTGGACAGGATGCAAGATCACATATGGGATTTTTCTTTCCCCTTTCAGAGCATTTTTGAGCCCCCGCACACTGGAAAGCCTAGCCAGGAAGGCAGAGAAGGAGGAGATGGGGGAATATTTTCATGATCCTGCTATAAATGCCACATTTTAAAGAAATTACATCATGAAAATTGCTTTCCACTTCAGTATCTCTAAGGACTATTAATACAAGCAATTCCAGACTTAGAAGTACTGTGTTGTCTGCTAGTGCATAACCTATAAAGGTTTATTTTATCAGGAAGCAAGATAAAGGAAATTGCTTTTTGGCAGGTTTCTCTGAGGAGAACCTGGCATTATTCAAAATACAGTTACTGATCCAGCTTATGCATGTGCATAAAACTGTGGGGGTCAAATTGATTTTTGTCCTGTAGTGCCTCATAGCATGATAGATAGGGACTAGCCTGCCTCAAGGAGTAGAATCAGAGGTTGCTTTTATTCTCAGTTGCTGCTTGCTCTTTCAGTGTTCTCCTATTTGTGTGATCTAGATTTTATAGGTAAGGTTGAGGATGCAAATGGAAATGTGGCACTGTCAGTGCTGTGAGCACTTCCTGTACTTTGTGAATTTGCATGCTTGCCTACTGCACCCTTCAACTATTAGTATGTATGTGCACACCATATGTAAATAATTTTGCTAACTGTTAACACCATGTAGAAAGGATGTAGAGTGTCTGCAGTACTTCAGATTCTTTGCACAGTGGAACAGGACTACACGATGTATGTTAACCTGTTCCTAATAACCTATTTGGGTTTAGTAAGTAATAGTGATTAGAAATATTCAGATAATTTCTTCTTTTGCCTTTTGGCATAAAAATAATAATTTAATTCAGGATAAGGGTTTTTTTTGTCATCTATTTTGTAGATATTTGAATGTTGAGCAATTTTTGACCCAAATTTTGCTCTGTTTGCTATTTCTGACCTTAAAAGGATAGTAACAACAGCAGAAATTAATTATCTGCTCATTGAAGTTGATCCTTTTCTAGAGAACTTAAATGTCAAATGACCTTTTGATGAGACAGGTGTTTAGTTTGAGCATTCCTTTCTGCACAGTCCTGAGAATCTGGATTGCGTTAGCTTTTATACCTGTCTAAACAAGCTTTTACCTAGATGTCAATTGGATTTTCAGATCTAAATTCTTGCAAAACATCAATTACATAACAAACTGAGAGGGAAGTTCTCTGCTAAGGCCTCCTCTGAAAAGGATAAGTTGTACTGGACTGGATAAATAAAATGTCAGTATAGTTTTATGAAGACCAGTGCTATCTGAATTCAAATCTATTTCCATGTCAGTTGTTACCACTTCAGTGGTAGTTAGACCTGTGATACCTTCTTACATACAAATTATATTTGCCTGAGATGCAACTGATTTGGATCCATACGATATGTTCACATACGTTCACATAATGCATATCTTTAACATACAACAACTGAAATATCACAGAATTAGAGAGCTGGAAAGGAGCTCTAGAGATCATCCAGCCCAATGCCCATATATCCAAGAAGATTCCCTTTGAGATTCTCCTACTGAGATTTCCTGATGTCAATGAAATGTGATTCGTTGTTTGATGACCATGAATATGGTGTCTTGTCATTAATTATTTGTGCTTTTTTTGAAACCTGATCATTCTTTAATCTATGAGTATTACTGTTGTCATCAACATTTTTATTTATTTCTGAATTGTTATGCTTTAGCTTTTTTTTACACACTTTTCATCTCAACACAAGCTTCAACTGGAACAGATTGTCCATTCAAGATGTTAGGTTCTTTGTGATACCACATACCCTGTTTGTTTTTTGCACTCCGGTCTTGATTTCTTGAGGAAGCTAGAGATGGTATATTACATATGTGACTTTCTGTGCCAATTTGCAACCAAATATGTCTGCCTAAACCAGTCTGGAAAAAGTCTCACTTCAGTCCATGCTGTTGCTGGATTAGCAGAGGTCCTAGAGACTGATACTTGTAATTAGGGATGGTGATATTGGCAGCTTTTCTTTTCTGGAGAACTTTTACTCTTTGAAGCATGATATAAGGTGCTTTTAAAAACAGCTATCTGTATGGGTATTAGTGGAGACCTAAGCATCTGCAAATAGAATTTGTGCGTTAAGAAGACACAATAAGACTTCAGTCATCAATATGAGACTAATTTAAACAATGAGGAGGAAAGTGGGAGGAAACAGAATTTCTTTGTTCAGTTTATAGCCTAGATTTCCTGTTTTAAAGATGTCCAGCTGTATAAATGCACTCTGTCATTGACTTCATATAAAACTAATTGAACATAAATGACAAGCAACATAATATATATTATATATATATTTTTGCATTTGTGGACATAACAGAAATGGGGATAAGGACGAGGTCATGGCTTTAGTGATGGTCACTAGTACTCCTTTACAGTTGATGCTGTAAGCATACATATATCTACTTTGCAGGAAATCTGTTTTCATCATGTTGTCTCACCAGTGCTGGCAGAACTGAAGCTTCCTGCTTCTTAGGGAGACCATGTATAAAAGGAATGACCTTATGACCGATGTGATGATCACCTCTGCCACTCCAGAGGTACAGTTCACTGGTTTTGTTTTGTTGGTTCTTGTATCTAAATAGAATAGAATCTTACTATGACTGTCAGAGAAATCCTTTCCACTCTCTTGTCAGACATATTTCTTCCAAACAATATATTTGAAAATAAAGCACATTTAGAAAACGATGGTTCAGAGCATTCATGATTTACTCCTTTTTTTCTTTTCTTTTCTTGAAAATTACTGATTTAGCTTTATTTTAAATAGTATTTCCTAACTATTTGTTTTTATAACTAAAAGTTTTGAAAATAAAGCAGCTGTACCTTGCTACTGAGCTAAGAGCAAGGTAACATATCATCCAGATGGAGCAAGTCAAACTTTTGTTGAAATTTACTAGTCTATTAGGAAGAAAGTACTCTATAAATGCAATGGATATGCTCCTTCCCCAGCTCAACCTGACTTTTCACACGCAGGCCTACTCAGGTGTTAACCACCAGTGACATTATCTGATCCTGGTTGTTGCGCCTCTGGTTTCTTCCCCATTCTACCCACTCAGACATGAACAGCAATAACAGTCCTGATGCCTGCATCCTGATGGGGAGATAAGACTAACTGTGCATATACCAGCCAAAAGTTGTCTGAAATGGAAGAATGACAATAAGTTAATCATCTTATCCCATGAATATGGGGACAGCCCAAGTGCACAAAATCCAATCTGAACCTTGTGACTCAATGGGAGGATGTCCTTGATAATTCTGTGTGTAACTTGAACCTCCATGTAGTAAGTAATAAGTGACATTGCCATAGAATCTTGTGAAACCAGTGTCCATTGTCAATAAAACCTATTGCTATTTCTTTCACACGAGTGAAATGCATTGTGTCCACCACCCATTCCGTGACAGTAGAGACTTTATCTGTTAGTATCCTTTAGAAATAAGATGACTCTGTATACCATTTCTAAACCTTCATACTTTCATGTTATTTGCTGTGAGCAACTGACATTCTGTGTGTAGCTTCAGCACAGCCAACAGAACGCTGCTTGGGAATTAGTTATTTTACTGATTTTCATTTCTTTTCATATAAAACTTTGCAATTTTGTAAATCAACTGTAGTAAAGCTTGATATGCAAAGCACATATTTTAACGTGTAACTGGAGTTACTTTTCAGTGTCTGTGAAAGGTAACATTTTGATGTAATTCTTCCCCACTTGAAAAATTCCGCTTTAACCCTTAAGATAACTAAAGAACCATTGTAAGCAAGTTTTCTTACAGTAGTTTGCACCCGTAACTTGGTCATATTAAAACTGTGGTTCAATTTTCCGTGAAACAAGTCAGCTGTTTCAGGAATGAACTCAGCAGCTTTACAGAGGTCCTGATGTTTAAAAATCTTATAACAAAACACATAGTCCAGCTGTAGGCTGCAAAAAATCATTTTCTCAAACGGTACAAATGTCCTCAGACTAAAAAAAAATAGGTTTGCTTATAAGATGGACATTTTTAAAATGATATATATAAGCACAGTTTTGATAGTCCTCTTCAAAATCATTAAAAAGAAAATTTCATACACTCAGAATTATTTTATCTTTATCAGTATCATTTCGACAGAAGGTGGTCAGTTTGGCAAAATGCTCGAAACATTTATGAATCATGCTGATTTAAATAGAATAAGCATATGACTTTAAAAAAAATTGAACTCATTTTTACTCATAAATTTAAAAAAGATTTTTAAAAAATTTGATGTGAAATTCATTACTCTGCATATAAGCCTACTATTCTTTTCTTTGTAGGGTAGTAGCAGCTCAGATTCTTTGGAAGGGAGGAGCTCGGATTATGCCAATAAAAGCTACGATGCAGTTGTATTTGATGTATTGAAAGTAACTCCTGAGGAGTTTGCTGTAAGTAGAAATGTTTTTTTTGTATTTACATTTGTGTAATATTTGAGGCTCTGAGGATATAAAAATAGCATAAAACCTTTTTCTTTAAACAAAATATTTTAGACAAACTTCCAGTGTTCTCAAAAGCAAATTTATGTTTGTATAAACTTCAGAAGTGTAAACATGTCTTCAGAATTTATTCAGTACTCAACTGACTTAGCATATTGGGGTTTTTTTCTCGCTTAAAGTCATCTTTTTCTAGTCTTTTAGAAAACCCTAACATACATTTAAGAATTATGTTAGGTATCCATAGACTTATTTTTATTTTAATTGAAACCTCAAATACTCTGCCTTCCTGCTGAAACATTACTTTTTTGGAAACATCAGTTTCTTGCATCCTGGAGAGAAACTGCTTGTTAGAGATAAGAACTTTTACTCCTTAATAACAAAATGTCATTACCAAAATGAAAGCAAAGCTGTTACATTGCCAAATGCCAAATATAATTCCCATGTACTCTCCACTTTGTTTGTAACTTGCATTTTCACATTTACTTGTTAGGAGGCAGAAAGGAATTGCGATTACAAGCTAATTAAGCTAATTCAATGTTTTCATTAATATTCTGGACATCTAAATCATATTCCTTTCATTTGGTTTTAGATTCAATAGTATTAATCACAAAAAATAGTGAATGCAATAATATTTCTGTAATTTTATGACTTTTGAGTAAGTTTTTATGATGAGTATTTTAACAGTCTTTTCCACAGATGAGTGGAAATTTCAGGATCATATTTATGAAATGATTAAGTTGTAGGATTACTTATAATTTTTGAGTCATTTTCTGGGACTTATTAACACTTGCTTTGTGTCTGATCGTTAATCCTGATAGTAGAAACTTAAAAACAAAATCTTCAAATGGAAAGTTACCATTCCTTCATTGACAGAATCAAAGGAGCCCTGTAATAGATGGTTAACAAGCATTTGCTTCTCAGAGTTTATCTAAAGAAAACAATCAATAGGTAAGGTTTCCTGGGGAAAGATCTAAAGAAGCATTATCTGAACATGTTCTTCTACATATCACATCATTTGAATGGCACAATAAGTTCACTAGGATTATACTTGCAGTATAATTGAAGTTATGGTTTAACATAATTTATGTTAATTCTAAATATGTAGCATCATTAGAGTCGCAAAAGCAGTGCAAGTACCTTATCACTGTGATGCTAAAGGTAAACTACAGGACTGATTTGCTACTTACGGTAGTCTTAAAGGTCTTCACATCGATGTAGCAAATAATCATAAAAGAAAGTAGGGACATGCTGACACTCATAATGGTGGAGTTCTGCTTGTGGTATGTCTGCCTAGGAATGAGAGGCCTTATTCTGGACTGAAACAAGGCAGACATAAATGCTTGCTGTCTCCTTGTTTTGCATTATAGAAAATATTTTCTTTTTCAGAGCCAGATTACTCTTATGGATGTGCCAGTATTTAAAGCTATACAGCCTGAGGTAGGTTTTCTTAAAATATCTCTTAAAATTTTTGGATTCTGGTGTGTGTGAGGAAATGTAACCAAATGGAAACATTAGTTGTTTGCCAAGTATTTCATGTAACTAATATATGTTATTTCCTCCCATTATTAAGAGCCCTTGCTAGGAAGAAACTTCTCTTGTAATAGCTTTTTCAGTGATGTTATGATTGATATTAAGTGCTACTCTGAGGACAAGAGAAAATGTGGCAGAACTGTTCTGGAACTGCTGCCGTCATATTTTAGTTCTGCCAGTAAGAACACAATACTTTCTTTTTCTTTGGTGCTTGCTTGTGCAAGGTGGTCGTGACTGTTTTGCAGAACAAGCTTCCTTTGAAATCAGTAGGTAGTGGTACATATACTGACATACAGAAATAAGAAGGGAATTGCACTTTGTTTCCTCTGCCAGAAAGAGGAAATGAAAAAGGCATGGAGAAATTGAAGTGTTTTGTTGTATTTTAGACAGCTCGCTTATTTCAGTGGGAGAAACTTACACAGCAGCAGTTCTGAGTTTTCAGCTACTGAGGAGCTTTAATGAGTTACGTACTGTTGAATTTGATGTTTGGGAGGATATTATGTTGTTTTCTTCAAGTTTAAATGTCTTTAACACAAATTTGTGCATGGATTAAGATTTTTGGAGTTCTGGTTGTTAAATGCACAGATATCCTTTAAATTTAGTACTTGCTGAGGCTGTTTGTTTTTCTATTGAGATATTAAAAAATGTGTTTGCTTGCTACTTTTCAACAACTCAGTAAGAGACCTCCTAACAGTTCGTTGTAATCCAATAGAAATAACTACACTAATATTGTAGGTTTCTATTTAGCTTTATTTAGAGATTTTTTTTAACATCCTGGAAATGTCATTCTCTGAATATTTGTTGCATCGAAATTGTAACTGTGTACATTATCTTGTATGGAAGGATGTAGATAATTTAAAGTTTGATGCTGGGAATAATACATTTCACGAGTTGGGAGAGGGAGTTTGAAGGCCAGGGTAGTTCAGCAGGAGAATGTTGGATCACTTGCTCATATCATGAACTATTCTATTTAGTGCAAATTTTAAACTTAGTAAAATTAATTTAACATGTACAGGGTTTTCAGTTGTTACTAACTAGGCCTGTAACAGTTACTTAAGATCCTTAGATTACTGACCTTTTCCATTTTTCTAATGTGAGTTTTGCTGTCCTTAGTAGAGTGACTGAGATTTTTCTGCATGAGCATGTAATTTCCAGACTGTAAGATGTAATATGTACTGATCATGTGACGAATCTGTCTTGACCTGTGCGAATTGCCATAGTTACATGCAGAAGCTTAATTGTTGGAAGACTGCGATATGAAACGTGTTTGGAACTGGAAATGCTTTTTCTAGTACTCAGTCTACAACATGCAGCCTTCCACTTCTGGAGAAAGTGTTCAGTTTATCAGTGTGAATATAAAGTACTTTTTAGGGACAGAATTCCCTTTGACTGACTCTCTGCTTTTTGATATGATGTCCTCTGAGATTAATAACAATCATTTGGAAAGCTAAAAAATATTCTGATTGAAATTTTGTGGGGCTAAAAACAGAGTAATTTTAGTTGGTATTGTGGTATACTCATTTCCAGTATGTACATATCCGCCACTTGTTAGATACATAAAGAATATAAAGACTGTATAGATACGTGTAAACTTCAATCTGTAATCAACAAGAGTGAGACTGTCTAAATAAATTTGAAACTGCCTAAAATAAGCATTTCAAAATTGATTATTTTCTTTCTGGCAGAATCAAACCTGTAGGCACTACTTCAAATTTCCTCTGATGCATTATTTAATACAGTTAATTTAAGGAGAAATCATTAATGTGCTTTTTAGCACTTCTGTATTTCTAATTTTATAGTTCTGAGAGGAACTTACTGTATGTATTTTGCAATTTAGGTTTGCAGTATAGTTTAGGTATTTTTGGCTGTAGAACACAACATTATTGTTGCAATGGATTTTTCAGCCTCTGTACAGTTTAAAAAAAAAAAAAAAAATCAGAGAGTCCTGGTTGACAACAAGTTACCCACGAGTCAGCAGTGCCCTCATGGCCAAGAAGGCCAACGGGCTCCTGCCTGCACCAGGAGGATGTTGCCAGTAGGGCAAGGGAGGGAATCCTGCTTCTCTGCTCAGCTCTGGTGAGGCTGCACCTGGAGCATTGGGGGCTGTTCTGGGCTCCCCAGAACAAGAGGGACATGGAGCTTCTAGAGAGGGTCCAGTGGAGAGCGAAAAAGGTGATAAAGGGCCTGGAGCATCTCTCGTATGAGGAAAGACCAAGTGAGCTGGGCCTGTGTAGCCTGGGGAAGGGAAGGTTGTGAGGGGATCTGATTAATATGTGTAATTACCTGAGGAGAGAATGTAGGGAGGATGGAGCCAACCTCTTCTTGATGGTGACCAGTGACACGACAGGAGCTAAGGGTACAATCTGAAACCCAGGAAGTTCCATCTGCATGTAAGACAGAACTTCTTTGCTATGAGGGTGACAGAGCCCTGGAACAGGCTGCCCAGGGAGCCTGGGGAGTGTCCTTCTCTGGAGATCTTCCCAATCCGCTCGGGTGTGATGGGGTGCTCTGTGCTCTGCATGTCCCTGCTGGAACAGGGGTTTGGACTAGATGATTTCTAGAGATCCCTTCCAACCTCAGCCATTCTGTGATCCTGTGACCTTTCAGTAAAATAATTTTTGGTTTAATTTCTAACTCCTATAAAGATTAATACTGCTACAGTTGTGAAATTGTGTTCTTCAAATGCTGAGACCTTGTGTTTAGCTAAACAAATTCAGATATTGAATATGCTATAAATGGTGTACATATTGACATTTTCTAATACAATATTTTGCTAAACATAATAATGATTGTTTCTAAATGTCACTATAACTAATTTCCCACTTTGAAATGCACGGCTGAATTTTGTATTCTACAAAAATACATATAATGATAACTAACTTTCTAATAGTGTGGTATACATATGCATATAATGATAACGAATTTTCTAGTAGTGTGATATAGGTTGATATATGAATTGAATCAAATATGTTAAAGAACTCTTGAATTAGACTGGTTATCATGGAACAAGTGCCTTGGGTTTGGTTTTAGAAGTATCTGGTAAATGTTTTGTTTGCATATCAATTTCTACACTTTTTAATGTTTTTAAACATTACTGATGCTTAACATGATATTTATGTTTTGCTAGGAACTAGCTAGCTGTGGATGGAATAAGAAAGAGAAACATGTCCTTGCTCCAAATATTGTTGCCTTTACCAGGAGGTTTAACCAGGTAAATACATGTAATGAACAGGTACTGCTTGTCTTTACGTAAAAAGCTAAGTAGAACTACTCTAAGCATTAAAGCTTAGGGAATTCATTTAAATATTTTACTAATGGGGATTAAGATTTTAAAGTGACAATTCCTCTTTCAAATTTTTGTCCACTTTTTCTTTCTCTACTTTTCTGCCATGCTATACAGTTCCTGATGTTCTTTGCTGGTGTGTCATGGTACCACATGAGCTTTTCTTCCCTTTCTTGTTCTCTGTTCTTCCTATTCCTTTGGTTACCATAGTGCTGTACCACTTTTCTTCCTGGTTAAGTCCAGTGGTACTGATTTGGTGTGATTACTTCTGTAGAGATGAGAATTCATGAGATCACATTTGCTCTCTTTTCCTGCCTTATATTTTCTGTGGAACATCATGAAAGTGTACAAATTTTTAATGAAGTCTTTTTTCTGTAACTAAATTCGTATGTTTACTTTATAGGTCAGTTTTTGGGTTGTACGAGAAATTTTAACAGCACAGACCTTAAAAATAAGGGCAGAAATATTGAGCCATTTTGTGAAAATAGCTAAAGTAAGTGCATATTTGTTATATTGTTATGCAAAATGTTACTTCCTTTCTATTTGTTTCTGCACTGCTATCAACTGTTACTGGATTACAGAGAGTAGCATTCTTTTTTAGCACATCTACTGTGTTGTACCACCTGGCTAAGACAAAGGTATGCTGTCTATTGTTTTCACTTAACTAAATGAAAATATTCAATTCAGTGTAACTGATCACTGCTCTAGTTCTTACACAACCTTTAGAAGGTTAAAAATATTGTTCTCTAAAATATAGTTGATGTTTCAAGGAGGAATCTGGAACAACTAATTTGTCACTGTGGATGCTGTTTGTAGGAAAGATGCTTGCCTGTTTCAAGACCTGTGGTCTTTTTGTTGTGTGAGAGCACCTTTGATATGTACCAAGGAGATGGCACTTAATAGTATTAGTGCAGAGTAGTATTTTCCATGCAATACAAACTGTTTATATATGGCAAACATGTTCCAGGAGTTCATGTAGAAGTTTTATGCAGAGAAGAACTTACCTAAACTGCTTCCTGAAGAGTGGACCTCTTGGAAATGTTTGGGAAGTGTTAGAAATAGTAGTGTGTTTTGGTTTTTGTTTTTGTGAGTGTTTTTTGTCCTGTGCAAAAATGAACAAGCGGGCTTTTTATTCCTCTCTTTCTTTCCCCCCCCCCCCAATAAAAAGCAAATTTTTCTCTCATGCTTTTGAGCAGGGAGTAATTCTATTGCTCAAGTTGATGACTGAATATTTGATGTATCATTCCTTTTTAAAGACACATTGCTAGACATCTGCTTATCACACTTATGTTATTTACATTTAAAGATTCCCTCCTGTTTGGAAGTTTGCCTGCAGGATCACTTGCAGAAATATGATATTTTCCATCATGCTGATCTCTTGCCCTATTCAGAAAGTGAGGCTCTAAGGTTCTGTGATTCTGAGTAAAATCATGAATTATTAGCAAACAGACTTATGTTATGTTGTTCGCTATAATTTCAGTTTTGCATACTGCCAGTGAATAGTAGGAATTCTACATGAAGGAATTCTTTGGCGTTTACACTCTGCAAAGACAAGTTGATATTATCTAAGTATTCAATAATGAGAATTTTGAATTTTGAAAAATAAAAAAAATATATTTTTTCTGTATTTTCCTGCACCTAAATTTAAGAAACTTACCAACTTAGCCAGTTTTATTTCAAAATACTATTTTGAGATAATATTCTTTTCAAATGGTATCTCCTTTGAGAGCAATATGTTGAGTGTTTCTCAGCAGAGTTATTTTAAGGCATGATGAAAGGAGAAAGTTTACCTTGCAAAACAGATTAACAATAAAGTTATATTAATTATGAAACTGTCATCAGCATCTTTTGTTGATCTTTTTTGTATGATTAAATGTTTTACTTCCAAAACAATATGTTGACATTTTAACTTATTATCTCTCTCTCTCTCTTTTTTTTTTCTCACCTCCAGAAGCTTCTAGAACTGAATAACCTCCATTCTCTTATGTCAGTAGTATCAGCACTGCAAAGTGCACCTATATTCAGACTGACAAAAACCTGGGCTGTAAGTTTGCTTTTGAGTTTTTTCTTGTGTTTTGTTGTTTGAATTCTGACATTTTCTGAACTCTTACCTAGAGTAACCTAGAGTCTGTGATGGCTTGTGTTACACCATCGTAGCAGGAAAATCTCATGCATGCTTTATTAAAGCAGAGCTTAAATGGCTCCTTGGATGTTTTAAATAATCTGTTTTCTTGAATAAGTCGCTAGAAGCTACTAATTAAATGCTCAAGAAGATTTAGGTTGATAAATAGCCTTAGCAAACCTCAATATGAGAGTGAATCATTGTATCATTAACAAACTGCATAATAGGAAAGGAAAAAAAACTTTTAAATATGGAAGTAATCATTCTCACTTGGTTGTACAATGCATTTCAATTTTCATTTATTTTCAAAATTAAAAACATCAATAATTCAGTTTCCAGAAATTCTCAAAATTCTCATTTAAACTTAACAATTGTAGAAATGACTTAATGCAAAATGTTTTGCGTATTTTTCTAAATTGGAATATAGACTTGTAAGGTAGCCCTATATAATCTTTAAATATACAGAGGATTAGGATTAAATAATTCTCATTAATTCTAAATTTCACCCAACATGAAAAACACTCTTAAGAACTGATGAGTATGTATGAATATTTTTCTGTCTTAGTTTATGACACTTTTTAAATGCCTGAAACATTTTACATTTTGAAATTAGAAATTTAACATCCGATGCAATGAAAGTGCCAAGTATCTGATGAGCAGGTTGAAGTAAATATGACATTGGAACTTTAGGAGGGAAAAGCAGTTGTATGTGAAACTAAGTCTATGAATACTCACTATAAGACCTACAGAAATTTTACAAACTTGCATTATGTGATGTCAGTATGTAATATACTACACTCGTTAACACTTTCTTCAAAGCATCTGTGTAACATTTAAGAAATTTAGAATGCCATGTGAGAAGAAAATAAAATGTGACAGAGGACTAGTTGAGAAGTGTGACATATACCCAATTGAATTCAGAATTCAAAAGCTACTCTTCTACTTCAAATGTGTTTTTTCTTCTGAGGAAAAAACATCATCTCTTTGTGAAGCTTTCTCCTTATCCTAGTGAATTTTCAGTGTCTGTCATGCCTGTCAAAACTGTATACCTGCTCTGTGCATAGACTAGAAACACCTTTGGTCTGTCTTTCTGTCTGTCTATCTGTCTGTCTTGAAAGAGCAATTTTTGAGCTCTGTAGAACAAGAGATGAAATTTTAGAGAGGAAGAGGTTTGTTAAGAAATGTGATGGGAACAGCTATCTATAGTCAGAACATAAAATGCCAGAAGTCAGATTACAGTGTCATAATCATGCACTCAGTCTGGCTCAAATATCTTTTAAAATAGTCTTTAAAAACTACTGATGTATCTAAAAGCAGCTGAATGGAGGAATGTGTTTTCATAGCTACAGTCTCATGCTGTGTGTTTGTGTTTCCATGTTCTGTCACCAGTGCTATTTGTTTCATAATTCTAAAATTCTAAAAGACGTTTAGCAGTTGTGTAAATTCTGAAAACATTAGTGACTGTATAGCAATACACATTTTTCCTTTAAAAATTTAATACTGCTGGTATAGTTCAAAACTCAGTGATATGTGGGATTCTTCATAAAGTAATAAACGTAATTATCCTAAAGTTAAGATTTAGACTGAAAGTATATTTTTTCCTTAGCAGGCTGTACGACTTCAAATACTGTTTTTGATGGGGATGAATTTAATCTTAACTTCAGCATGCCTTCCTTCACTGTGAGAAATTCAATAAAGTAGAATTTATTGTTGCCTTTGTACAGCTTCATCTTAAACTTTTCATCATTTCCTTCATTTTACTTTCTGTGTAGCTTCTGAATCGCAAAGATAAGGCCAACTTTGAGAAGTTAGACTACTTGCTGTCCAAGGAAGATAATTATAAAAGGACACGCGAGTACATCAGAAGCTTAAAAATAGTTCCTGCTATTCCATATTTAGGTGAGTGTGAACTTTTGGCTCATTTATCTGTGTAAATATACATGAAACCTAGCTCATTTTGACAATCACTTATATCGCATGTTATGCACCTGAATAACACTAAATATAGGACGTATGATTCACTTCATTTGATATTCAGAGGAATTAAATCTACTGGAGATTTTTAAGATACAGTACTGTCTAGGGACACACTAACTCATGAAGGTTTCATATTGTACTAAATTCTCAAGCCACATGTATGTTTCCTGTTTACATTGTATTTGAATTTACTAGAATTTGCAAGAGCAAAGTTTCAGAAATGTCTTGGATTGCAACATGCACCTATGGTTTGCTAGACTGGTGCTTTAGATACTCCATAATACAGAATCTCAGAACTCTAATTGTTTTGTGACAAGTTCTTGTGACGATGGTGAAAAGAGATGCAGGCTGAAAAGGTAGTTCCGTTTATTGGCTTCTCTTTTCAGCACTTCCCTTTTATTGTTTGTGTGGGGACACTAAACCCTTATTTTCCTAGCTTTTCTTTTAGCTCACTATTCCTTCACATTACTAAACTGTACTAGCATTCTTGTATATTGTGGTCAGATTGGGGCTAAGAAAGGCCATTCGCTGTATTGGATTGCCTTTCCATTGGTAGGAATTTCAAAAGTAAGAAGATAGTCTAAGCAGTATTTAATCATGTCTTCAGTAGTCAATGTATAGCATAATAGAAACAGTAAGATTGTTTATTGAAATTATAATGCCCAAAGTTGACAAACATAATGCTTTTTTCTACAGGAAAGGGAATTTTTTTTTTGCATATGCTTCACAAGCTTGCTTGTAGCCTTAAAGCATTTAAAAGACTACTAGGAGAGAGAGAGAGAAGGACTTAAGAATAAGCATAAGCTCTTTAAACTGGTTAGTTTGATTTAATTTGTAGCATGTTTTTGTAATATATTCATCCCCTTAGTCTTCCCTGTTGATTCTGTTTATTGCATATATGTTGGAAGTAATTTGTGACACATATTGTACTTATTTTAAATTGTGCAAAAGTAATAGTCCTGTAGATCCGTCAGGATGAGATGCTTCCAAAATTGTGATTTGCAGAAATGCTTTTCTATTTTTTACTAAGAGACTGTTAGAGAAACAAATTGATGCCAAATGTGATGAACTAAGCCTTATTGAGAAATAGGTTAGTATGGACAGCCTAATTTAAAAGACAGTAGGAGTCTTTAGTAGATTGGCACTTAGACAATGTGAATAATTGCTGGAAATATTTTGCTTACGGTATTTGTGCTTTTAAAGAGAAAGACTTGCACAAATTCAGGACTGTCAAATTTTAATTTTTTTTTTTTGTGTACTACTATTATATCTGTTTAGCCTAGTTAGCATTTTGTATCTGTTTAGCCTGATAGGTTTAGGCTATCTGTTTAGTCCTTCTTTCCTAGCAGCAAAAGCAGACTCAGCTCTGGTTTTGGGCTTGCTTTGATTTGTGTGAAAGTTGTCATCATAAAATGATACCTGCTGTTACAGAATGGATAATTCACTGTGTATTTGTCAATTTGTGCTCTATCCTCTCTAGAGGATAGAAGAGTAGAAGTAGAGATAGTAGAGCAGAAAGTCCTGATGGCTTCTAGAATCACTGTGAGTAGGTTTTTGTTTGTCACTTCCCATGAGTGCTCGCTCCCCTCAGGACTTTCTTATTAAACGTACAAAAACTATATATTTGTTACTTGAATTTGTAATGAATGATGTGTCTGGAGAGCATGTCTAACTGGAAGTTCAAGGGGAGACAAGCTACTGCTTTCTCTGATGATCCTGAGTGAATTTATATGAAAAGAGTGATCTTCTGTCCTGCATTGCTGGCATATGTGCCTGTATATGAACTGTCCAGCTTCCCTGGATTCATGTGGTCCAGCATCAACTGTAGTGGTGCTGGGAGTTATTGTAATAGTCTTTTAGCTGTAACTTTTCTCCTGTTTAGATTATGTAATCCTGGTATGTAAACAAGTCTTGTAAAGTTCTGACTTTTGGATCCCTGAGGATTTCAAGACACAGGTTTGGAGCTCCTGTTATACAATTGAAAATACAAAAATATAGTAGCCAAACTAGATCGTAAGTTCCACATTTTCACCAAGCTTATTTTGAGTTTATAATGGAGGAATGTTAAAGCACATTCAGAAGCACCTGCAGAAGTTAAAGCACCTGCAGAAATTTGAATTATTGCTTGGCATTTGTCTTTAGTCTCAAATAAGTATATAGTTAAGAATTAAAAGGAAATATTATTGATGGCTTTTTGCAGTCCTGGAAACAACTTTTGGTAACAGTAATAGGAATGAGCTGGGGTTTTTTTTGTTTCTTTGTTTGTTTGTTTTTTAGGATTTCAGTATATGACCAAAACCAAATCTCTGAGAAGGGACCATGGTGATAGGTACATAAATGTTAATAGTGTTCAGAAAGTATATACAAAACATACGTTTTTGAGAACCTGCCTAAACAATACTTTTACTCAGGCTTTTTTCTACTCTGCTACCTGAAATCCCTAGATTATCCAGTGTATCAAGAAAATCTGACAGAACCAAATGAACTTTTAGCAAAATTAAAATCTAGAAATGGCAAATACAAGTACTTTTGTATATATCTTTAGTCATTTGGCTTGCAAACTGATGATTCTCATACACATGGCTCTCAGTGTATTTGACCATCCATAGCAATCTTCTTTAGCAGTTCTGTAGAGAGTGGTCATGGGCTACACATGATATTCAAGATGAAAGTACATCTTAAATTTATGCAGTGAATTCAAAATTTGTGTGTTCTGTTTAATAGTTCTGAACATTCTTTTAACTCAGCATTTATTAACAATCAAATGTATGAGTTATTTTCAGAAACTACTAATTGTAACCCCAAGAACCTGCTTTTACTGGCAGTTATTAGTTCCTTTCATTTATATGCAAAATCAGGAATTTTTTTCCCTCTTAGTGTCAATGTCTCTGTCTCACTAGTTTTTTATCTGCTGTCTCATTGTGCAGACTGTCTTACAAGTCCTTCTGTAGTTCCACAGTCAGCCCTTCTTTATGTTACCCGAATTGGTTAACAGCAGCTTTTTGTTTCATTGCTCACCTCCTTTTTTCAGGTCACTTATGAATATGGTGAACAGCATGAGTCCCAGCACAAATCCCTGTGAATAACAGTCAGTACTGTTTATGTAAAATATATCATATTAAATAAATTTGACGGCCATTTCTAATGGCCACACTCAAAAAAAAAACAAAACAAAACAAACAAAAAAAAGGATTTGAAAAACTAGTTAGAGCTATTAAAAATTCCATGAAAATAGTTCAAGGTCTGAAGGATTGTGTAACTAATCGAAAGAGAATGTGAAGGACTGAGTATGGTAGATAAGTATCTTTTGGGTAAAGACAATAATAGATATGGGAAAGCTACCTTAATCTAACTGCTTAAACCATTTAGTAAACCAACAGATTTAGGTTAGGAATAAACCACAAATTTATTGCACTGAAGGAGAGTGACAAAGTTGCTAAAGACTTGCAGTTCATGGAGCTCCCTCTGCTCCATTAAGAAGTGTCTGCAAGACACTTCTTAACTCACGGTATATCAATTCTCATTCCATCTGGGGCAGTCTGTGTGGTATTTGAGATGGTTTAAAGCATGTGTTGGGAAGCTAAGCTGCGTAAGTTGCCTGGACACTCTAGCCATTACCTCAAGCCATTAATTGGCTTGTATATTCTTTACTATGTATAAAACCACTATCTTTAAACATCCTTTCCTTTCC
>JAUBOD010001040.1:74075-138134 GCA_032353885.1 Nothura maculosa | reverse complement strand
CCCCCCCCGGTTCTCTTCTGAAAGAGAGCTTGAGATGATCAGGACGGTGGTTTGGAATGTTGGAAACATTTAGCCACAGTTTGATCTGAGAAGTAGTAGCAGTCATGCTGTATCTGTGTATCAAAAATAAATAAAAAGATGGGAGTCTGCTGCTACAATCTCTAATTGTATAAATACAATACTGTAACAGTAGACAGTGGAGATAAGTCTTTGATCACACTGAGTCTTTGTGAAATTTACGCATAACCGAATAAAACATTATCTACTCAAATGGCTTTAATACTCTAAGATAGCCTTTTTTTCTAAATGCTATAGGAAGAACTTCACTGTTTGTTTATACTGATAATTTGTGAAGATATTTTCTTCAGTATTTTGACAAAGATACCTTAAAATACAAGAACATCATCAGTATTAGAAGTTGCACTAAGTCCAGTTGGAAGCCAGTCCCTAGTGTTGTACCACAGGGGTTGATATTGGATCCAATACTGTTTAATATCTTCATTCATGACATGGATAATGAGTGTGTATTATGGAGATATATCTGTAGCTGTGTAGGTTGTTACAGAAAAGAAATTTTGATACCTTTTCTGATAACATACCCCATCATTGAGATGTGCGAATGGTTACTTGAAGCTCCGTGCATTCCTTCGCAAAGCTAAGAACTTCTGTGTTTCGCTAAGCAGTTCTAGGAGCAGATAATTTCAAGCATGAAGTGGCACTTGGAGACCGTCTTTTATTTGCTGTCTTCATAAAGCTTCTGACAGAGACTTTCACGTAACCTGTGCACGTAGGGAGGTAACTTTTACTGTTTGGAGTGAACTGTATTTTAAAAGTGGGCAAGCACTCTAGCATATTTACCAGTACTAATTTCTTCCAAACTACCGCATATATGGATGATATGTTACTGTGTGTTGTGTTGTTTTGTTTTGCCGCTCCATCTTATTTTCTCTGTGGATTGTGTGTTGTGAGAAGCTAAGTGGTATACTTTGTGACCTAACCATATATGCTTTGGTAGCGCATTACAGAGGGAGCGCTGGAAGAAAGTGGAATACGAACGTTTACCTAAGGATAAAGCATTTTCAGGAAATCTTATGTATTTGATAATGGACATTGAATATGCATACAAACTATGCATTTAAAAGAGCTTCCTGATAAGTGATTCTTCTAACGTGAGCATCAGTCAAATATGCATGTTTGGTTCTAACAGAACTAGTAGTCGATGCCATTGTTAACAGGAGCTATCTTATGTTAATATAATAATCTTAGTTGTAAGAATGCTGATAAGGCTACAGAAAGAATACACATATTTAATGTTTCCTAGCTAAACATTAAACACTCGCTTGTTTTACAAAGCCCAGTGGATAAATCACTCGAAGATGAATATTCAATACTGTTTGAAAGTTTGGTCTACAATGATTTCTTCCACCTTTGGGATGTCTGGAAATGTAGTGTTTTTCTCTGTTGGGAATGACTTTGGTTTTGATATTGCAATTTTAGACCATAAACTTTACATAGATTAATAATAAGTATGAATCAGAGCAGATCTGAATTGCAAAAAAGAGCTATGTGAAATTAGATAATTATCTATTCTATTCTTCAGGTAATCTGAACTGAAACAGGATGAAATTTAAATATGTCAAAATAATGTTGCTTTATTAAAAGAATGCAATGTTACAGGAATAATCTAATAATATATTAGAAAAAACTACTTTCAGCTATATACATCACATGCTACATCAGGCATCACTAATGCACATCATACATTTGTAAAGAAGTGATGAGGTAATAAGGGAAAAAGTGTGCATGAGTGTACACACACGTACATACACATGTGCGAACACAGACTTGCATACACACATTCAAAATCTCACAGGCTTACTGAAAAATACATTGAACTAAGGCCTTTTGCCATTATCATATATGTTTTCTCTAACTACTCATTTATATTTTGAAATGGACATTGCAAAAATCTATGTAAACTGACCTCCACAGACTTATTAGATCTATCCTACTCAGTATTTCATAGTTGTTACTGACGTCTAAACATAGGTGAGTAAATCTGCTTAAGACACTGACAGACCACAACATGTTATAATTGTGAAATATGGTAAATATAACTGCTCTTGAGTACAGATAACTTCTTTATATAATTTTAATCTACTGTCGAAGGGGGTTAAATAGATTATATACTGGTATCCATCATTTGCCTGCAAAGTTGGATAGTTCCTTTAATTTATGTTCAGCCATTCTGACTACTTAGGTTTCATGATAGATAGTGGCTGAAGTTGGGTACAAAATAAGTTGACATTTCTTGTTCAGTATAACTTTTTGGCTGTACAACATACTGTAGCCATTGTACAGCTGACTGTATTTCCATGTATATGTAGCCATATGTAGCCATGTAGTTCATTTTAGTATAAGAAAAAAGACTTTTTTTAAAATCTAAAATACTTTAATTAAAAGTGATTAGTAAATAATAGGAGCAGAGGTATTAAGAAGCTTGAGTGAAGGGGACAGCATGAATTTGTTGTGACAGTAACAGTTTGAGTATATAATTTGAGTCTGTGAGCAGATAGTGCTAACTTTATTAATGGCAATCAACAAAGATTAAATTAGAATAATCTCACCCACTGTACATATACCAGCTACGTAGTTCAAAGGATGTGATTTCCTGTGTCAAATAATTGCTAATAATAAGAATAAGAATAAAACTCTTGCTGTACACTTTGTAATATTTCTTATATTTGAGAATTTTTATACATATCATAACATACAAAAATATTTAAATGTCATGGCAGTATTTTAATGATCTAACTTAATTTACAGGGGATTAAAAAAGAACCCAAAGCTTATCTACAGTCACTCTCAACTGCCGGTTATAAAAGGTTTAATATTTGCCTTTAGCACATTTTAGCACAGAAGAATTCTGAGTGTTATGTCACTTCATTTTTTTTTCTTTTAATTTCCCTTGGAATGTTTCTTGAAAATACAATATACAAGCTGTCATATCTTAGCAATAAATGTACAATATCTTACATATTTTGTTTCTGAAAAAATAATTTCAGATAACAGTATAGCTTTACATGCTTCTTAAAAAGAACAGGAAAACAAACCACTATAAGAAGAATTTCAGTGGAATGTGTTGGGGTTAGGTCTTATCATCATAACAACTTTCTTTAGTGAATATGATCCACCCCGGAATTCAGCCCAGTAAACACCATCTTGATACCGACTGCGGTAATGTCCTCCCCGATACCAGACTCCATTGAGATTTGAATGAGCACATGCATTGTACCACCATCCTCCCTTCTGGTAATGAGCACAGTTACCTGCAAAGGAAAGTTCTAAGTCAATCCTGGGAGCAAATGAAAAATTTTACAGCAAACAAACTGGTTAAGCACAAAACAGAAATTTTGGTTTTATATTTAACACACAGATTCCATGTGGTAAAAGAAAGGTGAATTAAGACTCCAGCTCTTAAGTTCTACAGAAATTGTAGTTCTCCTCATTACTGTTTCTTTCCATTACTAGAATATTTATTGCCTTAGACGCAAATTCAAATTTTTGCATTACTATCTCAATCCCCAATACAATATTTTACAGATTCCTATATTAGTTCAAATATTAAATATTTCAGTAAGAATTGTTTCAGTATTAGTTTTCATGAGGTTTCAGAACGTAAATTAGTTTGTGCTTTGCAAGTTTCTAATGGTCAACTTATTAAAAGCATAATTATGACTTCTCTATATTTTTTGTGTGTGTGAGCATAAGTTTTTCCTTTTGCAAAAAAAGACAAAAAGGAGCTTCCTACCTGTGTATACATCATGGTCTCGGTCCAGAGTGGTGAACTGTTTTCCGTTGTGCCAAGTGAAAGAGTCTCCAGCATTGCCATTGTAGCGTCCCAGTCTCAACTTGAAATATTCACTTTCTGGCTCCAGTCTGAAGCTAGCATACTCAGCAAATACTTTTCGACCTGACCAATCTTCCATTGTTATAAGCAGTTTGTAGTTGGCTTGATTTGTTAACCAGTAAATGTTTTCTAAACCAAGCCAGTACTCTCCATCTATGTTACCAAATCCTTGCTATGAAGGAAGAAAGAGAATCATGTTAAAAATTGTGACTGTTTCACTGATAAGTCCTCTAGTGCATTCTTAAACAACAAACCAAAATAGCTTATTTTCATGAAGGCTTTTCCTCCTGGAAGGGTAAAAGCACATATTTTCTTTTTAAATGCACTATTAGTCAGCTTCTAAAATCAACATCCTTTATGTTAAATTTGCCAGTAATTTTGTAAAGATACCAAATGCCTCACTTGTCCTAACCTTGTATGTCTCCCAGTTCCTGAAAAAGTTGACGGACCCATCCAGCCGTCTCTGAATGACTGTCCAGCCACCAGGGTCATGCCGTTGATCGCACCAGACCTGCATAAGTCGGTTTGTGTTTTCTGGTTTTACAAGATAGATGGAGCTGGTGTCATGACCATCTTCTAAGGCCTGTAGACAGTCCCTCCAGGGCCCTGTGTCAAAACAGGAGGGTTTTGCAGTCAAAGAGTAATTGAGTATATCTTAAATGCAGAACAATATTTGACTTGCTAGTTTTCCTTTAACAGTAGAGTTACTTTTGTTGAAACTGCATCATTTTCATCTTCTGAAGGTATAGTTTCCACTGTGTGTGCATTTTTAAACTTTTGGAACACATCACAGTTACCAATTAAAAAATAAGAGATAGTAGCCTTAACAAGAGAAAAGAAACTGAAGTGTAAGAACATTGATTTTTACTTATAAGGAAACTATACATGAACTAGTTCAAAGATGAATAGTAATATTTTACCTTTGGAAAACACAATTATAAATTTGACTTAGTTTCCTTTTTGGGGATTTTCAACTTTTCAGATTATTAAAATTATCAATGGCAAGGACATTAAGAACAATGGAAGTAGCCACTGAAATTAATTAATGTAAACCTTACTGTTGTCACTTTAATAAGCTATTGCAGATGATACAAAATAAGAATTCAGATTTGTAATATGTGGAGTGTCGTATACAGTGAGGGAGATATTAGGTAAATGAGGAGACTTTCATAATGTTTTATATTTACAGAATTTACAAATAACGCTATCCTGTTTTGGGGAGAGAGAACACATGCTTATTTCCCGAGTTTCATAGATCCATAAAGAAGATCTTAATCTTTTAGAAAGTATTTTTCAAGATTTTGAAATATTTTTTCTGTGAAGGGAAACTAGTTACATTGCACATTAATGATTCTGAGAAATATAAACAGTTTGTATTGACATCTGCAGCTAGACTCCTCCAATTGCTTTGCTGCTATGCTTATATGCCTGCCAAGCAGAAGGAGTTGATGAGAATCTTTGAGGTCAAAGACCCCTTTTGTTTGTTTGTTTGTTTTGGGGTTTTTTTAGGCTGAGGGAGTAAGATATGTCAGATCTTCTCTATCAGTAATCATACTGAAGTGTATCGTGGCTAGTAAGAGCGGCTTCTGTTTTAAATTATTTTCTTTCATCTATCCTTTTTCATAATTCATTATGCAGCTTTGGAAGTAAGGCTTTACCTGTACTCTGTAAATGAGTATTAATTTAAAAGCTTCGTAGCAAGAAGCTCTTTTCTTTTTATGTTTGCTTCTTTTATTTCTTCACGTACTTTAAGAAATTAATCCACAGGAGGTGATTCAAGTTTTCTGGTCTGTGTTGTGCTGTGCTTGTTTCCTTAGTTGAACTTGTGGACTGTAAATAGAGTGCTGCTTCTAACATGCTTTTAACTACAAAAATAATTTTGTATGGATGCATAAGATGGTGATACAATTGTGTAGTGAATAGTGAATTTTAAATTCTTAAAAATTGTTCAGAATTCAGTATCTAGGAAAAATGTGTCAAATAAAATTATACTGCCACAGATTATTCTGTATTTCAGAATTCTCATGTAGCACAAGAGATCTGAAACATAACAAGATTTGATGGTGGTATGCATTTTTCTCTGTTGTATGATATCTGTGAATTACATGACAAAATCTTTTATACTCTAGTTCTTAATCTTTACGTCTCTTAAACACTGGTCTTGTTCTTGTATTATTTTGAGAATATTTAATGTTAGATGTCATGCATAAAAAATGACTGGTTGGTCCTTTGAAGGGAACAATGTGGAAAAAAAAAAAGGTTGTAGCACTACAACTCAGAAGCAACATGAAAGGGAGTGCTTGGGTCTAAGCTGCCATTGAAGCCTGGCCTCTAGTTTACTGTGCTTACAAAGCACTTTTGGTGCATATGGAGTTTAGCTATTTTGAAGATAAAAGAACACATCAGATGTTCTTTTACCATGCAATTAAAAAAACAAACTTAAGGAATGTGGAAGAGCATGACTTTGATATACTCTCTCTAAATTCCTATTTTATATTTGTCGTGAGGAGTATTCTTAGGAATTAACAAGATTTATTTAATTCTACATTGATATTGTCTTATTTCCTAATGTTTTACTTTTTTATTCACTTATATGAAATGTTGTGCTCTTGCATGTATTTTTCTTGCTTTCGATAGGATTTAGTAATTGTAAATGGTGCTTCACAAGGCAGTGGAAACTTGGTTTCATTTAACTTTTAATTCTAATTTTAATTTAAAACCATTAGTACCAAATGTAATTCAAGTACCAAAGTAATTTAAGAATAGAAATTTCACTTTCTGTGCAGTTCATCTGCTTATTTAACTTAAATGTGGTTTCTGATTCATATTTCTGATGCTAATTGCCTGTTTCTGCAAGGCAATCTTTTACATGTTATTAAAGTTTCAGGTTTTTTTTTTTTTTTTTTTTTTTTTTTCCTAAGACCATTATATTGGTGTTTGCTCAGATGCTTGTTACTCAGAAAGAAACCAGAATACTCTAAGTACTTTACAAATAGAAATCACAATGCAGTTTATTTTTTGGTAATCTTTGAAACATCTATGTTATTTAAACCTTTTTTCATGTATCCTGATGGAAGCATTTCTTCAGTATCATCATCTTTTTTCAAGCTGTGATACAATCATTGCTAACCTTAAAAGAGCTGTTATACATGCTACCATCCATCTTGTTAATAATCTATCTATACCATGCAGGCTGCACATACGCCTGCTGACATTTCTACTTGCAAAACTTTATCTATATGCAAATGTGATTTCAAAGGTATTTTTTAATATTACAAGTATTTGTTTACTGAGCACTTGCTTCGCATTTTCTTCAAAACAACCTTTCCACCCTCCTTTGCATTTTAAATAATTCTAGTGGTAAAAGCAGTTTAGGTAGACAAAAATAAGAAAAGTCAGTATATTTTTTAGAAGTATAGTTAATAAAAATATTACAATTCACAGCTTAGTATAGGAAATGCTAAATACTATGTTCCACTTGACAGATCTAGCCTGGAGAATACATGTGCTGTGGTCCACAAATTTTTACTCTATGATGATAAAAGTTGAGCTTTTCTGATTTTCTAACTTTTTGAATTGCTAACTACCTGATCAGCTGCTTGGGAGAGCAATATAGCAGATAAAGCATATATAGCAAGCTTGTGGATTTATTTGAAAAATACATAAAATGGCGAGAGCAAATACAGAGCAGGATATAGTAGTTTGGAACCTTCTAAGTAGGGAAGAAGTGGTTGAAAATGTGAAATGGAAATTAGTGTAAGTGATTTGGACTGAGAAATAATAGTATTCACAATTCTTAAGGGAAAGCAAATAGAAAAATGAAACTCATCTGATAAGACTTGACTAAAACAGAATTCATCAAATTCAGAGAATGGGCATGGAAGATTCTGTATGAAATAAGTTTGTTGGAAGAGTCTACTAGTTTCCTAGAAAGTCTCTGTTTTCTTGACTGTGAGGGTGACAGAGCACTGGAACAGGCTGCCCAAAGAGGTTGTGGAGTCTCCTTCTTTGGAGGTCTTTACAACCTGCTTGGATGCAGCCTGTGCCACGTGCTGTAGGTGACCCTGCGTGTTCAGGGGGGTTGGACTAGATGACTTCTGAGGTCCCTTCCAACCTTAAGCATTCTATGATTCTAACCACAAGTCCAGTGGCTTTAACTGAATCTCCATCAGCTCAAACTCATTTGTTTGCATTTATTTTGCTAAATAAATAAATAAATTCTGTCTGCATTTTTGATATATTAATCAATCTATATTAGAATAAATTAATATAGACATGCCAATAATACTACTTACCAGATGGCTTATCAGTTCCAGTTGGAATGCTAGTAACTGCAGGCATTGTTGGCAAGGTAGGTGGCAAAACCTTTAAGTTCTGATCGCTCTGAATCTCATTGGTAGATATCTGGTTAGTAATA
Organism: Nothura maculosa; assembly: GCA_032353885.1. Lineage (NCBI taxonomy): Eukaryota > Metazoa > Chordata > Aves > Tinamiformes > Tinamidae > Nothura > Nothura maculosa. The sequence continues at coordinate 129,807 of JAUBOD010001040.1, read as the reverse complement.
CGATTGTAAGTGGGAGGCTGATACACTTTTTGAGGTGGCTCTGGAGTCTGTGGCAGTGGCTTTATGGATGGCATTCTTTGACAGTGTTCTTCCAATTGGGCTATTATTGTTGATTGATTATTGGCAATTGACATCAGATGCTGGTATTTGTGCTCTAAGTCTTTGTATTTGTTTGCAAGCTGCAACATATCTGCAGTTTGGTTCAAAATCTTATTCTCAAGTTGGGAAAGTTCTAAGGCATTGTCCCGTTTTCGGATAATTTCATGTAGTAGCTGCATATATAGTTGTGTGACACGAGAGTTCATATTTCTGCTTTCTTTTCGTAAAAGCTTAACCTCATTAACAATTCCACCATCCACTTCTACCAATTGCTGGAGAGTTTCTATTTGTCTCTTTTGTTTAAGAAGTTCATTGTTAAGTAATTGTAATTCTTGTTTGTTTACCCTGTTTTCAAGTAGGACTTCAGGTTCCTTCGAATTAACACAAATGGCACCTGTCACTTTCTGCTGAGGTACAATAAAGGTGTAAGTGCACTTGTCCTGTGTATCGCTGGAACGCTTATACCTGTTGGTATAAATGAATTCTTGCTCTGTTTCCTCATCATTGCTTTCAAATTCCTGTGTTTTACTTGCAGTAGCTCCCAGAACCGCTATTAACATTAAACAGAAGAATCTTGCTGTGATCATGTTTCTTTATTTCTGGACAATTTTTCTTCTACGAAGTATGTTTAATATCTGTTTTAAAATAAATTTAGCAGTAAATAACAAATAGGAAATCAGTTACAACTTAAAACTGGAAAATCTGTTCTAAAGTCTACAGTCATATTACATAGCAATTGATATGTATATGAATAAATAAGACATCTAGCAGAATTAGTTGTATCATTCTGTGACCAGAACTGCAGTTAGTAGTTGCTGGCTTATCTAAAGCCTGCCAAAAAATACAGGAAATGAAGTAATAAATAGCAGGACTTGGAGTGGGGGAAGGGAAGCACTTCTATTCAAATACCACAAAAGTTTCCAACACTAGTGCTTTCATTTAAATAAAATTACATTTTCATTTCTAAAATTGCTAATATAACTTTTAAATGCGAACAAAATGCTACTAAATGTGTGTTATGGAAAGCCGTAAAGATATTTAATTGCTATTTTACAGTATGTTGTAACTGTAGGTAGTAAAACTGTACATTGCAGGAGATGTGGCTTGTATGAAACAAAACAGTTTTATTTTGGTCAGCAATTTTGAGCCATACAGGTTTTTTTTTCCCTGATTTTTTTTTTTCTTTTTTTTTCTTTTTTTTTTAGGTGAGGCACACTTTTGTCCTTAATTATAAAAGCAAACAAACAAAAAAGCCCTCTACTATCCAAATATCATGGACAGTGAAATTTGTTGTTTTTCCAGTGTAGGAGAACTTAGAACTTGCATGTTTATTGTGATTCTCCATGGAAACATTCCACTCCTTTTACAGTCACTCTAATTGCTTTCCATTAATGTAGTAGTCTGTCATTGGGGAAGGAGAAATGCATAGTAGACAAGTCTAAGGAAAAAAGAAAATCCTCTACCTGTTAAAATTAGCTACTACTGTTTATTGATATCCTGTAAGAGTACTATTTTGCTGAAATTAGTTTAATTCACTCCTTTGAGCATATTCATATTTGAGGTGTAAATTTGACTTATCTTTTAAGCTTGCAGTTACCCTAATACCAGTCATTTATAAGCAGCAGTCTTCTAGGAAACATGACCTCAGCATAGGCACTGCTGCCATGATTGTCCTTGTCAGAAATTACTTTCTGAATCAGCTGCTTTAACAACACTTAGATACCGTGTGTGTGTACTAACTCTTCGTTGTTGAATGTTAATATAGTTTAGTTTTTTAAAAATAAAGAGTAGGGAACCTGTTTAGCATTTGGGTATTCTTTTAAATCTAGATGATATTCATTACATTTGGTTATGCTTGCAAAACATTTTACTTGGAATCTCTGTTCAGAATTTAAATAACTGTCATCTTGCTGCTTGGTTGTATTCAGTACAGTCAATTTTTTTAATGACATGAAATGATGATTCTAACAGCTGTTGAGAAATTGGAATGACTCCAGCTGAGGGCCACCAACATGGCAAGGGGCGGCAGACATGAGGTATGAGGAGAGGCTTGAAGAACTGAATTTGTTTAGCCTCCAGAAGGGAAGGTGAAAAGGAGATCTTACTGCTCTCTTAAGCTACTTAATGGGTATTTGTGGAGAAGAGGGACATTCTTCTGTGAAGTGCAGAGTGAAAGTGTAAAGGTCATAGGGTACAAATCCTCACGGAAAATTCTTTTAGGATGTTAGAAAAAAAATCACAATGGGAAGGTAAGGGAGGCAAGAACTGAAACAGGTGGTCTAGAGAGGCTATTTCTTGGAAATAGGCAAGCTTTTGGCTTGGGCAAGGCTCTGAGCAAACTGATCCAATATTGATGTTAACCTTTCTTTGTAAGAAAAACATTGGACCAGATGACCTGATGAGTCTCTTTTCATCTGAATTATTCCATCACTCTCTAAATCTAAGCAGCATCTGCCTTTTTTTAAATGAGTTTCAAGGTAAACTGGATATACACCTTTGTTTATTCATAGTAAGCAGAGGTATGATTGTCAGTCCTTTTTTTGTTGATTTGAACTAAATCATTGAAGTGTTACAGCTATTTCTGTGAATGTTTCAAGCAAAGGTGAGTAGGAATGATCCTTCTGAATGCTTTCAGAAGTGTGTTTATGCCTCAGTATCTTATGCAGTTTGGAATAAACTTATTTTAGTTTTGCAAGTAGAAGAGGATTATGCTTTATTGAATTGGCAAGAATCCTGAAAGCTTGTCAAATACAAATTTGGAATTTGACATGGTTGCTGCAAATAAAGTATAGTTATTTGGAATCTTGCAAAATAGAGAACCTAAATTAAATTCACCCCAGACAGCTTTAACTTGCATAATCAGCATTTGCACAGCAGGTCATACTTGGAGGCCCTGGCAGTTTTCCAGGACTCATATTTCTACACAGATGAACTGTTCTTGCAAATGTTGCTGGCATAGTGGGCATAAAATGGGTTTTATTTCAATATTTTAATTGAAGTATTTCACCTCAAAAACTACATTTATGGTGATCACTGAAAATAAACTATTTTTTTATCCCAAATTTCACTATTGTCCTTGTCACTGTATCTCATCACAGGATTTGGGGTGAAAATACTTTTTTCCAGCCTAAAGAATTACAGAGCAATATATAACAGTTGGAGTTTGTCCAGTATTTTTTAAATAATTGCTAATTAAAAAATAGCAAGTTTTCTGTAAGAATACTTGAAGGAAAGATGTTCCTTATACAAATAGCAACAAGAGCCATACTATCTTCAAGATGCCTTTCCTCCTGCAAAGTCTGTTTGTGAACTGATCTCTTTTTTACCTTTTACTGTTTTGTACTCATTCAGTTAAAATAAATAAATAGCTCAGAATGGGGAATATTTTGACTGTCCATAGAATATAAACTCCATTTCTTCTATTCTGTAGTTGGATTAAAGGGACTTTCGTAACCAACATGAATGTTTGACCAACTCTTTTGCGTGATTAATCTTGCAAGGACAGAAATAGTGTCACTGGGGGAAGTGAGGAAGGAAGAACGTAGAAATTCATTTAAGGCAGGCTAACATTCTTTAGTACTTCTGAATATCTTCTATCTGCAAGAGTACATCAAATTCTTAAGACATAAGATTTCTTTCCCTTGGGGGAGGAGGAGAGGAAGAGGATCTTATTTATTAGGTCTCTTGTACACTTAGCTTTCAGTTTTCTTCTGATGAATTTGTGCCAAGTAATTGCTCATACTTTGTCCTTAAATAGTGCTGCTTCTTGCTGATCGCTCATTTCTTTTTGTTTCTGCCTCTCTGCCTCCTCCCTCCTCCACTGCCCCTCCCTCCCTCAGCTCTTCTGAGCTCTTCTGAACTGGAAGCTGTAATACTTCAGCCATGTTTGTCCCTGATGTAGAATTCCACTTAAGTATCTGCGGATTTTTCAACTACAACCTTTCCTTTGCATATAGCTGTGTTATATATATATATGCACACACACACATATATATATATATACCAGCATGCTTACTGGTTGCTGCAACTTTTCTTAATTGGTGGAAATCCAGCATGCCACTCATACTTTCACACACACTGAAAAACTTCCACAAACAAGCATGCCAACAAAATGGCAATGGTGCAAGAAGTGCACCCCAAAAGAGGGTATATGTGATATATGTGTAAATATCAAATAGATATTTTTAATTAGAAAAAGTTTTAGAATTTGAAGTAGTTTCTGTGTTTCGGTTCTATATGTTCTATAAATTATATAAGCTACTCATACCAAAATATATACTTCCTGTGGCTATTCCAACATATATACCTTTTTTTCCAAAATTTGTTGATTCTGATGCTATTCTTCGGAAGACCTCATATTCAAAAAATTCATGGACGCACTTTTGCATTGACTACCTTTATAGTATTTTGTGAAATATTTTACATTTTCATGGGATTTTTCAGTGCAAATAAGGATGAAGGTACATGTCCATCAACTAGAAATATGGCTTATTATGACATACTAGTGTATCATGAAGTTGTTTGGAAAATGCCACTAGCAGCTCTTTAGTCCTTGATTATCTTGTCAGACTTTTTTAGTAAGTTGAGACATTTGCCATATTAGATTGAAAAGAAAGGTATTCACAAAAGCTTTGATATATATTGTGACCACTGCTGCACTTATATGATATTGCAAAATTCTTTAGATTTATTTCAGCCAGTAAGAGATCGATATTTAGTCTCTGCAAATCATGCCATGTTCTCTCTACAATTTATGTATTCATGTTCTGCTAAAAAGAGCTGAGACCAGTACGAAGGTCATTGGTGGTTAAGCAGTGGACTTTCTTATGGGTTTACAAATCGCTTAAAAAAGGAAACATTTTTATATTCAAGGAAGATATCTGTGGCATTGCAGGGATATACAAAAGCAGAAAACAGACTGTGCAGATCTTGTCTGGAAAATGGTAGCCATGACATGAATATATAAAAGGAATTGTTTGTATTTCTTATTAAAAGCACAAGTCTTTGTACCTTAAATAAAGGTAGTAGGTAAAGGCAGTAAAATTGGTTGTTGTGCTCTTATTTTTCTATATATACAGCAAACTGTAACTAAAATATAGGACCATAGGTATAAAGACTTATGCACTGACCTATGTAAATGCTGCTTTTGTACAAATTATATGTGAAGCTATATCTGCCCTTGGAGACTGCTTTACAGAGAAGGCAATTTTCCATGCTAAAACCAATGGGGTTTCTTTGGACCTCAGTGATCATTTGAGTTTCAGTATAGGTAACTCTGCTAAAGAGACAAATTAACTGAAAAAATCTGATTTAAGGAGCTGATACTTCAAAATCAGCTCTATGATTAAGATGGCAGCAATTCTCATTAAAATGTTAAAATAGATTTTAAGTGGTTTGTATGATGCAGTTTTAGGAACTGAGGAGTATTTTTATCTCTTAGGTTTCAGGTTATGATGGCTTTAAAGAGCTAGATGAAGGCGTTTTTCTAAGTGAACACTGAGTAAACTGCCAAAATAAAATATGATGCCCCATTTAATTCCTTACAGCTTTTCAGATAACTACTGCTATTATTAAAATAAATTGCTGTCCTTCCCTGTCACTATCACTCAGACTCCCTAAAAGGCATTCAATGTTATACCTGTAAGAGAACTAATTCCTAGCAGTTTTGGCTTATTTGGTTTTATTATTTACTGTTTCATTCTGTCTTGTGCATGTGGTTTTATGTATGTGTCACATTTGCATCTTTTTGGTTTCTCCTCATTGAAGAGTAGACAGGCAGGATCCAACACTCAAAATTTATTCTCAACTTCGTTATTTGTTCAGTGAAGATTTCCTGTAAATGTTCCCAATGCTGTTGCTTAAGAAAAAAAAATCAAACTAAATATATGATCAAATAAACCTGTTTATATTTTCAGGACTAATTACAATAAGAGCTAACACACCTTGAGGTGACTTTTGTGCACTTTTAAGTAAGTAATTGCTTGTGGAAACTATACAAAAGATACCATAGCATGCACAACGCATAGGAAAAGCCAACCCATCAAATGACTGATAGTCTCACTGTATTAAGTATGACCTACACACAACAACTGATACACTCGTTAAAACAGATTTTGTCACAGACTGATTGGTATGTTAAACTGAAGTCATCTATATATACAGTGTCAATGCTATTTTTTTTCTTTTAAGGTAAAGCAGTTATACAGGGAAATGAGAAAGTAGGCATCTTGTATTAAATATTATCTGAGAATATTTTAAAAGGCTCTAGGTTATTAGTTTAATTATTAAAATAGATGCATCCAACTCTACATTTAGACTTGCTTGCACCCTTGTTGATTTGAATCTGCACAGTGTTTAATACACTTTTGCCTATCTTATTTGAATAGTGTTTTTAGATTAGTGCACAATTGTACATTTTCATTAGATTATAAAAGCAGGTGGAGCTAAGGTGTTGAAAAGGTAAAATCCATCTATAAAACAATCAGAGGATTTGCTTTGTTTTATTTTGTAGATAAACATTAAGTTTTACCTCTGCAGAGTCCTTTGACAGTCAGTGTTTGTGGACTTACAGTTAGCTGGCAAGTTCTAGGCAGTAGGCCAGTAATTTGATCTGGATTTCACAACACTATTGTAATAAGGAAGATATGCATGAATTTTCCAAAGCTTCTTGCTTTCTTATTGCCTGCCTCTTCTTAAAACATTCACTCAACTCTTCTTCCTCCTGTTTCCAGCTGTTCTTTTGCGTAGATTTCTATTAATCTCTTATCACAACTTTTCTTTGAGCCTTCATAGATACAGATTTGTGATTAGTTAATTCTTGCTATCTTTTCTGAATGGAAGGGCTTAAAGTGTTTGAGATTTTCTTCCAGAGTTAAACTCATGTAGTTTGACTGTAGGTAAAAGGTACTGTTGCTAAACAAAGCCTTTTTATTTGAGAGGATTGATAAGGGAAAACAGCAATTCACAGTGAAAATACTGCACAATAGTATGCATGCTGCAAGTACTAGGAAGACCTTTAAAATTTTGCTTAAAGTATTAAAGTAAATAGGAAATAAGGACTGACCCCCAGCACTCACTTTTACTTAAGAAAAGGTAATGCAAAAACAAGTTGAAAAGCTTAATTCTAAGCTTATTGGATGGAGCTTTTTTTTCATTTTTGACAATATTTACTCAATTCCATTGTAAGCAGTGCAACACCTTTGCAGACATCAGTGATTTTCTTTACATATTGTTTTTATACATTTTTATATACATTTCATACTGTGCTTTTTCTGTCCATTTTAAATTGTGGTAAATCTAATTTCATATCTAACCTATCCTTAAAAGTAAATATTTTGTTTTACTGAGGAGATGACGGATAAAACCCTTAAGAATGAGGGTATCTTGACTAGTTCTTAAAGAACTTTTGTTTTGAAATGGTACTAAGTACTGCAAGAAACTTCAAAGGATAATCCTTAGTGCATTGTATCTTTCATTTTCAAGTTTTTGGCAAAATAATATACCATTTTTCTTTCTGGATTGTCAAGATTTTTTTTGTTTATGTTGTTAGTGCAATGTTTTCTTTAGGCTTTACTGAAGCTCTGTCAAAGTCTGAGAATGCAGTTACTGAAAGAGAGCACATTTGCTCTTACTTCGCGTAACAACAGCTTCACTTTATTTTCACTTAATCCAATCACTTCCAAAAATTATTTGTTCTGTGTGTACATGTATGTACATATACACACACGCACTTAATGTGTAATTGCCCTTAAATGTGAGTTTCACATTTTAATAAATGCAACACGCTTAGCTCAATAAAAATAGTAGTTAATGATGTACATATTTTGTGCTTACATAAAGATATTCATATAAAGGTACTCATAAATGTCTTTTTTAATGGAAACTTCTGTAAAAATATTCAAAGGGTTTTTTTATGAGAACCTATTAGAATTGAAGGAATTTTTTTTATCTCCTTGATTAGACATGAATGTAGGAAAAACTGAATGGAGATAATTTTTTAATACAGGTAGCCCTTTTGGAAAGTTTTATAGAAATTAGTCTGTCATAGAAAGTTTGTTGGAGGGCATATGGTATTCATATATGTTTGCAGTCAGTTTTGAGGACACATGAAACCCAAAGTTGCATGCAGAATTAAATAAGACAAAATGGATTTCATGTTCTCTACTAAATGATAACATAAAATGTCTCAACTATTCTAACCACCATATTTTAATATACAAAAAGAAAAGTCTTGCTGCATATATTAGGGATCAGTAACAGCTTTGAAAAGCTTATATTCACTCATTTCCAGAGGCTGGCTTTGCAAACCAGTCTGTATTTGGACCCTGGACATTAAAAACAAAGCAAAAACAAACAAACAAAACCCCTTCATGTTTTAAATTCAATCAGCTGTACTGCGGCAGCGTTCTTACCCCGTCTCCTTTGGCTTCTTTCTTCAGTCCTTAGCGTGCTTTCATCAAAAGTTAACTGAACAGCTTCTCCATAGGAGTTGTGCCATCTCACTTCGTTGATTGTAACAGAAGAATCTCTCTTCGGTGAATGTGACCTAAAATTTAAAGCTGAAAAGCTCTGAATGATATACTGTAATTAGCAAAGTAAATAACTAGATGTTCTACAAAATTATTTTCTTTTTTCCCCTCTTTTCCCTTTTTAAGAATTCTCACAGCTTGGCTACCTAGTCTAAGCCACACATCCCCACAGTGTAAGTGGGAGGTACAGTAAGACTTTCTTTCAGTGAAAGAGGAGACCTCAGCATTCCATTTTTAAAGTTTTGAATCCATCGTTTCATGCAAGGCTAAAGCAGCCTTATTTGAACTTCAGTTCCTTTGTGGTGGACTTACATCCTGGTAGGGGGAGAGGAAAAAAAAAAAAAAAAAAGCAAGCATGCAACAAGCTGACAAGCTCTGGTTGGATAAGCGTCTTTCCCCCTCCCACATGTCCAAGGGATCCACCAGCAAAAGCGGCGCAGGGGCCTCCCCCTCGCCGCAGCAGCCGAGGGCTGGCGGAACGCGAGCGCTTGCGGGGTGACCTCACAGCGCGGCCGCGGCTGGCGCGCAGGGGGCGGCTGCCTCGCGGCCTTGCGGCGCGCGCCGCGCCGGGGAGGCTTTCCTCAGGATGGCTGCCCTGAGAGACTGCAGACCGCTTAAGAAGACAGTGATTTCTAGAGGTTTTGAGGCTTTGAAGGCTTTTAAGAAAAGTCTAGGTTTACATTCTTGGTATTATGTGATATGTTTGCTGTAATTCTGTGCGGTTTTTAAAATTGGTTTCTGTACCTGAAACTTCTCACAAACATGAGTTATGAGCTCTTTTTTGTAATATTTAGACCATGTGAAAACTGGACGCAATTAAAAAGTGTTATTGTTATGCTGAACCTACTCATTAAATAAATAATGATAACGGATAAGTAGGTTTTATTTTGGATTATGTATGATGCTGTTCTTAAAGACAGGAAGAAATTCCGGAAGCTTTGAGGAATGCCTTTTTTTAAAATCAAGGGAGATGTTAGAATGTGGTGCTGCACAAAATTCATCTCAGAACACTGCTTAATATAGTTTTTAGTTTTTAATGGGATTATTTAAAATTACTTTCAAGTTAATCTTTAAGATGTATATATATATAAGATGCTAGGAATGTTGAAAGAAATTAGAAGAGTGAAAGTGAAATTTCACAATGTTTGATATAAAAACATTCACGTACTATTTAACAGTTTAGCAAACTAGACTTTGCTTTTGCTATGCGTCATAACCATTAGAAAGTTCATAACACATTCAGATAATTTGTTTGTTTATACTATGTTGAGTAGAGTATTTGGATTTTGATGAAACCGAGAAAAACAATATGAGAACACTTTGAATAATCAAAGGACAAATAAAGACTTTTGAAGATACTGATTTAAAAGCACTCTTGTTGAAGCTGAAATGTGAACAAGTAGTAACCACCCTAATAGTATTTAAGAAAGTGTTTGCAGGAAAAAAAAAACTCTTCTAAATATACTGCATTAGTAATTCAGTGTGCCTTAGTGTTTGTGTTTCTTGTATGTTCAATATATTCTTGCAGGGAGTATTGACACCTCTCACAAGTTGCTATCATTATATGATTTTTATAGGTTAATTTGAAAATTTACTAATTTTTATGACTAACAAGGACAAAACCAGAGCCTGAAGGAGTGTTTCAGTGTTATTAAATAGAATCATCCAGATTCTTGAGATTAAAGCTATTTCTATTTTAGTGGTTTTATCCTGGGATGTGGGTAAAGCTGATTTAATGGAACCAGGATGTGATAGTTATGTTCATTTTTGACTGAGTTTGCACACAGGCCCATCAGATTTTCCTCCAACTTGCCAACGAGTCCAAGTCAAGTGTTGTCCATATTTTATACTCAAATATTCCATAGGTGGGACTACTGACATGAAACTGTTACCTGCATGTTGTAGGCCATGTCCTCACGTTGCTGGCATGGAGGCCTTAGTAACATGTTGCGCAGAAAGTATACTATGTGGCATTGTCCTCCCAAATCTGATTGAGGCCATGCAGTCTACAGCTGTTGTCTAAGCTGTCACATGAGTAACATAGATACTGAAGAACAGACCCATCTTTTTTTCTGTAAGATTTTGAACATTTTGAATAAAGCTTGATGGTCAGCAATGTCAAAATCTTCTGATGAATCTGGAATAATAAGCATAGACATTTTTATCATAGGAGAGCATCATCTTCAGTGTCTATAAATACCTCGAGGGAGGGAGGAGGATGGGGTTGGCCTCTTTTCAGTGGTAGACAGTGACAGGACTAGAGGAAATGGCTACAAACTGAAGCATCAGAAGTTCCACAGTAACTTCAGGAAACATTTCTTGACTGTGAAGGTGGCAGAGCCCTGGAACAGGCTGCCCAGAGAGGTTGTGGAGTCTCCTTCTCTGGAGATCTTCAAAACCCACTTGGACGCAGCCCTGTGCCACATGATGACCCTGTGTGTGCAGGGCAGGGTTAACTAGATGATCTCTAGAAGTCTCTTCCAACCTTAAGCATTCTATGATTCCAAGATCGTCTGCTAAAATATCTTTCACAACTGCTATTCGTTAGTCACATCTTTGTTAGCGTGAAATGAGGTTCAATATGCAGTCCAGTTGCATAGCCTTATCAGCAAGTTACTAGGGAACAGGAAAAAACTGCATAGGAAAAGGTAATGTAATTCTTCTACTGAAATTGGGGCTAACTTAAGAGTTAGATGAGATTGCTCATGTTTTTGTCCACCTCAGTTTTGAAAATCTCCAGTGACAGAAATTCACAACCTGTCTGGGCAATGTTTCAGTACCTGACCACTATCAGTGATGGATTTTTTTTCCATTCCAGTTGGAATTTCCCATGCTGCAACTTGTGTCAATGCCTTTTGTCCTGTTGCTGTGAATCTCTCAGAGGCGTCTGGCTCTGTGTTCACTGCAACTGCCACTCACACTCCTTTTTGGTAGGTAAATAACTGCAGTTATCTTCTGGCCTTTTGGTCCCTTCTCATCTCCAGGCTCAACAAACCCCATGCCCTAGACCTTTCCTCATGCGTCACATGTTCCTGCTTGCTCGCCATCCTAGTGGTCCTTTACTGACCTCTCTCCAGGTTGGCATCTGTCTTGTACAGGGATGTACCAAGTCTAGATGGCAATATTTTGGAGGTGAACTCACCAGTGCCAAGCAGATACCAAGAACTAACCTTTAAAACCTTTTGTGAAATGAAATTGTAATTCTATTTGATTGCCACCTCTCTGCAGAGTAAAACATTTAAGAGAGTGGCACTTTATTAAGTAACTTTTCCTGCCAACTGTGTGTTTGCTGTCTAATTTGCCTTAAAAATAAAGTGAAATTTATAATGTTGTTTTCTTAAAAACCCTTAATAAGTAGAGAGTGGCATTTCTCCTTCTATGTCCACTTAGTGATTTTTAATCAGTTTGAGATATTCAAGCTTGTGATGCATGGCTCCAGTATAAGGTCTTTCAGCTTCTGAGAGAGAAGCGTGATTGAACTTTTTTTCTAGAGTTGGTGATCATTACTTCTCTCTCTTAGGTACAAAGGGAGCAAAAATAGTACAGTATGGTTTTGCTAGAAAGTGGAATTAGAAAAGGAATTGGTGCTTGCATTTTATTCTTTTTTTTTTTGTAGAATGAATGCTTATATTTAAAGATATTTGTGCTTTTCCAGGAAGAAGTTTAAGAATAATGTAGTTTCTAATTGTCTCCCATTGCTCATGCTAAAGCTATTGCTCATGCATATATTCTCTGATTGGATTTGCTTTTGGATTCATGTCCATGCTATAATAATAGCAGTGTAGTTTCCCTTATTATTAAGTGTTTTTTAAATGACACATTTTGCCACTGGTCTTGAATGTGGATCGAGTCCTATCTTTGTACTGCTGAATTTGTTTTTTAATGTAGTTAATCTAGTTTTAGATTTTGTTCTGACAGAAGTGTTAGAAAAATCTGATAGATGGTTCTAAAAAAAATTAGAAGTTTTTTTACTTCTATTTTTTCAGTGGGTGCATGACACTATTGGTAGGATCCAGTTATAACTTCTTGTTTTTCATGAAGTAAAATCATTTTTAGGAACATTTATGCCCATTATTGAATTCTTTGCATTTTCATGTTTGATTAAGTGAGGTAGATTGTTATATTATACTTACACTGAGTATAGATAATATGTTGACATATGATTTTGAAGCTATGAAGTGCATTTGCCTGTATAATCCTAGGCTTTTTTTCTGACAAATGCTGCCTACACTGAAAACTTACTGAAGCAATTATTCCATTGAAGCTCTCAGTTGGATATGATCATTCAAAAAGAATGCTAGGCCTGTAATAGAATATCTATTCCAGAATAAATATTCCAAAATAGTTCATCTACACTTTCCAGGCACAGACAAGCCCAGAGTAGTAGTGCGGCCATCTAGAAATGTCTGTAAGTGAAACCAGGAGAGAGAGATTATTTTATGTATGTTTAGTATGTTGGTGTGAAAGAATCTCATTTAATTCAATTAAGAAATGACATATGATCTGGAAAACATTCCAGTACAGAAAAAATTTGGGTTTTGTATGATAAATTACTGTTTCAAGACAAAAAAATACTGCACTGCGGACTTTCATGTGACACCTTCTGTGCTTTTTTTCTAACAAGCTGCCCAGGGAGCTTGTGGACTCTGCTTCTCTGAAGGTCTTCAAAATCCGCCTGCATGCGACCCTGTGCCACATCCTCTAGGTGCCCCAGCAGGGGCTGGAGCAGGGAGTTGGACTAGATGATCTCTAGAGGTCCCTTCCAACCTCAGCCATTTTGTGATGCTTCTCAGAAAAAGACTAACAATGTTTCAGATACAATGTTGGTGGTGATTATCTCTAAAATAGATATTAATGCATCTGCTTTACTAGGGAAGCATTACAAAATTTTTAAATGTGTATACTACCAATGTGAATTTTTATTTTTGCTAGTTGTGAAGTTGTCAAAATAGAGCTATTTCTTTAGTTGTATGTTTTTGTAAGCTAAATTTTGCTTACCTGTAATGATTTGAGCAAGTGTTTCATGCAGTCTCTTTTTCACAGTTACAATCAGTGTATGTGGCCAGCTGCATCAATGCATAGTCTTGCCATAACAAATGGTATAGTCCGTATAGCTTCCGTTCTCTCCATTTGCCCTACGATAGGAGATGTATATGCATTTCTTGTAGAATTATAAAAGAAGTCCTTTTAGGAAGAGACTCTTCGAGATTGCTTTTCCCTTGATTCAGTCTTTTAAGAGGAGGGTTGAAGGATATGATGCTTTATAAAGAGCGTCTTTCCATAAATAAGAAAAAACAGTATTTCTCGGGAACATTGTGGAATTTGGAACTGTACAAATAAAAATAATACAAATCTTTTTTATTAAAAGCTTACTGTCCTTCTGACTCAGCTTCATTAGAGTTGTGCATTTGTGTGTGTGTGTGGTATTGATGCCAAGTTCTGTCTAACTGGCATCAGGAGTGACAAATTTGATCGAAAATCACCTTTGCTTTCCTCTGACTGATTGTATTCACTTGGCCCCTGGACTGACAATATATATTATAAGTCTTATGTTGTTCACTTGGCAAAGATACAGTTTGTGTTTAGAGTATTCCAAATTCTACTAAGGCTAACCAGTTTATACATTTGGTTCTACAGATAAGTTTTCCAGCCCTTAGTGCATGGAAAAATCCTAATTTCTTGAAACCAGCGAAACCACAGAAGTGTTGGCTCTCTTCTTACTGTGAGCTAATCTCTTAAGAATGAAGTCTCTGGTTTTTCAGACTGCTGACTGCAGTGATTTGGGCTTTTACTAGTTAGTAGTAAGTTGATAATTTGGTTTTTCTTTGTTCTCTGCTTGATTTAGTGTGCTGCAACCTCGCTAATATATATGGGAAAAGGTTTTCATTAATATATTTGGCTAGAAATTAGAAACATATTTTTGTCTCCTCTGATTTTCCTATCAGATCAGCTTTTAGGGACCAAAAAAAAAGAAAATGATTTTCCATAGGTTTCCTTCTGTTATGTGTGCATCTCTTAGATACCGCTTCCTGTACTAATGAATGTACTAGACTCAGATCTGTGTTTTACTGCAGTGTATGTGTGTCCAGGGGCTTCTCAGCTGTAGATCCTTACATATCCTTACAAAGATCCTTACATATCCTTACAAAGGTTATACTATGATGTAGTGTTTTAGTAGGGAACTAAATGTGTTCATTGTGGTAATTAACTTTTGTTCTTCTTTTCTGTCATTTATCTGTACTTTGTTGTAGTAACACTATAAATTATCAAACAAATACGATTATAATTCTACTTAAAGCAAATAACAAATTGAAGTAACCAGTCTTATCTGAACTTATCTGAAATGCTTCTCTTTCAGTTAACTATTCTTTGCTGCAGAGTAGTGGATACTGACCAACAGAAGTGTCATACGGAAATTACTTCCTAGTTTATTTCCATTACAGAATTTTCTATAGGGTATTTAACCCTACTTCTGTAAATTAGTAAGTCTTCATGGTCATAGTACTTACTTTCATGAAGGAAACGATACCTTTCTTGCTGAACTTAAATAGTGGTAACTTGCCTGGGTCTACCGAGGTGGCAGAGCAGAAAATCTGAACAAATACTTTCAGATTTCCAGGCAAATGTTTTAAAAAGAGATTGCCTTTTGTTTCTGCTGCTGGAGTTCAAAATAATACTTTCACAGATTTTTCCACTGACATATCTTCATACATGTTATTTATTGGAGTGCAAGTATTTTGTCACTGATAGTATCTTGTGTCATTCTTGATGAGAACAGATCATACACCATAAGTGTTTATGAAAGTTTTAGTACCTATATACTTGAACCAATATATATCAAAATTAGGTGTATTAACATTGGTTTGAGAAAGTTTAGAATTATATTTCTTCAGAACATGTTTCTTAAGAACAATAAGAACCCATTACATCCAAAGTACAAATATTTGTTACCTACATCATTTCAAGTCTTGCCTTTCACAGAAGCCTTCAGTATTGAATGAAGATAATAGTAGAAAACTTCAGTCAAAAGTGAATCGAAAGACACAAGTATGTAGACTCCATCATGCTGTTGAACTCTGCAGTTCTCTATAAAGAGAATTTGAATCGAATTTAGTCCTGGAACTAGTTGTCTAGTGAATGGAGCACTCAAAATTCTCATCTGGTTGGCACTGACTGCAGCCTTTCAGGGTCACTTGCCTGTTGTACCCCGATTTCCCTGTCTTTGAATTGCCAGTAGTGTTATTGCTTTGTTTAAGTTCTATGATAAAGAACTATGCTACCATCACTGTGATAAAAGAAAAATAAAAGAGGTAGGCATTATAGGTTTTTTTGCCAATTTAAAAAATAACTCGTTCCATTTTACACAGTGTACTTTCCATTGATTCATTTAATTGTATGTTATTTTGACATGCTTTTCCTTATTCTGTGTTACTATTTCCATGATACTGTAAATTAATGGATGCTGTATTGTCCACATATAACCAGCCAGGAAATGATTTTTCGTAACAATGGAGAAAAGTTAGAATGGCTGGAAAATGTTTTGCCTGTGGAAGCAGCTGCCCATGAGCTCACTCTTTGGAAAATATCCTGATGGCTTCACATCTTAGAGGACTTTTTCTGTGCACAGTAGCAGAAATGTAAGCCAAGGCTTGAAAAGCTAGCACTGTGTGTTTTCTTTGGCATGTGGCAAACCTTGAGCCTCTCTTTTGTGAGGCAGGTCTTACAGTCTTTTACTGGAGGGAATAATTCTCTTTCCTCCCAGTGAAATAAATTGATTCTCATTGGCTATTCTTATCACATCCTATTTATAGAAGAGTCTAAAGTGCCATTACTAAGATCAAGACTGGCAACACTAAAAAATTTGTTTGTTGAAAAAGGAGAGAGGAAGGAGAATACATTTGACTTAGTGTAGCTTGATGTTTATTTACGAAGAATAGGATTCCTTTTGTCCCAACGTTCTGCATTCAGTTTAATTTCTCTGTTGGAATCTATCCAGACATTTTCCTAGACCGTTCTTTGGAACTCACAGAACCTATGTTAATCATCCATCCCTTTTGTTTCCTTTGTATCTCATTGCTCTGATCCTTTTCTCTATATTAGCTTAGAAAACCTACTGTTTGCTACAAAAAAAATAAAATTAATAGTAGAAAAACATTGATCTAGACTTTTACTGGCACTTTTAATTTTTTAATTTTTCTTTGACAGTTTTTATAATTTCTTCACCCCTTCTTTCTTATGCTGTGGAAGGACTTTGGAGAACATGTGAATGAATAGGCTAAGTTGCTAGTAGACTAGTAAATGAAGTATATTCTTGCAGCCTACATGCTGCTGAACGTAATCCAGTGTGGCCCAACGAGCTTCTTGTTGGTCAAGGTGGCAGAGATCTGAAGAAACAGAACTGTTGCAAGCCCAGCTCCACTGAGTAAAAGTTTTGCAAGGTCTCGGGGGAGAAGCATTAGTGGAGATTTTCCATACTCCATCTCAGCTACATGAAGTTCCATTGCAAGACTGAATGAAAGCCGTACAGTAATGAAGAATTAGGTGTATTTCAGATGTCAATAAAATGCTGCTCGTGCAGATATTGTGTACCTGTCAAAATTTTTAAAAATTGTTGAGTCTTTCTTTTTTTTCCTAAGCTGTAAAGGAGCAAAATTCAGCAAGCCACCTTTTTCTTCAATCACTCGAGTGTTGCTTCTGATCTTTAATTCATAGTTCTAGATGATGGTAGTAAGACTTTGTGCTAGAGGACACATAAGGACATTGTGTTGCTTAGATGTATTGCATGCAATTCACTGCATTGGTTTTCCCTGCCTTTTACAAAATTGCATTTGACTAGCAGATTGTATTTCCTGTTGTTTAAATAGTTGGAATTTATCAGGGCAATTTAACATGATAAAGCTGCAAGAGTAGAACTGAGCCAACTAGCTATTTTTTTGAGCTGTAGAGTGTTCTTTTTCAAAGCAAGGCAAGAAAATATGAGGAAATTTTCATCAATTATAAACATGCTCACGAAAGAAAATAGAAAACTTATTATGGAAGTATAGCAGACTTTTATGCTGCACAAAATATTTTTCTACCCTAAAGAATGTTCCTTTTTTTTTTTTTTTTGTTATGCAGCAAAGAATGAGTGACTTATCTGTACCGTGCAAAATATTTTAGGAATACATTGAAGTAAATTCAGCCTTTTATCTGACCCTAAATGACTGAGCAACCCTTCAAAGAAAGATCAGAAAGATCAGAGCTGAGAAAAAAGAATATATATATATATATATATACACACACACACACACTTTGTTTTTAAGCTGGTACTTTAAACACTCTAGAAGAACCTATGTCAGGTTATAGATATCGTCCATTACTCACATAGCAAATTTTTATTTTGTGCATGAGTCTGTATTAGTGCATTTGCATCAGTGCAATGGTATTTCCTGTTTGCTAGTCTCCAAATTTTGTGTAGGAGCAAAACAAGCAGTTCTTCAGTTCTGTGGGTCCATTTCATTATAATCTTTACTGCACTTTTGTTGTCATATACAGAGAGTTATAGGGAAGATAGACCAGATTCTCTCAGAGGTGTGCATCAAATTAGCAAGAGGCAAAAGTTACAAGTTGTAATATAGGAAGCTACAACTGAATAAAGAAATTATGATCAATGTTAAATTGGAGAAGCACTAGACCGAGCTTCTCTGAGAAGTTAAAGTCTCCATTCCTAAGCATGACTTAATTTTTAAGTCTCTGAGCAGTGTGATCCAATTACCATTTAGCCCTACTTTGAACAGGTGTTTGAACTAGATGACTTCTGTATATCCCCTTTTTTTTTTTTTTTTTGGTCGATACAAAGACAAAATGCAACCGGCTAAATTCTCCTGTAATAAAGGTACCATTATGCTACTGTAGAAAGATCTTAGAGCCATTTAAAAGCCTGCATTTAGTTAATGAAGTAAACATGAGCTTTGCAGTATTCTTTCAGAGTAGCTTCCTTGAGTGTTGCAGAGCTGAAAGTAAGATTTTTGCCATTATATTTTAGGTTTCCAAAATTCATAGCTAAAACTTTCCATGCAGTTTCCATGCTGTTTTATTTTTCTCAAAAGTGATAATTGTATGTTATATATGCTTCATAGTCAATAGTTTTCCTTCATTTGTGATTTCTTTTTAACTGTCCCAGAGCAATAAAAAAGCTCATTACAAATCATAATGGCATGCATAAAAGTGAGATTATATGTCTTGATAAATCCAGTCAGGCATCATGCAAGATATTTTATGCACTATTGTGAATGTAGTTAGTTAGTTGAGCCTGCCTTTTTCGTCCTTATATGATTCACAGAGGTAGAAGTACCATCCTGCAATTCGCAGTAGAACAATCAGCATTTTTCATAACTGCAGTAATTACCATCATCTTGTATTTGCTAAACATAAAAAGGCCAGGGGCTAGGCCAAGTAGTTATGCCATTTTTTTTCAATAAAGAATTTAGTACATAGAAAACTTTCTGCTCATCCTTACTAAGTCAAAGCTTAAATATAATTCCTTTTTGTCTTTTATAATTCTTTTTTGTCCTTTTTGTCAGCCTGGATCCTCAGCAAAAGTATATTATATTACCATAATGGAGTAAATAGTGGCAGACATAGAAAGGCATTATAATGCAGTGCAAAACTGTGCAGTGTGGCCAAATGCTCACGGCTTCATGGAGATTACAGTCATCAGTAGGTCATGGCAGCTGTTAATTTTTTTAGTGTCACTGTTATTGTCCTGCAAATGCTTCATAGTAGATATCAGCCTATGTCAATGTGCATGTTCAAAACCTATTACATTTTTTTTAAGTCTTACAATTTAAGTTCTAAGTAAGAGTTAAACATACAAGATCCAAAATCTCCTTTTTTATATAGGACCAGCCCAAAATGATGGTCAGTAGTTACTGGCTATTCTGTTAATTGACAGTCTTGTAACTTTTTTTATATAAACAGTAGGTCAACCAGTGGGTTTGTTTGTTTGTTTCAGGTATTTATCTCTTAGATTTAATCTACATTGATTCTGCATATCCTGCTTCAGGCAGCATCATGGAGAATGAACAAAGATCCAACCAAATGAACAATATTCTCCGAATAATAGCTGATCTGCAAGTCTCTTGTAACTATGGTTGGTATTTTTTTTCTTTTTTACACATTTTCAGTCTTACCAGAAATTTCATTATCGCAATCTGATAACAGATTTCTGCCCCTTGTAAAAGCAATACAGCCAAAAAGATCTGGACACTAGTAAATAATTTTTGATGATTTCATTTGTTTTTGATGATGTACCTATTCTTTTTATGTTTTTAATATTCTACAGATCATCTTACAACATTACCACATGTGCAGAAATATTTAAAGTCTGTCCGTTACATTGAAGAACTTCAGAAATTTGTGGAAGATGATAATTATAAGTAAGTACCATTGTTTTCCTCACATTTAGGGAACATAATAGAAATATCAGCTGTCTGTTAGTTTGATTAAAACATGAACAAAAAACCTTTTATAGAAAGGATTTTGGGAGTTGCTTGAAGTTCCTAATACTTTTTTTTTTGTAGTTGATAGTATCAAGATGATGTCAAGACTCCTGATAAAATCCAGCATGATTACAATCCTTTATGATTCTAACCTGTTTTCTTAAATGCAATATTTAAAGGCAAAAGGAGGTGAAATCTAGTCCTTATTCTATTACATTAATTAACCTTAATTAAGAGACAACCAATGCAGTAATATGGAATAGAAAGTACAGAACACATTAATCAATGTGTGGATGTGCTCTAGTTAGAGGAGATGATAATCCCTAGCCAATAATTCTGAAAGAACTAGCACATAAAAACATAGGTCTGGTAGCCAAGGTTTTAAATAACACAACCAAGGCAGATGTGATGCTATATAATTAGAGACTGACAAATATAATACCTCTATTTAGGCAAGCAAAAAGTGAAAGTAATCAAGGCAGCCAGAGGTTTGTTAATATAATGTTGGTAAGCAAGATGTTTTAAAAAGGAAAATTGGTCATGAAATTCCTTAATACCAGTTTTACTGAGTATTTCAGTTGAGAATCTTGTCTCAGAAATTGTTCATACTTAGACCATTTGCTGGAAAAGAAGTGTTGGAAAGGATCATCAAATGAAAGGTGATTGATAAATGATATCATAGAGGAAGAACTGGATGACCTGATGACCCAAATAATAACGACATAAAAATGAAAATGATATGAATTTATTCTAACAATAATTTATCATATTGATCAGACACTGTGTCACCAGTGAGATCCAGCCATAAAAAGATAAGTGAAGCTCAGCTCAATCAAATATGGCACTGATAATCTTTTATTTCCATCTTCCATCCAAGTTCTTTATGACATTGTGTTTCACAAATGGAGATTAATTAAGTATATTCAACAGCTGCATTATGCACAGTTTTGTAAAAATATCAGATAGTCCAAGATTTGCGTTAAATGTATCAGAGTGTTAGGATTTAATAAATGATTTTTATTTATGTATTTCCAACATATTCTGTGCTTCATAAAAGTAGAGAACATAGAGCAAAGTTGAACTAAGTAGCAATTGAGAAAGATAAACATTGTAATTTATGCAGGCTTTAAAACCTTGGACTGAATGCAGGAAACTGGTTGTATTACTTAATTTTACCTGGTAATTCAGCAATGTTGACATTATATATACAATAATTTTCATTAGTTCTTTTTTTTAAAAAATAGATTAAGCAAATGGTTTCTATAAATATATAGTACCATGATATAAAAGTTGGAGAAACCAAAAGTCATATTTCTAACTTAAATTTTTGAAAGCTATTTAGCTCCATTGATAATGGATAACTCTTGCTAATAATTCTGAAAGTTATTTGATGTATTGCATGAGACTGCATGAGATTATGCAGTACTTACGATTCAGTTATTTATGAGGGTGAATATCTTGATCATATTTACAATATTTTTTTCCTAAACCTGGCTATACCAGGCTTAGATATAAAAGCTTTTGAAAAAGGCAAAAGGTTCGATGGTTAGTGTAGTAAGTTTAGCTAAAGCTTATATGCATTGCTTTGTATTTAAAAACCTTGACTTTATTCTACTATGTTTGTTTTATCAGGAGGAAGGCTTTAAATGAATCTTATAACATCTGTTCATAAAGACCTCTCTCCTTGCTCTTCTATATTTTTATTTGAATGAATTTTGTGAATTTTGTTTTGAACATGAATTATATATTTTCCTGTCTGTTCCTCCTAGTGGTCTTTCCTAGCATTTTCTGATACTGTGCCAGAAGAAACTGTAAGCCTGAAAAAGGCAGAGCACTACGTTTTTAAAGTGAGAAAGAATCTCCTCTCTCCTCTCTTTCCAGTGACCTCTCTTGTTGAGCCAGGAACAGCATTAGAAAACTCTGGAGAGATCTGTGTTTGATCCTTGGTAGAAAGAGTGTACCTATCTCTGTACAAACTGTTCAAAGGAGAAGCTTTCATATTTTTTTTTTTTTTGTTCCAGTCCAATTGCTTATTTGAAGTTCCTGGTTGTCAGTAAGCAGGAACTCTTCAGAAAGCCTCTGACAGTGATGTCATATCCTAAAACTAATAGATTTGTTTTATTAAGCCCATATACTCTTCTCTGCACGAGTGAAGAAATTAAAATATCTGCTGTTACAGAACTAAAGAGAAAAAGTAGGACCCAAAAGTTCAGAATTCCTTCTAATTATACTAAAACTAATCATCATTATCCCAGGGAATCACTGACAATCACCAGGCTTCAAAGATACAATCAGGCAAGTGTTACTTTATTCAATTATAAAACCTTTCTCTTCCCTTCTACCATTTTGCAGAAAGCAGCAATACATCCTTTCAATAGTGCCATTTAAAATAAATTTGATTTTAGCTAAATTGTGTCTGAATTTGGCACTATCCTCTTACCTAAAGAACTGTAAACAGTATTTCATCTGTGCTATATTTCAAATATGAGAAGCATATCAAGACTTGAAACTTGATTTATAGAAAGTTAATGAAGTTGATACATAATGCAAGTTGGACAGATACATGGTGTCTTAAATATATGAGATAGTCCTGTCAAAATTACACTGAAGAATATCTGATTCTGTAGATGAAATTATAGAACGGACCTGACTTAGTAAACAAGATTTTGTTCAGTATGCTTAAGCATAACTTCTAGATTTATGTAGATTTAAACTTTAACAAAAGAAGAAAAATTCAGGAAGAATGCATTACAAATCATGCTATTGTAAAGGGGATAGGCTTGCACTGGCTGAATTACAGTCAGATTTCTCTGAAATTGAACTATAAGATAAATGTTTCCAAACAAATTGCCCTGGTGGATTAATAAAAGTGAGCATAATTATTTATCAAAAGTAAGTAAAAACTTCAAAGACAAATTCCTCAAAGCTGGCAGAAACTAGAAGGAGCAAACTTCAAGACTAAGTAACTAGTCTGAAAATAGATACACAGAATTCAAATAAATAATGCTAATAAATAGTTAAAGAAGAGCATGCACTTATCACCTGTAGTGAAACAGAGATGACAGATCCCTTGGACAGAGAAGCTGAAAAAAGAGAGAAAGTAGGAGCTGTGCAGCAGAAAAGAATTAGCAGGAGATAAATTGTATTTGCCTCTGTTTGTAGAACAACAGTTATGTGAAACAAAATGAAAGTTCTTCCATTCTGAGTCAATCCAATACCCACATTTCCCAACATTAATAAATAGCACAGTATAGCAAGAGAGCAAAAAAAAAAAAAAAAAAAAACTCACCCCAACTTCGGCACAAAAATACTCTCAACTGGAACATTTCTGCAGTCTTGGAAGGTAAACTCACACACTACGGCCCTACTTCCAAGAATAAAAACTCCAATAAATTCTCTTGCCATTTCTCCATACTGGAAGTAATATGCCATCTGATAAATATTTGAACCATACTCTGAATTATGTTACTGTAACTTGTTCATTATTGGCTTCTAGGGGAGAATGGAATGGATGATTGTCACCTTCACTAAAAGAAATTAATTCATTACCTGTCAGAAGATTCCCCTCCCCTAATCTGTGTTGTTCTAATTAAGGATGTAAATTTTTTCAATGGTATTTGTATACAGTGTGAGTTTTAACAGTTTGTAGTTTGAAACAACTTGTATAGCTATATGCCACTCACTATGCAGAGACAGATGTTATTTCCTTTCATTCTTTGCCTCTTCCATTCAAATTTATGTAACATAGTAGTCATGCATGGTTTTCCTCTTAAACCAGTACAGAACAGAGGACCTATGAATGTGAAATTAAGAGTGTACCTGAACTTGAGAGGTGGCAGAAGTCATATGCAGTGGAAGATCAAGACATACATTGCAGTGCTTAGATAAGGAAACAGTAAGTGCAGCATAAAACACATGGAGTGAGGCAGAGGGATGTATAATACTCCATTTTTCTTCTAATAATCTTTAACTATTAAGCACTTGCTATTAAGCGTTGTTCCCCTTTCCCCATTATCCCTCCTTTCTATAAGTTATAGTAACTAGAATTTCTAGTAAGCTATTTCTGATCGTACAATTCCTCAAGATAACAGAATTAATCCAGCTTTTCATGCACAGGGACAAAAAATGTTTGTTATGTTTCCATCCAAGTTTACTAATTTGGTTTTTTTTTCAGGTGAAAGATACTTACACGTTTTTGGTGATAGAAAATAATAAATACCATTTTCAATGTCTGTTTTTATAGACTTTACATCCGATTCGTTTCTTGGATCTGACGAGCTTGTTTTGTTACATGTTGAGATAAATAACTACACTTCCAAAGAAGTAAACTTCTGTGTACCATTGTCACTGTAATTACTATCTTCAGTTCCTTTCTGCTTTCGTTAAGATGTTTTAATGTTAAATTGTTTAAAATCTTTCATTTACAGATTGTCTTTAAGAATTGAGCCTGGCAATAGCTCTCCTCGACTGGTTTCTTCCAAAGAAGATCTCACAGGTATAACATTTATTTGAAATATTGAATAAGAAGAAAATTCTAATTACAAAAATCCTTCATTGAAATTCATAGGTAAACCTATTTTATATCAAATGATTTTTGCAGAGATCAGTTTCAAAAATGTGATATTGCTGCAGTTAGGAATTTCTTGTATTGTCAAAGAAACAGTGCTTCTCCATGCATGTGCTTGGTTTCGGAACATCCTTGGTTGGAACAACACCACTCCTCTGAGAGTCATAAAGATGAGGGTTTGTGATGTGGGAGTAGCTATTTAGAAAGCAAATCCTTCCAAACTGGTCCACCTTTACTAGTGACTGAACCGCCAAATAACAAGACTTTGCAGCTCAGCCCTCACGAACAAGCTGGTGTGCAAGAAAAGCATCTGGTGAACAACACTACAGTAACATATTGGTGGATGCATGCAGTGGAGTGGGGGGAAGTGTTTGAATTTGTACAGTTTTTTATAGACAGTGAAATATTTTTAAGAAGCCAAATTTAATCTCATATTTATCTGTATTCCCTTTTTTCAGTGTTTCAGTTAGATTCGTTACTTTTTGACATTCCCTTGAGCAGCTTCTCGATGCAATACTAGGTTTACAAATGAATTCTGAGTGTGGATGTATCACCTTTTCTAATCTTTCATAATTATAGTTTCTTTGATAGTTCAGGTTATGTCAGGACTGACTATTTTAGTAAGTACCATTAAAAAAAGCTATGTTCCCCTGCATTGTACATACAGATTAACATTTCTTCATAGGACACAATAAGGTGCCTGATTATTCAGTTGTATGGAACATCTTTACTTTTGAACAGACTACAGAGACTGCTAGTGGTAGTGACACTGTCCTGTTTTGCTAGTAAACATGTTTTTCTTTAAAAAATGGCATATTCAGAAAAAAAAATCAATGACATGAACTTTGGCACTATATTGTTAATCTCTGATTAGGGTAAATAGTGGTATTTTAGGGTGGGAGTTGTGCTGTTAGAGGGAAGAAATAAGAATTATTTTTTCAGGAATTCCTTTTTCCACCTACCCCCCAAAGCTCAGTACGATTACTTGTTGAGTAAAAGGTAAGGAAATAGTTGACAGGGAGGAAATCATTTTTAAATCAAGTAAGTTGAAAAGTAGTTGTTAAATAATAAACACTTTCTTACAGATATGAGAATTTTTTTTTTTTGGTGATTTTGATATCTTTGAGTTTTTATGAAGAGTTTTTAAACTTGAAAGTTAAAGCTAGGACATTGCATGTCATATGGTGATATCTTAAGCATTTCAAGCAGACATTTGAGTAGTCTTTTTGAGATTTTACTTTGGTATTACTTACATTTAAATGCTTTACACTGAGGTTTTGTTACTAACATTTAATTAGGAAGATTATAAAAGTTCTTACTTTGGGCTTAACTACATAATTTGTGAACATCATTAATATGTAATTCTTAATTGAGGGCTTAGACTTTTATTAGAGCTGTTATGAAAGGCAAATAAAAATACAGTCCTAATTTGGAAACAAGAACCTTGAAACTGTCCTGAGCGATGCCAGCGGTATGGCTTTATATTACAATGAGCTCAGCTGTAGTGAAGAAATTGTGTTCAGAACAATATTCGTATTCAACTTAATATGTAACTTTATGGTATCTTACAGTATTAGGAAAGGATAAACTTTCCTCTCTGAATCTGCAGTGTGCCTACATGTTCTATAAGATCGTTCTGTTCAAATGAGAGTTGATGTAATAACTAGAAGCTTAGTCTAGACTCATTCCCATTGCTCCATTTTTCTGTATTTCCTTCGAAAGCCAAACACACTTGCAGTCTAATATGTTTCTAGCTCAGCTGGAGAATTCTTATCTGTTGACAGTTAGAAAGTGAATGCCACCAACATTTTGTAATACCCACATCATTTTTTCAATGGCTTACATCTGTATGATATGTATCTGTGTGACTAAATGGAATCCAGTGTGCTTTATTCCAAATTAAATCATGAAGATAAAATTTGAAATTGAGATTTAACTAAACATGGAGGCAATGGTTTATTGGTTATTTCACAACACTAGTAGAAAAAGATACAGCTATGTGTTAGTCTTGAATAATTCCAGTCTAAAGTATGTGTATATGAGTAATGAGAAATTTGACCATGGACAATTAAAAATAGTACATCTTAAGATATTTCTGTCAACATTCTTGGATTCAAATTATAGTCTAAAATTGTCTTTTCACTTCAGTTACTATGAGTAAAGCCACTGTAGTCAGTAAGTTTATAATGTCAAGAGATGATCTGAAAGTAGTCTAGGTGATAGTTTTGTGTTCAAGTCAATAGTTTAAAGCATAGGATTCTGAATATAGAGATTTTATCAAAACTTAAAAGCCCTTGGCCCCTTCACATCCATTTTGTTTCTCTGATAGTCAGAAAATATAATGTTATTTATAACTAAGTCTAGTTGAGTTCCACATGTAACAAACCTTCTTCTTCTAGGCTGTTCCAAGCATGGAGAAAAATTCTGATACTGTGTTAGTGATTACAGAAGTCTATTAAGGACATTAAGAGCAGGGAAAAATACCTTCAGGTCCTAAATTATAATTTTTTGTATTAATGATGGAAATGGAGTTTCCTTTTCAGGATTGCAACTTCTATCTCCTATAAAAGCTCCTGCTTTTCCTCCTTCAAAAGAAGATAAACATTTTAGTCTAGCCAGGAACACTATGGCTTTCTATTTTTTTTCACTTAAAGTATCTTTAGGAGTGTGTGACTCTATAAAAATTATAATCTTCAATATTTCTGTTTGCAAAATAGTGGAGAAACCATGTGTCCGTTTTCCAGTTTCATTGCCAAACAGTTTTCCTGTAAATTTGAACAGGAGGCAGACATCTGATTAAAATGTATGTCTCACAACAGAGTATGTTTTGTATATTAGTGGCTAAGATGGTCTCATTTAATTACCAGATTCACATATAATAGTGAATAGTGCTTTCACAAGAAGGCTTCATGGCTTCTGTAGCACTGTAGAGATTCTGGTCTCTTGCAGCAAATATTTAAAAAGAAACTTTAAACAGTTTAATTTTATGTTTTCAGGAACTGTGTGATTCACACAACTTCTTTGGCAGCAACCTATGTCTGTTCCGTCTGTTCATTCTGCCTTGCTATAGTGAGAGCGAGTGAGAGAGAGAGAGCAAGAGAGAGAAAATGTATCTGGAGAGCTTATAGTTTGCTAACTGTTAAGTTTCCAGTTGAATTAGCTGTAAAAGACATCTGTGTTCTTGTGGTGTTGGCTATGAGGTGCCCACATTTATGGTACAGCCTGCAGACAGATTGTTTCAGAAAGTGTAACTTAATACATTTTCCCAGAAGAAAAGAAAATATTTAGTCTAGTATGCAGTAAATAAGTTATCCTTCTAGCAACTAATCTCCTTAGAATTTGCAAACTAAATATAGGTCAGCATAGAAAACTTTATGCTTAATATGTATATGCCTCTTGATGAGTTCTGAGATCATAATTCTAATGAGAAAATAGGATTCCACCATGGAAATCATTAATTAGAGGGAGGTTATTATGCAATAGTTTAGATCATTTCTCGTACCACCACCACCTTTTTTTAACATGTCCTGATATAACTCTTGAGAGGAGAATTGCAAGACTAGAGGTTTTACCTTGTCACTCTGGTAGCAATCGGGTAATTAACCGAAGCCAATGTATTTCCTTTCTGGTCAGTAAGGTAGAGTTCAGACCATTTTGTGACTTCATTCAGTTTTAAAAGTTGCTGAAGAACTCTTAATTTATTTTAGTTAATTAAAAGCAATTGCTTCGTTTTATCAGATGTGAAGTGTGTGATTTACATGTACGAGCTGAAAACAGACACTGAGATGTGTGCATGTTTGTAATCCTTTGGCAGTAAGTATACTACACTAGTGACGTCTCTGTGGCACTCCCAACCTTTTAGATTCAGAAGAAAGCATCGTTTTCCATGTAAACATTTAATCTGACATTTAGTTTTGCCATTTGTTTTACTGGTTCCTTTGGTAACCAATAAACAGTGTGTTTTAAATGTTTAACAGCCAGTCATTTTATGAAAAAGTGGATTGTCTAATCCTCCTGCAAGTCTCTGATTATTGCTTTGTGTGTGTAGCGTCTGCTTTCCATATACTCTATTAAGCTGGAAGTGGCAGAATTTCTTTTCTCTGCAAAAGTTAACAGCCCATCCAGAAAACTTTACCCTTGAGTTTCAAACTCAAGTCAAATCTTACTCTTTGATACGTTCCATGCAAACATTTAAAACTCGTGAGTATTTTTAAGGCACTTAATATCAAATAAATGTGAGGGATTCACTCATGAACCACCAAATCCAGACAGAGTTACTGTGTTGTGTGGACTTGTTTCTGAAAGGTTGAAGTTTCCCAATAATAAGTTGTAGAAGAGCATTCTTGACATCTTGACAAGTATCTTGAAGAGCATCTTCACAAAGTATATACAGAGTCGTAAGGGAGAAAATGAGTATACTCACTTTTTAACTTTCTTACCAATTTATATTATTTTCTACAACTGCCTAACCAAGCAATTGTGTTTAATATCCTAGGTCACTGATATTTATTTTAATTGTCAAGCTATTATTCACCAGGAATTTTAAGGACTTTTAGAACAGATGACGGGATTTTACTATTTTTTTTTGTCTCTTCCTTGAGTGTTGCCACCTGAAGTAATTTTTACAAAAATTCTTTTTTATTGTTTTGGTTAATGTATTTTATTCAACTCATATTCCAAAATCTCCCTTAGAGTATGCTCACACAACCAACACGGGTCATCCAAGCTCATACACTACCCTGCAGAATCAGCTGCAAGAAACTCGTCATTATGATGAAGTATAAGTCAGGGCATTGCACATTCTACTGTTCTAGTATAAGTAACACAAATGCTGAAATTCAGGAATTTTTTAAAGGAAATACAATCAAATCTGTTTGCAATGGATATTAGGGTCATGGTTATCTATGCTTGAGTTTAATAACAGTGGTATAGACAGTGTGCTCCAGGTTTTTTTTTGCACTGCCCACTTGGCTGCTGTCCTTGCTAACTATATTAAACTAAACAATGAACTTTCCTATATTGTAGTCTCATTTTGCGCTACATTATTAATATAATTCCACAATCCTACTCAGAGAAACTAGATTGAGCACTGCTGGGGAGTCTTCTCTGGGGTCCAGTTTATATTTTATTTGACATTTCATACATTAGCATTAGCAAACTCCCTTCTGTGTCCACACTACTTAATTGGTAACAGCTAGTCTCCTTTCTAGCAATTTTATCAAAAAAGGAAAACAGAATTAAATAGTCCAGGAAGACGAAACTTCATTGTCACGCATGCACACACATTTTTTATAATACAAATGGGGACACGGTTAGTAGATGTGAGCCAGCCTAAGCCTTACATGCCCAGTGAAGGAGAACAGGCTCCTGAGATGACAACCTAGCATGATTCACTGTTTACTTGAATTTGTGGAAAGAAAAAGTATAACTAACTATGCTAATCTGATTTTTTTTTTTTTTTTGGTCTTTGTTACTGGCAGACAGTTTTTTTCTTTTACAGTGAAATAGTGGAAAGATAGACCTACCTAGTGTTTATTCCCTCCCTGCAAACAGTGAATGAAAGCCCGCATCTTTTGAAATTAGACTTTAAATTAGTGGATTTAGTTAATGCAAATGTGAACCTTAACGCAAAGATTGTATCAAAGGAGGACCACACTTGGGCCTCTATTTCAGACATTCTTGGCATAGGTAAATGATAATGTTTGGAAAAAAAAATCAGACTAAATTATTCATGTTAGAGATTGAAGAAATAATGTGTAATAAAGTAGTTATGGAGAAAACATTCTAATAGGTTAACCAATTAATGTGATATGGAGTTCTATGAACACAAAATAGGTTTGAAAAAAATAGAATCTGGATGTAATGTGAAGGAAAAGAAGTCCACATTCTTCAGATCTCTTCCCTTTCCATTTCAAAAGCAGATTAGTTGACTGGGGAGGAAGGAAATGCTTTGTCTGTGCTTATCATGACTTTTTTTTGACTAAATGAGTAAGATTGTTGTTAGACTATTTAAAGTTGCCTCTTGATTATAGAGCAAATTTAACATAAACATTTTGCTTGAAAATCTAATAAAGGCTGTAATAAATGAAGGATCATTTAGAAGGGAATCAAGAAAGAACAAGCTGTGGTTGGTAAGATGCAAGTTAGAAATTAAACTGAGAATGATATTGAAGGAAAATGTAAACAGCCTTTAAGCATATTAGAACTAGAAAGGACTTGAAAAAACTGTGGTTCATTGGAACTGTCAGGAAAAAAGACTTGGAGAAGGAAAGGACAGTGCAGCAAAGCTAAATTGTTTATTTGCAGGAGTCATGATCACAAATTCTGTTGAGCATTTTCATAGTCTTACTATATTATTTTCTTTATATTTTAACATATCTATTTTAAAGATAGTTTAAAGCCCTTCTGAAAGAAGTAATGAAAATCATCTTCATAGCTTCTGTAGCCACAGGCCCTTTCATGCTGTTTCAAGTCAGAGCAGGCAAACTTAAATTTGTCTGACCAAAACACACTGGTGTTTTTGCTGCCATGTGTTTTGAGGAGGTACATAAGGGGAGGGACAGCCAAGTACTCTGATGTTTTTTCTTGATTTGTTCTTGTCTGGAAAGCAGACATAGTTTACATCTCTTTCATGTTGGATATGTTAATAGGGTTTTGTTGATTTGTAAAGGAATACTTTGAAAAGGAAAATTCTGTTTTTAAAATAGAATTTTTTTAGAAATTTAGAAAGTTTTTGTTCATTCTATGCACAAAAAACACTGTCACTTGTCTTTTCACCATCTGATATTTAACTCATAGTGTCCACTATTAGTTTATTGATGGGTATTTAGCAGAGAATAGTTCTTCCTCTGCTGCTTTTTTTTTAAAAAAAAAAAAAGCTCTGGGGACTGTAGATGTTCACATGTTCTGCTGAAGGATTGCAAAAGTAACGTTCATTTATAACATTTGACGGATTATTCATGGAAAAATTATGCAAAGGAAAAAAACAGTGAGATCCTTTGGGATATGTGTAAACTTTTCCAAATGTTCTTGCCACATATCTCTAAACAGCATTCAGCTCATCCTAATGAAGTCGTCTCACATTTCCTAATGTAAACAAGTTGTAATAATGTTTTAATATTTTTATACTTTTTTTTTGTACATGTCAGCATAGCCTTGAAAATGATGCTAAGAAATAATGAAAACCAAACTAGCTCTTGTTCTTGCCAGGTGCCTGGAAAATCCTACGAAGAGTGCTTTGTCTCCATGAAAGGCAAAATAACAGAAAAGCAATCATGGTAACAGTATGCACTCGGAGGGAAGCCAGGAGAGTAAAGAAGTGAGCTAGCAGTAGCAGATGACTTCACTTATTGGAAAAAGGTGGCAAAATAACTCAATCTCAAGTGAATTTAAGTAGTGGAATTTTGTTATCAGCAGTATCAGGCTTAGCTCTTCCAGCTAATTGCTCAGCAGTCTGGTATGTTCATGAACATCGCTTGCTCTGTGCAGATTTCGTCAGTATCTTGCCACTTTGGCATCCCTTCTCAGCACAGGCTATCTTACCACTTTACAGAAATGAAGTCATCTCCTCTGTGCCCCATACTCACATACTCTGCACCTCAGGCTTCTGAAGAATTGACAGCAGAGTTCCTGTTCTATGAGAGCTCTGAACTTCACAGCTGCCTCTTCATAGACATTTGACAGCAGAATGCAGAAAGGCTTTGTAAAGGTGTGTAGCCTTTGATTCTTTTTACCTTAGCTCTGTATATTTCCTCCTCTTGCTTTGGAGATGAAGATGCAGGGCTACGTGAAAAAATGGTTTCTCCAGACAGAATAATATCAGCATAAATTTTGTTTTTATCTTACCTCACAAAGCATCTTTCTCTCTTCATCTTATTTCACATATTTTCATCTTCATCTTACTTCATCGTATTTTTGTTCATGAGAATGTCTACTATTGCCACATCACTAGGAATTAGATTGAGTTCATTATCTATTTTCACAGAACTGATTAAAACAATCATAATTGCCATGTGTAATAGCAAGGAAGCCAAGCTGAAACTGTTGCTTTAAGTTGTGAGACCCTCTTCCACAAATTATTTCACTCTTTACACTTCTCGCTTTAGCCAAGTAGTATTTTAACCTGATCTGAATTCTAGTAAAACAGATTTTTTTTTTTTAGAACGTGCTAAAAATAAAAACTTGCAATAAAACTTGCTAAAATGGAGCTGTAATTATTTCAGTCTTTTTGTTTATATTAATGTTAGTGTAAATTTCAATCCCATGCTTCCTTAATGGAGGTTTAATTTCTGAGACAAGGGACTGTTGAGTGGAAACTCTCAAAGAACTGTTTCTCTTTGCAGACAACATCTGTTATTCTTATAGGTTTTTATAGAGATAGCATTTGAACCTTTAAATAGTTTAAAATACTTGCAGATAAATCCAACTGACCTGGATTTCATTCTGACCGGGTTGTCTCAGTA
The DNA here is from genome assembly GCA_032353885.1 of Nothura maculosa. NCBI lineage: Eukaryota > Metazoa > Chordata > Aves > Tinamiformes > Tinamidae > Nothura > Nothura maculosa. Next base: position 96,671 of record JAUBOD010001040.1, on the reverse strand, counting down.
CAAGACTAGTTTTTTGCTGCTCTGTTTATAGGTAAGTAGTTATGGTGCAGTCTTTATGATTTGTCTCCATGAACATTGTCTTTGAATCAAAGAAATACAAAATTTTACTGCTTTGAGCTCAGAGGCTCACTGTGGTGAGAAACTTAAACCTTTAAACACTAGAAAGTAGAACTAGAGCATACTAGAAAATTTAATGGATTTATTTTGATATTTTTAATAGCTTCTGTGTGAAAAAGCACTGCGTCTTAATGGTACCAGTTTAGACCTGTGCTTTGCTACTCTGTCACAGGCTGTAGTTTTCATTATTTCTCGAGTAGATCTTAGTGAATTATAATGTCATATACTTAGAGGATTTAATATAAATTTTAATTTAGAATTCAGTTTCTAGCACCAAAAAGAAAATGTTGAACAACACAACAGAAAGAGCCGAAAACCGAACCAATCCATCAGCCAAATTAAGGGACAAGTCGTAGCTTAATGCATTACAAGTTGAGATTATCGGCTCTAGATGATTAGCAGAAAAATTCTTGTTGAGTTTCAGATTATACTTGTGTTCCTATTGGAATGCATGCTCATAATTTTCAAATAAATTATTTCAGTTACCACAGTCTTCATGATGGGTCTCAGTTCAGATATAGTATAAGCATCACATAGGCAGTAAACAGTCCTCATTATTTTACTGCTCACCAGTGATGTGAAAACATCTGACAGTAATTCCCTGCAAACTGAGCATATCGAACTCACTCTTTTCTCGAACCCAATTTGTCATAACGGCTGGAGATTTTAGAACAAACAAACAAAAAGACTATAAATATTGATAAAAATTCTGAGTGCTTTTGGTCTCTGTTCAAATTTTAAGAATATATAATGAAATGTTATGGTAAAAGACATTTACAAAATAAATGTTTTTAATAGGAATGCTTAAGACCTGGAAATCCTGCCTGGTGAAATACTGATTCAAAAGCTTTTACAATAAATTAACTGCCTAATTGTGATGTGATTCATTCTTTTTATATGCCAACCTTTGTTCCACCTCCATGGCAGAGAAGAAAAAGAACTCTGTTGCCTGTGTAGAAAAAGCTGCAATTTCTTTTTATAGCCCAAACTCAGCAAAATTTTAATTGACAATGCAGCAATGTGTTGTACTTAACCTTTTTTGCTTCAGATATCCCCAGATACATAGTTCTGATTGAATCTCTGGATCAAGACATGACTAGAAGTGCATTTTATTTCAGAATTGCATTTAACCTAATATATAAGATATAAGGCTTCTCTGAAGCCGCATATGCTGGAGTGGCTCACTCTACTAATATCTTATAAAATCTCAGCAGTGAGATAAACAAATTATAGCAAAAACGGGCAATTAGAAGCTGTCCTGTCTATCACTGTACCCAGGAAGAAGGTAGAAAACAGTATCACAAACTATTTTCTCTTTTTGTTTTCGTGTTAAATTGATGGTCTGATAAATGACATTAGTGAAGGTACTTCTAATGAGCTTCTGTTTCCTCTATTGCTAGAAGCAGTTTCATTTACTCTTGGTTTTCAGGATCCTTTACATGTTAATCAAACAATATAGTGGATGACCTGATCAAAATTATACCACATTATGTATAAGGATTTTCCTCCTACTGCCAGGAAACAACCTTTGTAATTCTTTCTAGTAATGATTCAGCTCATAGAGACATTCCTGAGTCTAGGCTATAAATCATATAATAGGGAATTTATTCATATTTATCACAAAACTTGATGTAAATCTCGAATGCAGAGTGGATATGGACAGTAAAACACCTTACGTCTGTTAGGTTGGGCTCTTTTTTTTGAGGATGGAGGGGAGGAGCAGGTAGAGGGTGGGCCTAGTTTGTTTTGATTTTTTTTGTTTCTTTGTTTTTTTGTGGGACAAACTCATTACTCATGAGTTTGTGTCCCATGAAGGTTCCTTCCTGTATCCCGTAACTGTTCAAGGCAGAAGCAGCTAATGAGTATTTTCAGCTAATGAGTATTTTCTGCTTTTGGAGAGGAAGGGAGGTGGAGACATAGCAGGTGAAAAATCATTTCTGGTACAGCTAGTTCACTAACTCTCAAATTGTGCCCCATAATATTTTTCTACTGTTGCTTATCACTAATTTAAGTTGACACTTCTGAATGAATTCTAGACATAATTCTGTGTGTTTTTTTCATATGAGGAAAGTTTCGGTCTCTGTTGACCTCTTACAGGCAGTTTCAGATTAGAAGCTCAAAGTTGAATAGTCTAAGGTCCCTCCAAGAAGTAGTTCCTGTAGTGTGGAGGGTGAAAGGAGGAAGCGATTTGCTGCTACCTCATTTGTAATAAGTCTGGAGAGGTGGGTTAGGCGGCTACTTTTCATGACTCATTTCAGTCATAGTATTAACATCACCATTAAATATTTAAAAAAATTTTTTTTTATTGTGAAGTTAAGAATAGCTTTACATTTACTGAAGATGATGATAGGCCATGTTGTTCATATTGCAGAGTTCACTGACAGCCTTTTGCAAGTAGCAACAAGGAACTGGAACAAGAACAGCTTGTTTGTATTTTCTGTGGGGCTTCATAAAATCTGTAAAATGAGAGGAAGAATAATTGCAGTGAGGCATTCCTAGAGCTCATAGGTGTCTGAGAAATAATATATCTGTATGGCCATTAGAAACATGAAAAGCCCCTGCTTTCTCTTACATGCTTAAGCTGTGAGTCAGTATGAGCAAATTGTTTACAGTTGACTGGAGTTGTGAATAAAATTCAGAACATATGTGTGAGCGTTCCTGCTCACACCCGAAATGCAAAACTAACTTTATGGCTCTACATATTACTTCAGCTTATTCAGCTATTATATGAATGCTAGCACTTTTTTGTGTTAAGTTCGTCCCTAAAAATATATCTAAAGCTGTTTTGAAAGTGTCTTCCAGACAGTTCAAGAAAATAAAGATGATAATGGTGTAATTCCATTATGCAAGAAACATTTTTCAGAAATGATATCTTCTGGATATCTGTAATAATTTTAATCAATGTTTAAACAAAACGGATCGGAAGTTTCTGTTCTTCACTTCAGTGTTAATTGATGTCTCTTTTAGGTCCATCTGAAGTGTCGGTAATTATGAAATTCAGCAGGAGACCAACATGTCCTGATGCCTCCATGGCAGGAGGTCTACCAACACCTCCTGTACCAAGGCACAGGAAAAGTCACAGCTTGGGAAACAAGTAGGTACTGCAGTCTGTCTAACCCTGAAATAACATGCATCACGAGGGTTTAATCTAGCAGTTCAACACTGCTAGATTGGTGTTTGCCTCTTGCATTTCTTGATTTTAAGAATGCCTCAGGTTTTACTATGTGTTCTCTGTTTTCTTCCAGACAGGTACCTTGGCATTTTCTTATTTTTACTAACACTGTTTTTTGTTAGTGCCAGAAAATAGCAGTACTCAAAAGCTGCATATCCACTTTGGTCTGTAGGTGTCTGATGTGTATAACAGACTTTTTTTTTTTTTTTTTAGTGTCTAATAATACATCTAAGGAAACTTACTGTCTGCTTGGTGATCCTTTCTTATTATTCATGGGAGTGAGTCTTGTTCTAGCTGGGTAACATGGATTATATATATATTTCTGTGCAATGTTTATCCAGCTGAGTAAGAGCACCCACTTTCCAGTTAAAGTTTCAGTGTCTTACAAACCTCGTGGTTTAACAGAATAAGAAGAAAGTTTAGGTGACTTTTCCAAAGCCAGTATATTCAGTTTAGCAAAGGACCACTGAGCAGCAAATTTGCTGGTTTTTTTCCTACCTTTTCTCTACCCAAGTAGTTCAACTTCTATACAGAGAAGAGTCAAAAAAAACCTTAATACATTACTGTAGATGGGAATTTATAATAGCAAATTGTAAAGGCCACAAAAATGTGAATTTTCTTTTGGTAGTCAAGGAGCATACATACAAACAACATGAAAACGCGACCAGTAACATTTAACTCCCTGCTATTTAAGAACTTACATTGATGATCATAGCTTGGTGAGGCATAACCTAAGTGGAAAAATCAGGAGGAAAATGTTGTTATCAGTTTATAAAAGAGCCTTTTTGCATTTTTCTCTGATTCTCTAGTATGATGTGTCAGTTCAGTGTAGTAGAGAGCAAAAGTGCCACGTTCCCCACAGAGAAACCTCGCCATCTGCTGGATGACAGTGTCCTGGAATCACACAGTCCTGCGCGCAGCCACATGCTAAGCTCGGTTTTCTCTAATGGCATTTCCGTAGGTAAGGTCCAAGAAACAGTTCTGCTTTTCTGTACTTAATATCTTCTTTTTGGCATCTCTGTGAGTTTCAAGATGTGGGAGAAACTGGTCAAGGCCTTGCAAGAAAAATAGAGACCACCGTTGTGAATGTCATCCCATTGATTTTTTTATGGATGCAAGTAGCATCATACAGCTGCCATGCTCTCCAAACAGTGATATCATGCCCAGTACCCTAATAACATTAATACATCTGCACATGTTGTGGAAATGCTGTCTTAAAAACTGACTTAATTTTATTTTCCTGAAGTACTTAGCTTTTTGAAGGAAAAGCAACATTGTGAAAATGAAAATGGCATGCAAGCATTTGGTATTCAAAACATAGTATAAGCATAAGTGGGAAGATTCATGTAGGGCTCTTCTGGCTTTAGATTTTTACCTTAAAAGCTAAAGACTTTGTTTCTGAGACATGATTTCCATAGTACTATATAAAGATTACTCTGATGATCCCCCTACCTTGGTGTTTTATTTTCTTTTAGATGTTTCTTTTCATTCCTTCTCTGTACTACTTCTTTTCTAGATAGCAGTGAAAGCTCAGAATTTAGTGAGGAACTGTCTTCAGGGCTTGAAAGGTGAGTTTGTCTTCATTTACACTAACTCTTAATTATCCAGAATTAGCTAAAGGAATCCCAAGTGACCTCTAACGCAGAAAAAAAACTGAATCAGGCATTATTCTTATGAAATTGTTATTTAAGGAAAAATGGTAAACTTCTTGAAGTAAACCACTGTAAACTTGCTGTGTTTTTTCCATGAGCATTACTTCTGTCATGTGTTTTATACTCTAGTTGTTGAAGATCTCAAACTAGGTTTTTTCCTCATGAGGTATTTACATTCACAAACAGGGGTCGTTTGTATGCCACACTGGGGCCTAATTGGAGGGTACCAATCCGGAATTCTCCCAGAAGTCAAAGCTGTATCTACAGGTACAGGTACTTTTCATGGCCTACCTTGCTTAAGTGTATGGTGCTAAACTTTTATTTGATTCTCTACATTTTCCTAGCCTAATTCATTTTTGTGAAGAAAGTATTCCCGTATGACCAGATCAATGCATGGGAGTCCTTTGTATTCATTATCAAAAAAGTTAATTGCCAGATAATATGCAAGCTAATGTATTTAGAGTTAGGTTATAATGCTTACTTTTTGTTCTTTTTTGCCTACTCAAATATGCGTGGTGATATTTTGTCTTTTCAGCCCGGTAGGAGCCTGTAGCTGCACATCAAGTAGTTCCATAGGAGTCATTACCATGGAAGGGCCCTTAAGAAGGAAAACATTGCTCAAAGAAGGCAAGAAACCTACTGTAAGTCCTTCCTGTGGTTCTAATTAAGTAGTGGTGTTTTTAATTTCCAGGATTCAATTCAGCTTGCAGTATTGAACCAAAGAAAGAATGTTCCTTTTTTCCTAACGTATTGCAAAATCACTTTCTATTCAAAAAATTTAACTGGGTTAATAAGATAGTAATCCTTGTCTGTCATATACTTTACAGCAGCTTTGTGCTTCCCTGTATATGCAAGTAACATTCCAGACTGTGACAGCAGAAAAAGAGGCCAGCAGCTCTGAAAGGCCAGAAACTTGGTGTCATGTTGAAAAAGGAGGGCTGCAAGACATACAACCTTAGCTCAAAAGACATGGTCTTTCATATTTACCCTAAGTTATTCTGATCATATGTCCTTTAGAAGGGAGCATGCTACTCTACTGTAAAGAGATTTTAATCAGATATCCAAGTAAGATGGATTGTGTTAATAGTCAGGCACCAGAATTTAGGTAGCTGGGATGAGTTCCTACAGAAGATGGTCTGTATATAACTCTGAATTCCTTACTTCCAAGCTTAAATTTGTCAGCAGCTGGAATTGATGGCTAATAGATTTTTGAAATTTTAAAATATTTTGAAGATAAGTTTTTCCTAATTCTTTCTTTGCTTTCTGATTTAGCTCTCATCATGGACTAGATACTGGGTTACACTTTCAGGATCGACTCTTCTGTACTTTGGAGCAAAATCTTTAAGAGGCACTGAAAGAAAACATGTAAGACGTAAAATTTGTTCCAAAAACAAAAATGCATAGTCATAAACAGTTCTGGAAGGGTAGTTGAAGTGTATTTGCTATTGTTCCAGGCTACGCCATATCTATAGTACAACTTTTAGAGACAATAACTAATTCCCACTACAGTCTCGGTTGTGACTGACTTATCTGTCTCTTGCAGTATAAATCCACACCTGGTAAAAAGGTCTCCATTTTGGGCTGGATGGTAGCGCTGCCTGATGACCCTGAGCACCCTGATATTTTCCAGTTAAATAATCCTGACAAAGGTAGATGTTGCAGGATGGACTTTCTCTGCACTGTATTTCATGTGTTTGTAGATAAGAGCACTTGCCGTGACATTCATTTTAAGGACTGAAGAGAATTTCAAACAAGGGTACAAATGGAGCTAAAAAAAAAAAAAAACACTTTTGGTGCTTCTGTAATATCTACAGAGGATTTCCTGCATTTGACAGTTACTGTAAGAATTGTAAGATTTGCCTAATATGATTATTTTCTTAGAGTTGAACAATACCAAATCTTGACTTACAGTGAGAACAATTTAAATGGAAAACCTTCAAACATCAAACTTTTATCAAAAAAATTCTTTAGATTACTTTTTAGCAATTAATTCTAAAGTGTCATAACTCTTCCACCTTGATAAATCTTCAAAAACTTTAAAAGTTCTGGAAGACACTGGAATTATTTTGCACTTTTGAGGTTACGTGAAGATTTTTGAGGCTTTCTTCCCCTTCTCACATTTTCAACTTTACTGCTTCACAAATATCAAAAACATCCATTGGACTATTGGCAGTAAACACAGCAGACTTAATTGAGAAAAAAAAAAGATAGGAGAAAAATAATTTATATCTGTTCACCTTTCTGACTGGTCTTTTCTGTGACTGTAATTTTGTCTTATAGACCATATGCCCCGTATACCTTTACAGACCACATATGTGTTTATGCCTCCTTCGCCCATGGATTGTAAGTTAATATGACTCTCATGGGCTATATTGTATTCGCAAGATGCTGTTTGACCATTTGAGGTGAAAGTTAACTGTTTACTTAAGAATTTTGTCTTCTGCATAGAAGTCCACCAGGGCTATATTTATATTGAATCTCTATGTCACAGAGACGTTGATTTTCTTACTTTTGTAGGCAATGTTTACAAGTTCCAAACTGGATCAAGATTTCACGCAATATTATGGCATAAGCATTTGGATGATGCATGCAAAAGCAACAGGCCTCAGGTAAGGTTGTGAAACTGTATTTCTGCCCAATTTTTCTTATTTTCTGAAAAAAACAACTTATAAGAAGATGCTTCTTCACAAATTTTGTGCACACAGCACTGTGAGGACATACATAACTCTTTGTTTTGTACATTGATGCAAGTTTGTAATAGGAAGAATAAAAGTTATTTAAAACTATAGAATTCCCACCAAAAGGCATAATTTGTGCTTTACATTCACTGCTTCAGGTGAATGTAACCCTGTCTTTATTTTGGAAGAAGCTTTCTCAGGAATAGTGTGTCAAACATGACAGAATTTATGTTGATGACTGGGTTCATAAGTAGCATTGAGGAGACTATCCCATAAGATATCATTTTTGTCCTTTAGATAGCAGCCTCATTCTTCTGAGAAAAATGTTCATTCTTAAAAGGAATTTAAAGGTTTTATTACTAGGCTGCTACGCCATGCAGGAGATTAAACAGGGTGAAGGTTGAGAATCTTCTTTATGCCTGGCATACCCTCCTGCCCCAACACATACTGATAAATTCATATAATATTTTGGTTAGATTTTGTCAGCCCATTGTATTTTATAGTTTCTTGATGCCATAATAGTTTCAGGAGCTTTACACTGCTGAAAAATTTACATTTTCTTCCAGGTACCTGCTAATCTAATGTCATTCGAATAATTTCCTCTCTTACGTGGTGTGACTTCAAGTGCCAAACTGAAGAAACAAACTATTGTTCTTTTAAGATGGAAGAGGATAAAAGAATGGTTTCTCCTGACATGAGCCAGCCACATATATTTCAGCACTTTCCTGTGTAACTTGAAAGTGATTCTGACAGCTTTTAAAAGCAGAAGGTGAATGTCGTCCTTAGGACCAGATAAAGTCTCATGCACTGAGTGAAAGTAGATAATTTAAGTGGACAGAAGAGTAATCCTGACTGCTGCAGGATTCTAGTGCCCTCAACTTTAATTCTGTGATCACAGACTGCCCTGAAAAAATGTTCAGACACAAACTTTGCATCATATCTCTGCCTATTCTCTTTTTAAACATTTTTTTTTTATTATTAAGCTGCTGTGTGTGACTGAAGAACATTTGGCCCATGTTGGGTTTCAAGTCTTTCTAATGCACAAAATGATTTACAGTGTTAACTTGCTGCAAAGTGACAGAATAGAAAATTGTAGAACAACGTTTTTATAACTTAAGTGCACTGAGTTGCTTGGCAATGTGGCTGCCTCAGATTTTGTATCAAATTTCTGGACAATTTTGCTGTTCATATTTGAGCTATTTGAAAAAAAATGTATTTTGGCACAGAATAGTTAGTAGCATTTTCAGTTTTATTCAACGATGCTGCTCAGGAATACCATGACAATGGATCTATGGCAATTTATGCTGTGTTAAAAGCCTTCTTGGGTTCTTTTACTGGTGGTATGATTGCTTATATGTCTATTTTTTCTTTAATTTGGATACTATTCATTCCTCAGTATAGGAAAGTGGGTACTCAGGCCTTCCATATCACATGATCCTGGCTTCTCAGAATGGCTCCGTAGAGTTATATTTCTGTTCCATTTTCTTATGGATGACACAGACCCACTTAGTTCCAGTAAATGATGCGCCTGTACAATACACAGTACTGTGACAGGAGGTACACTAGTGCTGCTGTAGTAGTAGCAGGTATACAGTACTGTGACAGCACTGGTACATAGTGCGGTTGTTCTGAAATCATGATGGGGATAAGAATTCAGCTACAGTGGCAATGTAGGAGGCACAGAGAAGCCTCCCAGTGTCCTGGAGAAAAATAAAAAAGATAGAAAGTGAGCCTTTTGTTCAGAGAGAACTGTCTAAATCCTGTGCTGTGCCTAGCACTCTTATGGATCGGAGTGCTTTCTGGTTCCCATGATAAGTTAGTAGTTTTTGGTTTTTAAACTCTTGCCATAGGATATCAGCATTCAGGTTTCATTAAAAGTATCTGTTAAGTCTTAGGATGTAAGTGCTCTACATCTTTTGGGGCTTGGAATTAAAGGGTAAACTGCCTGAAAGAGAGACCTGAAAGCCAAGCTCTAGCTTACAAACCATGAAGAAATCAAAAGTCAGTTTGTATGGAGTAAGTCTGCATTAGAACAAGCTCTGTTGCATAAGGGTATTTGTTCTGTGGACTTACATGGTGGCAATTTTTCTAAAATTTTAAAACTTTTTCTAACAAAATAAGGTACTTTGTGTTGTTAAATTTACATTGAGTCTAATTTTTGTGTTCCCTTAAGTGTTCATGATGCAATCCTGAGAATGAAATGTGTTACACACCAGCTTTTGAAGAAAGCCAGCTCCTGACAACTCCTGCATTTAAAGTCTGGGATGTGAGTTTATATAAAGCTGAGAGTTTCTTCAATAGCTCAGAGTCTGTGTAAAACAAGCAGTAATGCCAAGTAGATTATTATTTTTTTTTTCTCTTCGTGTGCCAAATTAGAAAAAGTTTTAGCAGCAAACAGACTGCAAGGACATCTGGAAGGATAAAGTATCCCACACTGTTAGAGCCAATATAAAAGCTTTGGAATGGGGTGATAGTCTGTCATCAGTATATGACCTCAGACTTCTCATCCAGATATGGATGTTTTTTGTTAGTAAGATTCTGCATGAGGATGCAGGCACTACACGAATTCTCATTTTAAGTAATGTGCTAACGTAAGTATGTGCCATCTATGACAATTTGTATCATGTGTATTATTAGCACTCATAGGGTTTGAACCTCGTACAGCTTGATCATTACTTTAGATTAAACCTATATCCCTAAAGCAGAGAACAGATTTATTTCTCAGTGCCTGTACAGATTTATCATACCAGAGAACTTATTTTGATTCAGGGAATGCTAGGTCACTGCCACCACAGAAACATCCCAGCATTCCTAGGTTTCTGGGTTTAAGTCTGTGCTGGAATATATTATCCTACAGAAGATAGGGGCTTTCTTGAATTTAGGTGTATTTAGGTCTCCTGGTGCAAGATAAGCCTTATTTATTTTAACAGCTTTGGAAATCTTTAAAATACCTAGCCATTTCTAATGTGATTCATTGGAAGAGATGATGATTCACAACATTTTTTTTACATTACTTGAGATAAAGTAGTAGATCATGTAACAACTTTTCCCTCCATGTGACAACTCTCTCTCAGAAGGAACTGCTGACTGAGTAACAATCGATCGAGTTGGTACATGCTCAAATCCTAATAACTTGACAGTTTCCAAAGCATTAAATACAATATTGTACTTACAAGAGACAGAGCTTTCTATTATTCAAAAATATATCTTTTCTTGAAATTAAGAGCCATAAAACCTGCTGGACAGATTACAAACTGGGCTGTTTTCTCTTGTTTATAGAAGGTTACCAGCTAGAAAAGAAGTATCTTTACCTAAAACCATGATATCCCCCAGAACAGTGGGGCATGAAAAGGAGAATATTTTAGAGCATTTCTTAGAGCCACTCATTTGTCACTAACAGAAATAAGTGCATCTGTGGAGGAATTAATCCTTTCAAATAATCCCACTCAAAAAAACAAAACAGTAATTTGGAAACTTGTCAAAAGTAAATCGAATGCCTTACCAGTGTTAACCATCTGAATGCTAAAAGAGAGATATAGAAGAGATGTACACTGCAAATAAGTCTTGCAGATTAGCCAAATAAATATCTTTTCAGTGTAGCACAATTATGAAAGTGCTGTACAACAGTAAAAAGGAAAGATCCAGAATGTCAGTGCAATATAAAAATATTATCAAAAATACCTAGATTCAATTTTAGATTGTTTCTTAGGCATCAGACATTTTTTGGTGACTGAGTAGGGTTTTTTTTAGCGTTCTGTATATGATACTTTTGTTATAAATTAAAAGCAAAACATGGTGCATATCAATACTGATTAAAATATCATTTTTGCGAAAGCATCACAAACTGTACAAGTTTTCATCCATCAAAAAGAATGGCTAAAATACTTGCATAGAAATAAACCTTATCTGAGAATGACTGTTTTCAGAATTGTGAATACATAAAATATATTCTTCTAACATTATTTATGTGTGCAATTTTAATGTAGTTCAGTGCCAAAATGCATGTTTTTCCATATAGCACTGAAGTGAGGTGAAGAGTAGTTTTCGAATTGCAACTCATTTGTCAGTTACAGTAGATACCAATTTCTACATTTGCATTTGTTTCTTGTGAAAATTGTTGCACTATTTTTGGCTGTATTTTCCAGCAGTTCACTGCATGCCATTTGTGTAAGGGTTCTTTCTGTAATTCTTGTGAATTGTTTCACCCGTAATAACCACTAAACTTTTAACCTTTGTGTGGGAATCTAGGTTTTTGGCAAAGTATTTCGTTACCTCAGTCTTGTATCAAGTTGGTGTATTTTTCAGCTTGTTACATTGATAATGATTGTTTCACTTATTAAATACTTTAACGTAAAAAGTTTATTTCAACAAGAATTGCTTTTGGTTGTAAATTTAAACATGAAAAAATGTGCAAAATGTGTATGTTGCTAAGAATAAAATACTTTGAAAAAGAATAGTAGAGGTAAAAAAGAACTTTTCAGCTCAAAGGCAACAAACACTTTACTTGTGATTAAGTGATAGCACAGTTGAAGAGTGGACTTTATAGTTGCCTAACATCTAGTCATTTAATAATGTAGATGTTACAGAATCCAAATGCCAAAAAACTGAAAATCCATCCAGATTTTGTAGTTCCTTCAAGTAGGACTTGGAAATCCCAAAGAAGTAGAGACAAACCTATTCTATTTCTTCTCAGAGAATGGTGCTTAATCACTGCCAAACCTACATGTTGATGTTGACATCAAAGTAAATTTATTGACACTATAGTTTTTTTGGAAACTTGGGTTGTCATTCTCTGCTCACTGAAATTGATCACAAGAAAATATTTCATTCACTACAAGAATCAGAGTAAAATTACCTGCCGTACATTAAACAGTATAGGAATGAAGTTCTTTATAGTAATAGCTTCTAGTATTAAAGTATGAAATTTTTGAGAAATTTCAGAGATGCATCCTAGAGCCTTGAAACATTGAGTACTGTTGATAGGGAGAGCCTAGCAATCGAATGTTTATTGAAGTTTCCTGTTGGGAAAGAATGAACATGCAGTGACCTATTATTATGATTTCTCTTGTTTTTGAGCCGTATTTTTTACTACTGGAAAAAGATTAGCTCCACATTGTGAATGGCAAAGTGGATTCTCAACCTTCTGGATCATTTTGTGAGAAGTTGTCTGAGGGGCAATAAGAAATTATCTAATATGAAGCTGAGAACAGAATGAGTTTTCATGGTTGTATGGAAACAGCTGCTTTCAATGCTGAACAAGGAAGTGCGGAACACTCAGAAACAGGAACGAAAACTTTATTTTATTTTATTTTATTTTAAATTATTTTATTTTATTTTAAATTATTTTATTTTATTTTAATTTTGTCATGAAGTCTTAGAAATCATTTGGCTCCATAGAGCTTGCCTGCAAAAAACTGCTCCTGCAAAAATTGTAAACATAAAGAATCCCTTAACGTATAAGAAAGCTTCAATGAGTGTCTCTTACATCTACAAAATCATAAATGAGTTTTAGTGAAAGAAGGAAAATTAATCATAATTCTTCTCTGAGTAGGTAACAGGCTAGAAAATAATGGAAATGAGCATGTTTGCAATGCTCAGGGTATTCCATAATGTATATATCATTGTTAATGCAACAAATAATGAGGGAGAAAGGGGACTGTTTTCAGCACTGCAGTATTTCGCTGTAGCGTTTAATGCTTTTCTGATAAAACACAGTCAAAGATGAGTACCAAAGGGCAGATCCTTAAATTGTTCATGATGAGCAGACTATTTGTTGTTGATGTTGTCTTGTAACCTGGGAGAAGAAACAAAAAAGAAATCTTTAATAAGTTTGTTCTACTTCACATATCAAGTTGTCCTAGGTAAGTTGTGGCACGGTTTTGTTTGTTTGTTTTTGTTCTGGAATCAGTAATGTTTGTTGTGTTATTTCCATAGCTGTGATCTATTGATATAAACTTTTTTTTTCTTTTTATCAAGTTCAGATACTGTGCCAGAATTTTCCATAGGGAAAGTGAAAAGAAGAAAGAAAACTCGTCAGTGTTCACATGCTTCAATAGACTACAGATGTGAGTACCAGACAGATTGACCTATTAGGAAAAATGAATACTCCCATTTTACGTCAATTCAAACACTCTTGTCCATGAGAAAGTATAGATAGTACTGAATTGGAGGAAGTATCCTTTATACTTCTGGACTCTGCCTGTAGTCATGCACTTCCTGCCAGAAGTAAGCTTTTTAGGTTTAAGGAAGAATGGACTGTATTTAGGTCTGAAAACACAATGCTATTGAATGTTAAACTAACAAGCAAATTCAGAAAACAAATATTCTAGTTCCCATATAGGAATAAGTCTTTTCATTTATATGGTGGAATTAACAGACACAACCAAGTAGATAATTTTTTTTGCATAAAATTTATTGCTTGATACTGCACCTTCAATAAAATAAGTGTCATTTTTGAATACAAGGAAACACCCTGGAAAAACTGGCTGTTAGTTACAGGATTTTCTGTAACAAAACAAAACTTCATGTGAAATTTTGTCACAAGTGAACACAAAGGAAGTGTTCCTTGTCTTTTAGAGGCTGATGTTAAACTTACTGAGCAAAGAAGTAAACGTGAAGAGCAAGGAAAGGGACATTGCAAAGGAAAGCTAGACACTGCAGAAATTAATAGGTGAAGGAGAAAAGCGGAAATTCACAAAAAGTAACTTCCTTTTAGATAATTCAAATACAGCAATACTTAAAAGTCCAACAACTTCTGTCAGCTTTGCTTGCAGTACATTTGTTTTAATCCTACTAACAAGTATATATAATTGCGAGAAAGCCACCACAGTCTTTTTTTCATTTACTAGCCTCAGAAAGCATACATTCATGGTTGCTGAGAGAACTTGACTTTCAGATCTTGATGATGTATGCAGGTCTGTAGAAGAAGAAAAACAAATTTTAGGACAAATACTGAGATATGTGAAATCGAGTTACTTGCTTAAAGTGGTAGTGTTTTTAAAGTCGTAGGGGTTTTTTCTACGTCTTCTGGATCATTGCGTGAAGCTGAGCAACTTCTAGGTTGTATCAGAGAATTAATATAATACACCATCATAAATAGATTAGCCTTTTTTTTCTATAGAAGCATTTCATATAACAAGTTCCTTCATGACTAGAGCTTTCTAGGTACTACAGAGATGTTCACGCTAGATGTAGTTGAGATATGCAGTTAATTTATGAGTTAACATGAGATGGTAAAGACAATAGAATAAAATGATTCATTAATGATAAGCAGACTGTTAAGTCTCTGGAGCAGTCACCACCAAGAGGAAGAAAGTGGTTAATCACCTCTAACAAATGGAGCAAAGTTATATAGGTATTTTGAATTTGTTTTGTGGAGATAGTGTGATTGTCTTCCACAGGATTGAAAACAGATAAAGAAATTTGAAACTGTAGGGTATTCATAAAAATCCTACAATTAATTGAGGACCTGTTCTGAGCACACCATGATGTAATTCAACTTGAAACTGCTCTAGGCCCTGCCATTGTCTTAATGTTTGTCCCAGCTGTGTGCTCACATTGCTTCTCATAGACAGTCACTGTCTCCAGACATGCAAAGGGCTGTGAATCCAGTGTGTTAATTATATTCAATTAGTACTAAGGCAGGAAATGTTAAGAAGATGCTGATCTATTCGCAAGTGGTGAATGTCCTGATTTACAGTTATGTAAAGCATCTGTGGACCACAGGTGGGTGCTCAGTTCCTTAGATAACTATGGAGATCAAGCTTCTTCAGTTTGCTATCCTCTGTTTCTCTAATGAATCAAAGAAAGGGGGAGAACATATAATGGCATACTTACCAATTTCTGTATCAGCAAAGTCTTAAGATCGTCATACTAAATGGGATTATCCTCATAGTGACTGGATGCAGCAGGCATGTTAATATCTTGTTATTTTCCAGCAGCTGTGTGAGCTTGCTCAGTTGCTCAGTGCAGTCAGATGCGCATTCACTATAATCCCTTAGAACTCAGATACAGGACATCTAGATGGAATTGTTTACAAACTGATGTCTCCTTGCTTTGTGTGTGTGTGTGTTTCTGGCATTTTATTTTTAGTATTTGGAGAAGACTGGAGGTGAAGGGTTAAACAGGACGCTTGGGAGAGGAGTGAACGGTTACACAGGATGCTTGGAGCTTATGCTTATGTTAGCATGACATCGCAACTAAGTTAATGAAAATTGTATAATGCAACCTATGCTTGTGTTAGTATGGCATTGTAAATGAGTTCGTGGAAACATGGCATTGCAAGAAACCGCTTGTATTCGCATAAGATGGTGCTATCTGCCCTGCCAGTAGGAACTGGAGCAAGAAGATAAGAACCAAGAAAATTAGCATAAAAGGCTCATGCTGGAATACTACGGGGTCCATTGGTGGAACTCCTGCGTGGGATGAGCCCGGACCCCAGCTAGCTGGTATTATTATCTTTATTTATTTCTTGCACTACCAAATAAACCACACTTCTGAGAGATTCTCTCGATGGTGGTGGTGTCCTTCTCTACTGATTCGAAGAACGGACCTAACAGAGGTACGTGTCTGTGAATTGTGATCTACTAAACACTTGCATGTCTTAAGATATCTGCTTTTATTCGATATCTGCTGTTAGCTGGATTTTTGATGATGGCTTTTCCCCAGATGTTGTCATTTCTACTTAATCATTACAACTTAAAAGGTAGCATTTATATATACTGTATATAATGTACAGATTTAGCTTTATTATTAACAGGAACCTTTTTTATTTTTTCCACAAGATTCTTCGGTCAAAATATGGCAAGGTGGTAGTGCAGGTTTTGACTTACTAAATTGGAGAAACCTAATAAATTTTTGGATGGAAAAAAACTATACATGGAACACCACTGAAATCCTATTTTGTTTCTTTTAAAAGTTGATGAAGTCCTATAAACATTTTTACAAATATGAGCAATAGCAGTGTCTGGGTGAGGTGCAAAGTCTGGTGCGATCTGAGGACTTGCCTTCAGTGGTGACTTGTCTCAGATGCCTTGTAAGAGGCTGCAAAAAATTCTGCACCTGCCACTAGAGAATATAAGGTAATTCTTTCTTATCCTGCTGTCTAGTGCCCAACTGAAGCTGTGCAAAACACCGAAGAGGATTTTTTTTTATTGTTTATCTTTGTTACATAAATTAATAATTAAAGTCCAATTCTTAACCTCAAAACTATTTTGTAGTCAGAAGTCATGTAAATATTTGTAAAGTTAGCAGTAGTTTGAAATAATGTATGGCAACACTCCAGGGTGTTTCAGGTGCTGCTTCTAAAAACTGCTAGACAAAAACAATCCAGAAGCATAGGCTCAAAAACAGGGCAAAGATGGAAATGAGGTAAGAATGTACTATACAAGCAAAGTATCTGTGGGTATGTGCATGTTTGCTTGACCTCTCTATCCTTTTAGAGCGTTTTACCTGTCCATATTTGAAAGTATTACGAAGTATTAGGAATATTCCCAGTACTAGGAATGCCTACACTGAGAGAGAAGCATGTGGTCTGTAACCAGCTTGCTTTGTGCAAGTTACAGTTCCAACACCAGTATATCTTGTATTATTCTCTCATTAGACACACCCACACTGTGAGTCTTAATATACCCCAGGTTAGATTTAATATTACAAAGGCATCATGTGTTTGTGTATGAAAATGTATGTATGTGTGTAGCATGTTCATGTTTGGCATGTTCAAAAATTCCATTTTTTTCCTAGTTAATAAACAGCTGATGTAGCCACCAAGAAAATGTGTCAGGGAAGAGGGACATGCTGACACAACTGACCAGACCAGGAGATGCAGCTCTCACTGACTTCCATGCTTCATTCATTTTAGTAATCCCCACACCACAACAGAGATCTCCTAGAATGGAGATTTCATTAGAGAAACTGGAAATTAAAGATAAGCAAAGAAGATGGAGGTCACCCCTGTCTAGAAAGTGACATATTTCCCTTACAAAAAGAGGGGAGTCTGGGCATGAGCATGGCCAGTGTGAAAAATCCACATGAGTTGATGCAGCTCTGCTGTTGTGGTACAGTATCAATGAAATAAGAGTGAGAGACTTGTTTTCTAATCATTTTCTTGATTGTTGATGGCTGTTTGTTTTTCAAGTAACTGGCCAATATCTTGAGCATATATAGACAAGTTACTATACCTAGATAGAAAAAGAATTATTTCTTCAAGCCATTCAGTTAGGACTCTGGGGCACTGACAGGGACTCTCTCCTAGGGACTCCACGTACAGATAGCAGACTGTGGCCCATGAGCCTGTTTAAGCACAACCCTAGGGCCTTGGTCCCTTATGGAGTCATGCTCTGTGTGTGTTGGTCTCTAATTCTAGCTAGCACTATGCTTGTGCCAGGTCATGCAACGAGCAGTCTGAAACCTGAGCTGTGACTGCTTCGCAGCGTAACTGCAGACCTTAGGGTAGAGTCCTGATATCAGTTGACTAAATAATATAAATAATATTACAGACAGATGTAGTATTAGTCACTCTAAACCTGAAAGCAAAACAAAACAAAAAATTCTTACCTAAAACTCATAATCACCAAGTTTAGTGATCACATTAAACAGAAAGAAATATTACTGTTTTCTGTTGGTCTTATTTAGAAACCTTTGTTTATTATAAATGCAGTATTATAAATGGAAAATTCACAGACCATTATAGTTTCTTAGCCACATTTGGTTTTTCTACTGGGCAGCTGAAACAAGCTGCATATGAGGAAGTTGATATTACATTGCTTATTGACATCCTGCTAGATAAAGTGTCCACTGCCTTTCCCAACAATTGGGAAGTTGCTTCTCTTAGCTCACATATACAGGATCACGCAGACCATTGAGTTCAGAAGGTGGCCAATTCTACAGTGCAGTGTACAGTGCCTGAATGGCCTTGGGACTAGCAGGAACCCTCAGCACTACTGAGCATTGAGCAGCTTCATGTACAGCAGCCACTCTTAATTTACAGGCTGTTCTCTCGAGTTCTCAGTAGGTAAGTCGTGACATACCAGTTTCATAACAGTATCCATATACTACATATCCATACAGTTGCATCCAAATAACATGAGTTATTTATTTTATAGCATTCAAAAAAAAAAAAAAAAAGTTATTGGCAGCCAACTTTGAACTCTGACAAGTTGTTTTCATAAAAGGTGATCCAGGTGAGAGCTTTATAAAAAGAGTCATCTAGCAGTTTTTTTCTGTTGTAGTTCACATCAGTACAAGGACTGGTAAGAAGTAAGTCAGAAAAGCTTATCAGTTTCCTCCCCTCTGCACCCCCCCCCCCAAAAAAAAAAGCTTACTTCTTTTCATGCAATGCAAGGAAGTACAAATTCAGAAACTACTATTAAAAATAAATTCAACCTAAATAAAATTATTAACATATTTTAGAATTCTAGGAATTTTAGCAACGTGCCTATTTAAAAACATTGACCTAACTAGTTACTGACGAAGTGTACTCTTAAAAATGACTAAAATTCCTCACGCTAAACTGAGCAAAGTCAGCTAGTAAAGGGAAGTGGATATTAGTTGTGTAATGCTTTGCTTAATGATTTTGTGTAATGTTTTGTTTAATGTTAAAGACATCAGTGGGCTCCTAGAGTTAATTTAATCCTTGCAAATGTTTTCTTTTACTATAAAAAAATGTGTATGAGCATTTTATTAAAATTATCATTGTGGAGACTGCCTAATTGGCACATACAGCAACCACAGTAACACAGCCAACCTTACTGCAGGCTGGAGCACAACTATCATTCTCCCAGTTAATATGAACGGCTATTGAAGATATTCAGATGTTTTGCACAGTTTGAAGAATGTGTTATTCTGTTAAACTGATAAAGATGTTCATCTGAGAAAAGAACAGGGCACAAAACAAATTGATTTGTAGTACAGGAAGTTAACCAAGTCACCGGATTTCCCACAGATGGTTAAAAGTACCAGTATAATCTCAGAGGAAGCAGATGTTGAAGAGGCAAACAAGGGTGCAAGATCTCCCCTTTCAAAGGGAGCAAGGGACAGAATTCAGGTCGAAGTGGTGGAAAGCGTGAAATGCTAGACAAAGAGGTATTGAACTGTAAGTAAATGCACTTTATCTTGTTTGATTCCATCTGTGTTCAGAATGTCTTATGTTCTCATGAAATATTTAGACTGCACCTAACAAGCATGGATTTAAGCAGATGATATGTAACAGAGATGTATTTCAGGTATCTCTCTAGCTTTTATAGATTTAGTAGTTCTTGCCCTAGAACGCCATGAGTTTGTAAAAGGAAAGCTAGTTTACTTTGCCAGATCAAGTGCAAGATTACAGTCAAAAGTCGCTGAAAAACTGTTACTGTTTCAGCAGACCTGTAGGTCTAAAATATAGACTCTAAGGGTGAATTTGCATTGCCCAAATCAAATAATGTACTCATACAAAATTTCTGCTTCACACAGGCAATTTATTTTCAGCAGATTAAAAAAAAAAAGAAATTCAGGGGAATGTAGAAATGGACTTCCTGTTTTGTGTAACTCATGCGTTAAAATGGCAACTTCTTCGCATATGAATGTGGAAGGATCGCACTTTCCCCCTCCCTTTTTTTTTTTTTTTTTTAAAGAAATCTAAAAAATAGCAATATTCACACAGGGAGATGAGGATAATACTTGCTACAAGAGGATTTTACCATTAGATATCTATTGCAGAAACAGACTAATAATATGTGTTTTTTTATTAAGATACTAATATTAAAAATGCAATTTTCATGTAAATTTCCCTAGCCTGATTTAACAGGCTAGAATTTTTAAGGCATAGAGCTGCCTCTAGAGTAAGACTGACAGTTGAAAAGAATTTTTGCCAGAAATGAGTAGTGTTTTTGCTAAGCTAACAAACAAATATAAATTATTATGACAGACATTAATGATGCAAAATGTATTTGTTCAGACTATGGCAGTAAGTTGTCTCGACAACAGTGACAAATATTTTTATTTGGATTTTCTAATGTTCTATATCTATAGATGAATATAGATATCTAGACTATATATAGGTATGTTCTATAATGTTCAATCAATTTCTTCATGAGAAGAAGAGAGCCCATAAACTACTCAGCTTTTACATGTTAATGGAGGCTCCTGACCTGTCTTCTGTTTAATTCCTTTTGTCTTCTGACTGACTTCAATCTCTGCAAATAATCCTCTTAATTTCTTACCAAAGACACTGATTGCCATATCTCCACCTCCAAAATATATTTTTTAGAAGAGGAAAATAAAAGCAACTGTAAGTTTAAAACCAGAACTAGAGCTTAGGATGTTTTTCCTCATGGTTGTCAGGCTTTCCTTTATGTTTTGTTTTTTTTCTTGGAACATTCTGGTAACTATTTTTCAATCTTGCTTCTCAATAGAAGTTCCTACAGAGAGGAAAAAAGAAAGAAAAAAAAGAGAAAAAACTTCAAAATATAATTTCTCCTTATTTGCTATCAAAAAGCATGTTAGTAGTTGTTAATGGTTTCCAAGCCAAAAATAGAAATAACAAATATTTGAAGAACTTTGTTACAGTTTAATTAATAATTGGTGATGTAGCAGCACTTTTCACACCTTTTGTATATTTTTTTTCAAATTAGATAATAGAGATATCAATAAGCTGTATTACTTTAATGTTAGCAGTTAATTGGACAGATAATATCAAAAATATTTAAAGCAGGTGAAACAATATTTCCTGCAGAACTGTAGAACTGTAACCGGGACCTTTTTTAGTAGTTCAGAAAAAATATTAAGAAAAAAAACAGCCTTTCTGGAAAGGGAAAAGATAAACAGCTTACATTTTCTTACATATTGTTACCTAACAATTTTCAGGTAACAATAAACAAGACTTTAAAGAATGAGTCATTATATTTCTTCTAAAATATTTTATGTTATAGGCTACAGAAATGAGAAAGAACAGCCGAGCAACATCTTGGATTTGCTGATTACACCAAGCAGCAGTGTTTTGGTCGTGTTCTTCAAACCTAGAACTCTAGAGCTGGTTTAGACCAGTAACGCAGTTTTGTAAGTAATTAGAAAGGAATTATTAATCAGCTGAGATAGAATGCATGCAAAAAAGGACAGAACACCTACAAAAGATACCAGCTGATAATGATTAATTGATGGGATGAGTTATTGAATTGTGTGACATTTTTTCACGCCACTGTGGCCACCCATAGTGAGGCTTGGTTTTGTTTTAAGTTGCCTTCCGTCTGCTTGATGGTTTCGGCATGTGTAAATATCAAGCTAGATTGTTACTGAAAATCTTCACTTTGTGAAGATCATAGATCTGATCAGATTTGGTACCATCTTATTCAGAGAACTTAGATTTTACATGGCAAGGTTAAAAGGTTCTTTTGGTCATGTGGATGAGTTGAATGATCCCAATATTCTCATAAAGTCCTGTTAAAAACAACTCCCAATTTAAAACAATGATGTAAGAATTCATATTTAGTGTTAAAATCAAAGTAATATCAGCCATATAGAAAAAACATGAAAAGATCATTCTTTTATCAATGATCATTCTTCCTGTTCTTTTTCTAAATGATATTCAACATAGTTCAATTTATTTGAAATAAATTTTATTTTCAAATTAAGCAAAATATTTCTTTGGAAAGTGTGCTTTTTTGTTTTTTGTTTTAGAGAAAGTGAATGGAAGACTGAGTGTGCAGCAGTGTGTTAAGTATCAAATTTGCTGTTCAGAAATGATACACTGTGGGAAAAGACATGTCTGTGCTGTAGTTGCGTGTATCCTTGTATTTGGAAGCATTTTAATCTGCTCCTGGAAGGGTACTTATCTACAGAGCAAAGTCATTAGAAAAATCTTTCTCCAAGACACAACTGGCAATCCAGCAGGTCACCTTTGCAGAGGAAAATCTACTCAAAATGTCATAACACCCTTAAAAGATAACAAAACTTTTATCGTTGCCCCATACTTCGATGACAGAGAAGGCAAAGTCACTCGTGT
>JAUBOD010001040.1:54599-65580 GCA_032353885.1 Nothura maculosa | reverse complement strand
ACACTGGAAATATTTCCATGTGCAGAGTTTTGTAAAGTTGAGTGGAGTGATTCTTTTTATGCATTGTATGAAGGTTTGTTTTTGGTTTTTTTTTTGTGATCTATGACCTGACATATGCCTCTATATAATAATACAAAGTTATCAAAGCCTAATATACAGCTGAGTTTTTCTGATAAATTTCCTTCTGAAGTTTCTGAAGATAAAGTTTCTGAAACGTGAGATCTGAGGCTTGATGATAATTTTTGTTTCATAGCCTATAAGTTTGAAAAGGCATTACTCAAGACATAGGAACTGATCATGCTAGAATAGGATTTTGCTGCTTTCTATCTTTTTGCTTTCCTACCCTCTTGCATGTTGCCAGTTAACTAGTTATCAATATCTAAATACGTGTTGGGGGAAGATATGTAGCTGTCTTTCTTTAGAGGCTACTGAAAAATATAGCTGTTTAATGTTGTCTCTAATGCAGTGTGAAAATGACTTGAGCAAATACACGTATTTCAATTTAAAAGAAAGCATATTATTGGGAATAGAGTTTGTTAAATTGGTACTGTAACGCTAAACATAGCTTTTAGTTTTTGTTACGTACATAGTTCTGTGAGAGCTGTAATTTGCTTAAGATAGTGATAGCTGTTTATTTGCTACTAACAGCTGTTCTGAATCCGTTGAACATGCTGACTGCTGCTTTGTGTTGCACCTCTTAAAAAGGGGGAAGGGCTACAGCCTGACAATAAGGCCTTAAGGAAGCTTTTATCTGTGTGGGATGACAGTAATAAATAATGGCAGTTTACTTAATTTTTTTTTCTTTCTTTCCACTCTAGACTGGAAGGTTAACATTTTGGTTTCATTTACCAGAATCAGACTCCCCCAGATAAGATTTTGTTATATGGTTATCAAGCTGTATTGTTTTGCTTCATTATGTGGATGTAGAGTTAGGGATCTTTCTCCCCCAACTCCTATGTAAATAAGCACAGTGTAATATTTTATTTCTAATCAAAGGATCAGATGGAAAGAAAAGCAAGCCAAAAAAAAAAAAACAAAAAAACACAAAAAAAACCTGGCTGTAATTTCTCACTTTTAGTCATGTTTTGTGTTTGCTATGTCTTCCCTTTCCCCTCTTCCCCAGGAAACCCCTTGTGTATGTGGGCAGGGGGCAAGATAGGGAGAAAGAAGGTGATTAGGAGCAAGCTTTCATATATTTAACTTATAATCCTCCACATTTTCATTGCCTCTTTTGTGGTGGCACATACTTAAATTTAGGAGTAATAATTTGTTCAGAACATTTTGGAAGTTGGGAAACAGTAGAATCCCTTTCCAGTAGAACTTGAACAAGCTGTAGTAGTGACTTCACAGTGGCAGCATTTGCAAAGTGCCAAGGTGCCTACAGCTCAGGAAACTCTGGAAGTTGTTTTTATGCTAGCAGTGCCTGCTGCAAAGGCAGTAATTTGCTTATTGAAGGATCCACTGAAAATTATATGTTCATATAGTTAAAGGGGCATCTGGAGCTGTGCAGTTCAACTATCTGCTTAAAGTAGGATGGTCTCAGATACTTATCCTGGAAAGTTGGACACGTAACCAACCAGCCAAGCTGTTCCAGTGGTAGATTATCTTCTATTGGATTCATGAGAGTTTGCTGGAGTTTCTGATGTTGCAATTCATGAACATTGCTCTTTCTGCAAGGCAGCCAGAGGAATCTGCTGTTTTCTTCCTGTGTTCTCCCTTTATGTACTTGGAGGAAGTAATAAGATGTCTCTCTGCTTCTCTCCCCCAGTCCCATATCTCTTCTGAAAGCTGGACATACCCAACTTTCATGCTTTTTCTTTAGACAGTTGGACTGTCTAAAGACTGCAGTCCACTGTCGATCTCTTAGGCTTTTCACTAGACTTTTTGTGTAGTAATATTTATTTTGTATTGGAGAGCTTCACACTGGAATCTGCGCAGATGTGATCTCACCTGCTGGAGAAGAAGAATCCCTAACCTTGACCTGCACTTCTCACTCAGTATAGCTCAGGATACAGATGTCCTGCTCAGTCACAGGTCCTGTTAAAGGATTTAGTCCTGTTAAAATTAGTTGTGTCTAGATCCTTTCCTGTAAACCTGTTCAAGTCTGTCCTCTTGCACACCATTGTATTGTCAAGTGCAGGACTTAGTGTTTGCTTTCTTTCAAGTTTATGAGGCTTCTGTCAGCCCATTTCTCTCATCTGTCCCTCAGAAAAAGATCCCTACTCTTTGATTTACTGATGTTTTTCCCTTCCCATAATGCCTTGTCTCCCCGCTAGTGTCACACTGTCCAGCAACTTGCTCAGTTGCATCACTAATAAAGATGTTTAAAAAAAATTGGCTGCAGTTCTGTCTGTTCAAGGACACTATAGCTGGTTTCCAGATGGATAAGCTTTCAGTGATCCAACAACCTGAGCCTGGCAGTGCAGCCAATTTTCTACCTTACAGTCCATTTATCCAATACATATTTAATCAATTTGGTTATGCCTTTTCCTTTTGGCATGTTCCTGTCTAAATTCCTATTTTTGTTATTTGTTTCTGCTTTCCAATCTACAGTTAACAACTGCTTTAAGCACATCACTATTAACTGCATTATTTGCAAAATGTGAATGTCTGGTAGCCTCTCCTTTAATACGAAAGATCAAATCTTGCTGTAGGGATTGAACATCATCTTTCCTTTCATTATATTTCCACTTACTAATAAATTAAGCTTCTATAAAACACTGATCAAAACAATCTGAGCAAGATAAACTTGAGTATTCCATAAGGAGAGAGTGTTTCATGAGATGAGCAACACATGGTCCAAACTGTTCCTTTAATATTGGTGCCAATGAACAGTTTTTGGAGAAGTACAGTAAGTTTATTAGTGATGGTAATAAGTCTTTTTGTCATAATTGCACCATTGGCAAATATGGTAAACAATGGAAGATATCCTCTGAGGTTAGTTGCCAGGACCAACTTTATGAGATACCCAAAACACTGGCTCATTCTAGTGAAGAAAGCTTGCATCGATGTACTACTGACTTCAGAAAAGATATTATTGTTGGCATCTGATCTTAGTTAAAGGATTAAACCGATTCTTCAATTTCAAAGGCTAAGCACTGAAAGCTATCATAAAGAAAACAAAATGTCTTGAAGAGATTGATACGAGAGTGTGTGTGTGTGTGTGTGTGTGTTCTTGTTTAACAGCCATACACTGTAACCAGTATTTTTTGTTACAGGTAAAAAAGTCAATTGTTCTAAAATAGTAGCTTCACTTTCTGTTTCAAAAACAAAAAAAAAGGGGGGGGGGCAAAAGTCAAGTCAAACACGGCATTTTAGATTTGATGGTGAATTTGAGAGGTTTAAACTTTACAAGCAATGTTTCAGAGCCCAAATAAGTATGCTTAAGCATGAGTACAGACAAAATTTAGTGGTAAATACTGTTAGCATGCTGTGTGGCATTATGTCGAAAACAACCCCAAATGCTCAAATAAAAGTGATTGTGCATTGCATGATGATATCATTAGGTGTGCAACTTTGGTTCATGCAAATTCTTATTTTGTAGACACACAGCTGATAGTCCATATATTCCCAAAGATTCTGCCATGTGTGATCTTTTCAACCATGTTCTTTCCATAATACCAAATGGATACTGTGGTCTGGCATACTGGTGGCAAAAACCAAGCCTGTATCATTTTGGCCATTTAGTCCATTTAACCAAGACATTTCACCAGCCAAAAAACTTGAACCTCTCTTAGACTTTCTATACTCTGGTAGAGGCCAGCGACTGATCAGTTTTTCTGTCCTCAAGTCCATTATATACAAGTATCTGTTATCAAACAGTAGAGCAAATATCTCTCCAAAGCCCAGCAAGGACACATTTGAGAAGTCAGGAGGTTTGATAACCCTAGAAGATAAGACAATATTGTTAGAAAACGTTTCACTATGTAGCCATGAGCTTGTTTTACTATAAATAAATTCTTATGTATGTGTGTAGAGATTAAGTGTCTAAAGTTGTCAATCCCAAAGGTTTTAGAAAAAGCTTGATGCATTGTGTTTTTTTCATATTACTTCAAGAACTGCACATTCTTCAGGACAGACTCTTTAAATGTAAGTAGAGGTTAAGGCAGGGAGAAGATTGTGCATAGCTGAAAGGAAGAGAAAGAAGTCTGTTTCCAGACTTGAAACAGCAAATTGTCATAGTGATTGCCAGCCTCAGCCTGTTGAAATTAAGAGGAATAACCTTTTATTATTCCTTAGACCATTCTTTTAGAAGCTGGAGATGAAACAGGAATGTCCTCTGGTGATGATTACATAGCTCATTCAGGATTGATACTTAACGGAATGCTGTGTTACAACACTTGGCCTAGGCTAAACATTTTCATTTTAGGGGGAAATAACTGTGTATTAATTCCAGTACATCTTTGAGGGCTTTGTTGCCTTCCAAAGAAAACTCGAACAATAATGAGAGAGACTGAGTTTCCTACACCTGAACAGAGCATTTGATGATAGCATTACATGAAGTAAAGAACTAGAATTCAAAACCATACTGAGATCAAAGTTTGTTCTCAACAGCACAGGCTGCTGTTTGTTCTTTCGAAAGCCTTACAGAATAAGAGGTAAAACTATGGAATCAGTGAGAAAAAGCACTTGTTCTGCAGTAGGTCATGTTACAGCAGGATGCTCTATGCACATTCAGATCATTTCAGGTAAGAGTTTTCTAACAGTTCTACAATGCAACTTTCCTTTAGAAAAAAGAAAGGATATCTAAGATATTTTTGATGACATCATTTCTAATAGAAGGAGCCTCATTCTGAGTTCTTAATGAAACAGAGTATAATCTCATTTCATCCCTCACTGCAGTTTGATAGATTTCCCTATCATTCTGTAGAATTCTCAACGACAGATCTCAGTTCAGCAGCGTTACAGTAAGTCCTTTTAATTTCTTGTCTCATTAATTGCCCCTCTAATTTGGCCTTCTGTACAACAGTTTGCATAGTAGCATTAACTGCTAGTCACTGCCAGGAGTTGCAGTAGCAATATGAATCTCATTTATGTTGAAACTCTTCAGCTTCTGTATTGTACATAGAAAAGACGACTGGCTTGGGGCCGAAAAACAAATCAGGAATCGAATGGTTAGTATAAACAGCTGAAATGTATGGAGTTTAAAGTTAAAAGCTGGCAACCTGGTAATTCACAGAACTTTCAGAAGCTCTGAAAGATTTATCAAGAAGCTCTTGATAAAGACTCTATTGGCCTACATCTAATATAAGTTATTAAAACTGAAATTAATATGGTCTATTTCTTACTTAAAGAAGAACTCTAGAATAAGTTTACACACCTTAATCTTAAACTGAAAGATTTACCTGAGAATATCATAGCTGGCAAAGTCCCACTGGTACAATCCTAGAGCTGAACTGCAGACTATGTATTTACCATCAAAGTGCAGTCTGGGCTGCAAGGAGATGCTGCGGTCTTCAGAAACAGATAATGTTTTTAAGCACTTGCAGTTTATTTCCCTTCCAATAGGCCAAATCTACAATTAAAAGACGGTGTAAGACTGTTAAATATTCTGATTTTAAGCCATTGCATAAATAAAGCAAGGTTACAATCTCTTTATAAGCCAGTAAACATGCACATGTTCTTTATAAATATTTTGCTACTGTAAGTAAGAATTCCAATTCCATAACATCCAGTCTCATGATACTGTTTCCATATGTATTGCTTCTAGCCTGAAAAAAATCACAGTGAAAGCTGCGTGCCTGGTTGTTTTTAAAAACGTCAAAACAAAACAAAAAAACCCACACCCATCATCCAATTGGAGAGAGAAGAAAGATGCTTCAGATATGAAACAATTTTGTAACTAATGTATTTGGAGCATCATCCAATTCAAAAGACTCTAGCAACAATATATATAGCAAGTGTTTCACTTTGAAGTCAACACATTAGGCAAGCACTAAAAGCACTTATTTTTGCATTACCGTTCCCCTAGACCTACCACTTAAAGCCCATCTAGCTATTGAAAAGTTTGCTTCCAAAGAATTACCTGTTTATTACACAACTTTACATGCATGGAATATGGAAGAGAATAAAGCCATATTTTATTTGTAAATTTCAGAGACATGTTCAGTTATTTGATTTCCCTGGATACCTTAGTGCATATTATACATACCTTGATTTCATACTTATCAGCACTTAGAAGAATATAATCTCCAGGACTGTGCATAAGAGATTTGACTTTGCACTTTTGCAAAACTACCTGTAATTGAAGGAATATATTAAGAAAAATATATATATAATTTTGATGCTGTAAACTACCTAGACTTTCATTTGCATTATCTATTTAATTGACCACTTGGATAGTATACTCTATGAAAGTATACTATGAAAGCAATACAGATACTTTTAGCAATTGAAAATAAAGTAGAATCTGCAGTTTTGACTAGTTTTAAACTTACTGTATCAATTAGCTATAGCATGTATACATCGCTCTAAAAAATCTCCTTATCACCTTCCACATTCTGGAACACTCAGATGGAAAATACTGTTTTCTGACTTGAAAACAATTCTCAAACTTAAGATTTTTGAAGATTTTTATCAAAACATTTATTCTATTTGATTTTTATTAAAATAATTTTTTTATTCTTTTTTATTCTATTTGATTTTTAAAATCACTTTCTCTCAGAACCAAGGAATTAATTCATCTGTGAATAAATCACTGATGTGTAATATTATTCCAGCTGCTTTAGAATAGCAATTATTTGCGGTATCTGTATTTCCTGAGGTTCTCCAGAGTCTACAGTTGGGTGCAGGATAACACCTGTTATGAAACAGAATTACAAAAATATATGTGGTAAACTTCTTAAAAGTGTTTTGTAAGATTTATTTAAAAAAATATATTCCCACCTTAGTGACCCATTCTGTATGTCCAGTAAGGGTATTCAGACATGTTCCTGTTGATAAAGCCCATACTTTCACAGTGAAGTCTGCAGAGCCACTGACCAGAATATCCAGTTCATCATTGTAATCCACACTAAAAACTACAAGCAAAGAGGATTCTAAATGAGGAATACCAGTCTCTATGCACGTGTGTTTCTGTGACACTAATTAAGCCAAGTAGCCTCAAAATTCATACACCAAAACAGCTGTAGGTATATGGTGTAAGAACAACAATTAACTTGTTTTTAAACTGTATACGTGAATTGTTACTCTGGACTCCCAAGTAACTGCAAAATCACTGATTCTTCTCCAAATTACAAGCTGATAAATCAGTCATTCCAGTTTGGCTGCAAAGCATAACTTAAACTAGCTTATATTGCAAGAATTCTAATAAATCAATTCGCACAAGATTAGTACATCTCCTTACCCTAAAGAGAGAGACTCACAGCTCAACTGAAGATATGTTGCAGTAGAGGGTGGAAAACTTTATGAGATATGTAAATAAAGACTCCCAGGTCCTATCATGCTCTTCCCTGTAAACTCCTCCCCACTTTGCAGACTTACAAGGAACTCAAATTGATTTATTCCTTATAAGGAACTTCCTGTTACCTAGGATCTGCATCTTTTTGTCAGACTCCAAATTACAGAAATACTACATCATTGTAGAGTTCTATAGGTAAACACACATGATATCATGGAACTAAGCCTTAGTATTATTCAAGGGCAGAAAGATCTACATAAGTTTTGGCTACTTTCTCCCAAAGGTTGATTTGGGGCAAAATGAAACAAAAAAAAAAAGTAGTCTGCAAAGAGTTAATATTTAAATTATGATTTGTTTGATAGTATAAAAAGTGAAAAGGCTAACATACCTGCACCTGTATGTCCTCTAAAATGCTGCATCTTGGCCCCAGAGCTCCATTCCCAACAGGCTACTGTGTTATCAAAAGATCCCGTTACAAGTTTTTGTTCATCAAACTTCACTGCAGCACAGGTATGCGTCTGGATACCATATATGCACTGACCTGTGCTTACATCCCACAGTTTTGCAGACAAGTCATCTGATCCTAGAATATGAAAGATGAGTATAGTTGGAAACAAAGAGTAAATGACGTTTCCAATTTTATGCTGGTCTCCCTTTCATATAGCATTTTCTCAGTAAAAAGAGCTTTCAAGCTCCTCTTAAGTCTCAACACCACACTAGAGCCCCCTGTTTTCAGCTCAGCCAAGCTGAGGAGTCTGGCTTCCCAAATCCCTACATCCTTTTTGTACCTTCAGCGGATTCCAGCATTCTGTTTGCTTGACGGTATCTACTGAAACAGATGCATTGAAGTTTTATATGGCACATCCCTGTCAGGTTTGCAAAGCCCCTGATTATACTGCAAGCTTTAGTTTACTTCTTCAGATAGGAAAGGAATTTCTCTAAATCTGCTTACAGAGAAAGACAGACAGCAGGTGAATATCAGGCTCCTTCACTCCGCTTTCTGTGTTTCTCCCACAGAGTATGTTTTGTTTTGCTTTGAAATGCATAACCCTAACTCAGTCTGCTTGATTAGCAGAGCAGAGTAAACTCTGGACCCCTTCACCTTTTTTTCTCCACAAGGCACTTTCATAATAAAAGAACAATCTGTTCTTCTGTAAGATTTGACAATGCCATTTCCTGAGTGTTTTAATTCCCTAGTGCCTAGGGAAGCAAAAGACTGGAAGCTAGTTCCTGGATTCTCATAACCTTTGGAACATAACAATAAACGTGGGAGTACTAGTCAGTACTCTCAGCTTATCTGCAGCACTGCTGTCTCAAGTGGCATAGTTAGGAATTTTTTGGAATATGCTCTGGAAGCAGTTCACTGTAACTTTGTTACTATTCTTTCTTACTTAAGGTTTCATGTTTGGTATGGCTTTATTTCAAAGGTCAAACTATAATCTTGAAGTTTGAAGTCTTTAGGAAGGAAGTTGATTTCAGCATCATAATGTGTAATTCAGACTAGTAACAAGGTTAGATCTAATTTACAAGTCTACATACATGCATTTACATTACATTGAGAATTGAAAGAAATGGGGATTGTATCACTGAAACTGTCACACTGCAAAGATAGATAGACCCTTTAATCTGAATAAGGTATCCTCTAAGAGGATAGTCAACATATCTGTACTTCTCAAATGGGTTTACCATTCTGAAGCACTATATGCAGCACTGTCAAACTTTTTTTTAAAAAAAAAAAAAGAAGAAGTGCTTTCTACTGAAGTGACCAGTGAGCTTACCAGTGGTGCCAGGTGTTCCAAAAATCAAAACCAAATAAAACAAAAACAACAACAAAAAGTTATTTTGAATACCTTAATCTGAGTAAGCACCATGACAATAATCTGACTGATACGGAAAGTCAAATGGTCAGTAATCACATGTGGAAAAAAAAAAATAGACAAACTAGGAAATTCAAAGCTCTACATCTTCTGAAGTTCCTACCTGTACACAGAAGTCCATCTTTATAGTAAAGTGCATATACTCTGGCACTGTGTCCAATCAAAGAGGATGTCTCAAAAGCTTCATGGTCTTTCAATTGCTTCATCCTTAATATAGCCTTTAGGTAAACTTTCTTCCAATGTAGAGGATCTTGAACAGAGTCATCTATTTGCCAGCCTAAATTCTTACATGCAGTTTGCCATACCTCTGTACAGGCACTTATAACCTTATTCCACTGCTTAGAGACGAGGCAACATGTGAGTAAGGTCTGAGGATCGAGCCATTTTAACAGATAAAAACTAAGTTCCAGTGGAAGAAGTTTGAGGAAGTCCCTCTTGAGGAGAATCTCTAGATTATTGGAGAGGTGCCTGAGCTGGACTGCTCCACTCAAGCTAATCAGGTGATCCAGAGTTTCATTTTTCTGCAAGTCCGTCAGAGAAAGAAATGTAATAGAAATGTTATCAAGCCATGCTTCAAAGTCCTTTTTCTCCATAAGGTTATGGAAAAATTTACCTGCGATACATCAAAATACTGTATTAGTTCTGTTCAGAAAACAAGGTAAGCATCACATCTTTAATTACTGCTATGTCAATATTCCAAACTGCATCTTAATGCATGGACAGAAAGGGTCAAACATATCTTAAAATATTCAGTAGGTTAGTACTAAGCATTTAAAAATACTTCAAACCATCGGGTGACCCATACTAGACTTGGAGATAATTTATAATGAGCCAGTGCATTCTAGTGTTCACTATAGAACATCTTTCTTGTTCTAGGTTAACACTTTCAATTTCTAAAACCAGTAAGGTCAATATTGTTTCAAGTTTTAAACTTATGGCAAATAAACATACTATACCCCTGGATTATATTGATATAGAAGAAAACATAAGGTGATGAGAAGCTAACTGCTGACAGAACTTACTCTGTATTTTTGTCTCATACTCTCTTAAATACAAAGTAAATGTACTTTTGTTTAAAGAGGATTTCTCAAGAATGTGATGACGTATTTGTTAGTCATCTATATGGTTACTGCAAAGATTTTAAACTGTGCTGGTGTAATGTCAGTTTTAATTTATTTTTAATTGTTTCCTATCTTCTGGTTTATTTCTAGTGAACAGAATTAACTATGAAATTGAAAACCTCAAAAACAACCTCTTTAATTACCTGAGGTAGATACAATTTTACTACTTTGTGACATTTCCTACAGTAAATTTTAATAAAGGATTAACAAGATAAATGTTACATGAAGAGTTAAAAAGACATAATTAATTCATTACTCTGGAAAAGCTAATCCCATTCATTAAGACAACTAGCTGAATTCAGTTCAACAGCTGAAGTTGGAAGGGACCTCTAGAGACCACCTAGACCACCGGGTGGCATCTCCAGAGAAGGAGACTCCACAACTTCACTGGACACCCTTATTTCCATTGCTTGTTCCCTTGGCGACTCCAGTATATAACATCACACCTCTCCTTACCTCACTATAGACTCAAAACATCTAGTCTGACAACAGAGCAAAATTCTTCATGCAGACGACTGAGTTTGCTCGGTCTTCTCGAACCAAAGATTTTGCCTGGTTACTTGGCTGTGGAATTGGGGGGACAG
>JAUBOD010001040.1:21736-54499 GCA_032353885.1 Nothura maculosa | reverse complement strand
TTACCGGACTGACTATGGGTGGACAGGCCTCCCTAATAACCTGGAATAGGTGCCCTGCAAATTGCAAGGTTCATGAAGAAGTCCTTCCTGACATGGAGATGGAATTTCCCATGTTTCAACTTGTCCCCATTTCCCCTTGTCCTGTCACTGGCCACCACTGAGAAGAGTTTACCCCCCTCGTACCTACATTCACCCTTCAGGTACTTATACATATCGATCAGATCCCTCTCCAGGCTAAACAGGCCCATCTTGATTAGTCTTTCCTCATACAATAGATGCTCCAGTCCCTTAATCATCTTTGTTACTCTATGTTGGGCCCTCTTGAGAAGCTCCATGTCCCCCTTGTTCTGGGGAGTCCAGAACTGCACCCATTGCTCCAGGTGCAGCCTCACCAGAGCTGAGTAAAAGAGAAGGAAGCGCAGAAGCTCCTACACCCAAAGCATTGAAGAATGTGCGTGGGAATCAATAATGTGTTTATTTCTATACATTTTATCTTCATAGAATAGGACTTTAAAATATACATCTTAAAAATATGAATTTATAATACATGAAAGTTCATTTTCCAGTGTGAAAGGCTGCATAACACAGGGTGTAAAGTGCATAGGAACTGCTACTCCTGTCCGATCATGAGTTTGTATGGAAACTTTTCCCAATAGCTCTTACCAGCTTTCCTCAGCACGCCTGACCAAGACCATTTTTGCTGTTCCAGCAGGCCTATATGCTCTTAGGACCAAACAAAAAAAAATCCTAACAGCTTCCCTATCAATACAAGTGAGGCGAGCTCTGAGGCAACTGCTGCGCTCGAGGGCGGGCGCGAGCGGGGCAGCCAGCGGCTGGAACTTGTCCTTCCGGGCCCGCGCGCCCCCGTTCGCCGCAGTCCCACGGGTCGTGCCGGGCGGGCCGGGCCGCTGTGCTCACCTCAGGTAGCGGCCGGCCGCGGCGTGTCCCTGAGCAGGCGGCGCGCGCGGCTCCGCGGGGCCCGGCAGGGGCCGGGGCGCCCCCACGGCCATGGTCCCACAGCAGGAGCACAGACTCCCGCAGCCGCGGGGCGGGGGACGGGGCGCTGCTCGCCCGCGCGTGGCCGCGCTCCACCGGCCGGCACCGGAGGGACGGCACTCCCCAGCTGCGGCCCCGCAGGAGCGGTAGCAGCTTCCGGCGCTCGCCCCGCACGTCATCATTCTCCGCGAATCGCTTCCGCCCGGGCGGAGCGCTGCTGCAGCCCGGCTCGTGACGGGCCATGGCGGCGGCAGAGGAGTCGCAGAGGCTGCTGCGTCGCCCCCCGTCGGACGCGCACTCGAGGTGAGCGCTGGCGCCGCGCGAGCCGCGCTGGAGCTCGGCGGCGCTGGGTAGCAGAGGACGGCGGGCGAGTCCGCGCGGGGGCCTTGCCCGGGCCCCGCTGGGCTCCGCGCGAGGCTCCCGGGGCGGCACGGGCGCATCATGCCGGGGGGCGGCACGCGGGGCAGCGTCCTCCTCTTCCGCCTCAGAGTGCAGAACGCGAAGCTCTATCTCGCCACCTTCGCTGCAGTCCTGGGACCTCTGAGCTTTGGTTTCGTGCTAGGCTATAGCTCGCCTGTTATTCCAGAGCTGAGCAAAATCAGCGATCCCCGACTGAGACTGGACAGCGATCGGGCGTCGTGGTTTGCGGTGAGGCTCTGCAGGCTGTATTGTCATGACTTCAGTTGAAAGTGGAGGTCTGGAAAATGCTATGGGTGGCCTGGAAGGAGGGATGGGATGCATATATGTGTTTAGGAGGATAAAAGATGCAAAAATGTTAGTTACAAAAAGAAGTACTTTCTTCTCATTTGTCATCTCTAACTGTTAGGGGAACATAGAGAATAATTTTTTTCATAAATTAGGTGCAACCTGTCTACATGGGAATGTGTGCATTTTGGATGTAAGTCAAACTCCAGCTTAGTTTAAATGGTAGCTAACTTCTCTGGAGCTTTGAAACATTTTGGATAGCTGTTTGAAGAGCAGATATTGTACACATATTAAAAAGAGGTACACTTCTTAAAAGTTTGTCTTTTTTGTATTTAATATTAAAATCATTTGCTGTTAATTTGTGATGAGGAGCAATTCTGAATTATATCTTGATGAAGACTTTAACACTGACTTCATTTTTTTTCAAAACACCTCTTTGTATTTGCATATTTTATTTGGAAGCTGCTGTTTACTTACCTAAATTTTTCAAGAAATTGGAGTCTTATACACTTATTTTCTGAAGTCTATAGTAACATTAGGAGCTGCTGCTGGAGGAATACTGGGAGGCTATCTTGTGGATCGAGTTGGGAGAAAACTGAGTCTCATGCTGTGCTCGATACCATATGTTTCTGGATATATAATTATTATTTCTGCTTGGAATATTTGGATGCTTTATTTTGGAAGAATACTGACCGGCTTAGCTAGTGGAATTACTTCACTTGTGGTTCCAGTAAGTAAGGCATTTTTTTCTGCTTAGTGTGGGGTTTTTTTTGTTTGTTTGTTTTTGTTTTGTTTTGTTTTTCAAGGTGGGGTGGGGAAGAGATGCTAGTTGGTTGGTTTGTTTTTTTAATTTCTTAGTGGTTTGGATGAAGTAAGTGGGCAACTTTAGTCAATGCAGTTTATGGATTTAGGAGATGATTTTTTTTAAAAAAAAACATAGACTACTGATATCTTATTCATTTTTTTCCTGATTAAAAGCAAACAAAATAAGTTTTGTGTCCACTAGTGGCATTAATGTACTGCATGTTCATAATAGTGATGTGACCTTTCATTTTTAATCCTTTCTGGTCAAAGTCAAAGAATAAGAAACACTAGATTTTAATTTTTTTTTTTAGTTTAATAATGTCTATATTGATAATCATGTGTAGCTTATTGTTGAAAATACCCTTTTTTAGTCTCATGTGTTCATATGTGTGCAGGAGGTCTGTCTGCTTTCTTTTTGATTCCTGGACCTGAGCTTTGGTTCTCTTATCTAAAGGATTTGATTATCAGCCAACAGGAAAAGATTGATGACCGCAGGGGTGCGAGGGGGAGCATGCTATCACTATGTACCTTAGAAGAATTTTTGAACTAAGAGCTGCTTGCTTTCCATCTGAAAAGTTCCAACTTTGGGAAGAATTGTATGCCTGTATTTGAGAGTTTTTTTCTTTTATGCTTTTAACTAAACTGGGACTGTGAACTTGAGGCCTGTATCTAAAAATAGCCAAGCACTTTAAGCTTTTCCTAAATATTGGATGAAATGTGATGTTCTTTTTATAATATATGGTAGGACAAGACCTGTCCGTGTGGACCTTCACGGAAGATAAAATAATTTGTGTTCTTCGTGTTGAATTAAAATTACAAAACTTCTTTGAAGAAGGATTTTATCTGTAGCTCAGGCTATATGTTTATGCAAAAACTGTTCCAAGTATCAGGTTTCTTTGTGACCATGTGTTTCTTGGTGGATATGGCCAACAAAATCCTTAATAATGCATGATTATTTTCATTTCTGGGATGCTGATACTGCAGTTTACCAAACATCATCAGCATTCTTGTGTTTCAGGACTTCCTTTCTTTCCAGAATGCTTTGTAATGGCAACATGAATTTCTGAGAAGATACTTTTCTACTTTCTCCACTTTATCAAGACTTTTTTTTGAGGAGAGAAGTTAATGGAAAGTGCACTCATATTTTTTTCAGAAACAAATTACTTTTCAAATCCTTGATCCATAATTGGAGAGCAGTAATTATTAGGTATTTTCTCCCTGTATTTTAGGTGTATATTTCTGAAGTATCTCATCATAAAGTTCGTGGTATGCTTGGCTCTTGCGTTCAACTGATGGTGGTGACGGGCATACTGGGAGCCTACATTGCAGGTATTTTAGTTAGGGCTGCAGGTTGCAGCAAAGAGTTTCTGTAATAAGAGATACTTTCAGTTTCTTAGTGCATGTACTACTTTGTGTATCAGATGCTTATAGTCCTCTCTCTGTTTCCCTTTTGTTGT
The DNA here is from genome assembly GCA_032353885.1 of Nothura maculosa. Lineage (NCBI taxonomy): Eukaryota > Metazoa > Chordata > Aves > Tinamiformes > Tinamidae > Nothura > Nothura maculosa. Next base: position 50,537 of record JAUBOD010001040.1, on the reverse strand, counting down.
CTAGGAATAGCACTAAAATGGCGCTGGCTGGCAGTATTGTGTTGTTTTCCATCCTGTATAATGCTTTTGTTCATGCTCTTTATGCCTGAAACACCAAGATTTCTGCTGAATCAGAATAAGCGTTCAGAAGCCATAGCTTCCTTGCAGTTTCTGAGGGGACCACATGTGGATCATGAATGGGAATGCAGACAAATTGAAGATAATGTTGAGGAGGAGGTGAGGAGAATCTGATTTACAGTAAGAAAAAACATGCAAGGACACAGTATGTAGAAGTTGCAGTTAAGGGTTTTACCATAGCTTAGTTTAATAGCCTCCTCTGCAGTGGTTATCCAAACACCCTTCCTCAGCCAAAACGTATTTAAGCAGCAAATAAGATTGCAAGCATCTTCATCTCTACTCCTCTCACTTCTGGTTGCCATAGATACACATCAGTAGCAGTCAGGCTTATAATGTTAATTACATGTGACAGCCATCTAGTTTTTCTACCATATTTAACAATTTTATGGATAGTTGAAGCTATTCAACACCTAACCCAATTTCCTCTGTGTGTTGTACAGTTGTATTTCCCTTTGCATCTCTGTAGTAGTATATTTTAGTCCTTTGTAGTGAGATATTATTTAACAGCCTCCTTAAGTAGGCATGTCTAATATGTAAACCACGCACGTTAGTTTTTTTTCTGCAAAGATTTATTCCTTTGAATATTGATAAAGTGCCAGAGAAGTGAGAAAAGTCTAATTTCTTATCCACGGAATTTTGAATTCACCTTTTTTTTTTAATATACTTCCATATACTCTGGCAGTGCTGTGGGTCAGAACTTGAGATATAGAAGAAAATTTATTTTTAAAAAGTCTTCAGATATTTCAAATGTGCACTTGCTATATCTTACTTATATGTGCAAATTTATATCTTATTACCGAGGCATTTTGAGGAGACATTCAGCCTATAAAGAAACACAATACTTTCGAACAGACTAGTTATCTTCTGAGGATGTTCTTTTTCATTTAAAGGATTGAATTTTTCACTGAATTATTGCTTAATCTTTTAACAGGGATTCAGTATCTTAGAGTTCAAGAATCCCTCAATCTACAAACCACTTCTTATTGGTGTGGCACTGATGTTCTTCCAGCAAGTAACAGGCATTAATGCAGTTATGTTTTATGCAGAAACTATCTTTGAAGATGCACGTTTCAAGGTAATTTGAGTGCATTTGCAAATTGGCAAGCACACCTACAGTTTGAGCATAGCCAGTGCTGGAATAAGTCTAGGTCACGTAACCAAGTGACATAATGATGATTTGGTCTACGTCAGAAAGAATACGGTTTGGCTTTCTGTGGGCTTTTTTGTTCTGGATTGTAGAGGCCGTCTTGACTGCAGTGCTTTGGCATACTTCAACGTTATGCCTTTTGGAGAATTGTATTGCAGGTTGCTGGTCTGAAACTTTGCTATTAGCACAAAATTCTGTTATTATCATCTTTGTGTATACATTGTTTTAAAGTAGCTGAAAATCCTTTGCTTCAGAGAAGGTGAAACTATAGAAGTTGTGACTTCTTTTAAAAGATAAGTGATCAGTATGCTCAGTAACTTGTTAAAGTGTTTTCCATATTCTTTTGTCAGTCTTTCATTTAAATGTCTTCAAAAATATCTAATAGTATCTTGTTATTGGCCTATTTTTTTTCTTTGGTTGTTTTAGTTTTGTTTTGGTATCTCTCCTCCCTCCCCTTTGGTTAAGTTCTGTGGCTTAGTTTGTTTCAGATTCAATAAATCAATGTACGTATAATGTCCAGCAAGCGATCCTCTTATCAGTCTGAACCTTTTCCCTACCTCTTATTTCAGGACAGCAGAATGGCTTCCATTGTTGTGGGTTCCATACAAGTATGTTTCACTGCGGTGGCTGCACTTGTCATAGATAAAACTGGACGAAAAGTACTGCTTTACATATCTGGTAAAGCATAATCCTATCTTAAGGGCTATGCAAAATGAGAGTTTTAATCAGCATAAATGGTTAAATGGATGCACTTCATACTATATGTGATTTTAAGAGTCCACATATAAATACCAGGTTTTCTTGCATATTTTTGGTCCTTTCAATACCTGTTCATCTTGACTCAATTGAAAGTAAATATACTTTTGTGAACTAATAATTATAAGCTTTTTCATGGAAATTTTTTCTAGGCAGTCTGGCAACAAGTCAACTAGCTTGCCTGAAACACTTCCTCAGTTTGGATTAAGTGTTAGTATGCCGGATCTGCAAAGGTATCTCGGCTTCATTTCTGGTGCTACTGAATTTTGTACAAAAGAAAGATCACTTTGTACATAGTAACAAAAAGTTACTATACATGAATCTTGAGATGAAAAGTATTAAAACTTAGGCATTTGCTGTGTAATCTGAAGTAACTACAGACTGAAATTGAGATTCAAAAGAGGAAGGAGTTTTTCCTGCCTAGAGTAAGAACATTTTGAATAGTTAGGAGATTTATATACACATTGTAGGAGAGACTTCTTGGAACTGGTTTTTACTTTGAAGTAGCTATGTTAATTCTTATTACTGTGATTATCTTTGCATTTAGTAAAGACTTACTGTCATAATAATCTTTGTCTGTCATAATAATCTTTAATAATCTGCTGGTACTTCTAGGAAGATTGTGCTCTGTAGTAAAAGATTTTTTTTTTTTTAACTTTGTAAACTTAAGGTTGGACTAGATCTCTAGAGGTCCCTTCCAACCTTGAAGGTTCTGTGTTGAACTTGCTAGAGAAAATGAATTGATACAGTTGTGATGCACCATGTAGTCAGTAGTAGTGACTGTTATCAAGACTATATTGTGTTAGACATTGTTTAGAATAATCATATTCTGGGATGTTTCAGTTTTATCAAGGCCAGTGTTTTTTCCTGAGAACACTTGTCACGAATGTAAGAAACATTTTGCCAAGGCCTGCAAACCTTGTCTTTGTTTGCTCAACTGTATTCTCTCTCTCTCTCTCTCTCTCTCTCTCTCTCTCTCTCTCTCTCTCTCTCTCTCTCTCTCTCTCTAACGGTTACCCAACAGGCAATCAATGACAACTTGGTTATTGTATGCTTTTTCAGGGTTCATCATGGCGCTCAGTACTGCACTGTTTGGGCTTTACTTTAAAATGGTCCTTCCAACACCAGGCAACTCATCACATCCTGACCTATTCTTCTTCACTCCAAATACAGTAGCCCCAGGAACAGAAAGCAGCCTACCCTGGCTTGCTGTAGCGAGCCTAGGACTCTTTGTTGCCGGTAAGTGGGAGATGCTAATAAGTAGAGATGGTACTGAACACTTTCTGGTCAAAGACTTCTGGTAAAAGTTTGTCACAGTAGAGGCGAGTTTTGTCTTCATCAGAGCTTTGTAATGTATATTGTGAAGTTGTGCTGAACATTAAAAGCTTGGTGGTAGAGCTAGAGATTAAGCAGTCAAGCCAGTGTCCTAGGAAGTCAATTTATACCTCCTTGTGCTCAGATTGAATTGCTTTACAGATATTAATCACTCTATGGAAGCATCTGTGCCATGCTGAGCTCTGAGATAGTACAAGGCAGCTGCAGATGGACACGAGATTAATTTTTAAGTCTATGACTTTAGAGACTTCTTAGCAAGAAGTTTGGCTTGTTAAGATCACCTTTATAAATCATCTGATATGAAGTGCATCAGCATTTACAATGCTGCCCTTCTTAAATAACCTCCTCTAGATGTATTGGGTGCCTAGAATTATGGTAAAAGAACATATGCTTTACTTGACTAACGCGGGTGTTAGTCTTTGCTTTGTAATACTTAACTAGCATTTATTCTCTTGTCTGTAATTGTAGGTTTTGCCCTGGGCTGGGGTCCAATTCCATGGCTGGTGATGTCTGAAATTTTTCCACTTAAAGCTAGAGGCATTTCCAGTGGTGCTTGTGTGTTAACAAACTGGGTTATGGCCTTCTTGGTAACCAAGGAATTTCATGACCTTATAGTAAGTACCATAAACTACCCTCAGGAGTTCCTATTCAGGGAGAGATATTAATTAAAGATGGTCCTGAGAGAACCTTGGGCCACAGTCTTCTCTAGTAATACAGAACTGCAGACTGCACTACTGATTATAGTAATTTTTCCCCTCTTTTCCTTCCGCTAGGGTTTAATAACAGCCTACGGCACATTCTGGCTCTTCTCTGCTTTCTGTTGCATGAATGTAATTTTCACAGCCTTTTATGTTCCTGAAACCAAAGGACGGACCCTGGAACAAATTGAAGCCTACTTCAGAGGCTCTTAAACCTGAAGCTCTTAAATTGATATGAAACTTTCATATCATGAATTACGGTGCTATTGTTAAACTGCAGCAGTTGGCAGATGACTTAGTGATACAATTTGATTTTTTTTTTTTAATGACAAAAAATAAAGGGAATCTGCACCTGCTTTAGCTTTTCTGTGTATTTGTCATATTTCTTTTCCTCCGTACAGGTCTTAGATGTATTATTTTCCTTCAGTTATTGTGTTCCTTTCACCTATTCCAAACTGACTGTAACCATCCAATAAGATTGTAAAATACTTTTTTCTTTTTACCATGTAAGTAATATCTAAAGAAGTATACTTATAAAACTTATATATTTTGGGGAAAAGGAATTATGTTGTGATAGCTTCTTTTAGGAAGTACTACAGCAAAGAAACTAAGGACAGAGCTTGGCTAATGCTAACTTCAACTGTCTATGGCTTTTCCTTTATTTATGTACTTGCTTGCATGTCTGGGATTTATGATTGAGGAATAAGGTGAGGGAAGTCTTTATCCTGCTCAAATATGAAGGAGCTCCTTTCATGTGCATTAAAAACACCAGCATTCCGAAAGACAGCTTAAGTTTATTGAGGCCTCAAAAAGCTGCCTTTTGCTAGGACAGCTGCACTACCCTACTAACGGCTACTCTGTAAATATTTGAATTTCTTCAGACAAGTTTGTATCAGTCTACACTTTATATAAAAAGAAGTATATACAGGATTGAAAATGAAACAAACAAAAGCAAACAAATCGCCACATGTCCACTCTTAAAAGGAGATAATGTATCACTTGCAGAAAAGCGTCTTTTACCGTGTTGCTTTAAGGCATAAAGATCTGTAATTAAAGCACATTTCTGGAGGTCTTCAACACCACCACCACACTGTAGAATTGCTTGCTCATACTGTAGAGATGTAGCATATAGTTTTTGTCTGCGATGTGTTATGCTCAAGTCTCCAAAGCTAGTGTCATTTGTGTGACATACCACTTGCCTAAGCAAATCACAGCTGAAGCAAAATCTCTACAGAAGGTAAATGGTGGAAACAGCAACCCAGTAGTACCGTACTATAGTACCCTTCCCATTTAACGAAGCAAATTTATATAATTCCTGCAAGTACAAAGAAAGTGATGTCTTGTCTTATTATAGATGAAGGCTTATTTTATTTTATTATAGATGAAGTAATAAATGGTGTCTGTTACTGCTGCAGAAAAAGTGATGGTGCAATTGCACCAGTTCTAAGTATGATAGGAAAGTTTCAATTTGGATGCTACATCTAAACCACTAAGCATACATCTTATCACATGACATTAAAAACAGTGCCAGTACATCAAATTTTAAGACAAGTGGTGATAAATAGGTTTTCATCATGGGAATTTAGCAGCAGTCTTAACAATATGCAATTATTCAAGTACAAAGCAATCTGCTAACATTCAAAGATTTTTTTGTTAAAACTGACATTTCGAGTTGATAACACTTTCTGTATAAACCTTTAGAGACATAATATTTTCATTGAACCAGATCAAGAATTTTTTTTTTTTTTTCCCTCTTTGAACCATGTGCTAATATAATTTTATGCAACAACAGGAGTCAGTCAGTTGCAGGTCAGCAACAATGTGAAGAAGATAGGCGTTGTATAGCCTGGATAAATTGTTGTCCTCTCCTGTATGTTAACAGAAAAGATACTTTCTGTCCTGCCTGTTAGTACAGGTGTTTGCTGCAGACAGTCACGGAACATTCCTTGTGTCCTTAAGGTGTCTAGTTCTCAAGCTGATTCCCTTGCAAAAATGAGGTAGGTTATTAAAAAATACTGCTTTAACATAATTGTCAGGCACTGAGCATATGAACTGTGGACTAAACTGTTAACAGTGTTAATACAGTATATCATACATAGCTTCATACACAGGCGGCAACAAAACAGGATACCGAATCACCTTTTCAGTTGCAAATGAGATGCTATTTGGTGTAATATCAAGTTATGTTAGCTTCTTACATAAGCTCAGTACTTTCATTTGTTTAAAACTTGTGAAACACAGCACAAACATAAAAGAAATGCTTCCCAAATGCAGAGGACACAAACTATATATATACACATACACATTTAAAAAACAAAACAAAACAAAAAAAAAAAACACCAAACCTCTGTCTGGGAAAGCTCCTGCAAAAAACACATTATTAATGCACACCTGTAAGAAAACAAGAAAACTTGCATTAGCATCAAAGTGGTTTGTCCTAAATAGCTGTATTGGCATATCAGCAGAAATTAAAGACAGAAGCAGCAGCTTTGAGCATATGTAACTTGTTAGGCCATAATTATCTGGCACTGTTCTCAATAATTCAATTGAATCATTTATTATATATGAGAAAGATGTGTCATGTGGCTTGCAGGTATATACCGTCATGTGCAGGCACTGCTTCTGGCTCTTGTTTGCACACTATACATTATGCACTTAAAACCCAAACTACAACAAGGCCCAGGAAGTGGTTGTAATGTTTGCAAAACAAAGAAAAGAAGGTTCTGATTGTTTACCTGCATGCATTCTTTCTAGAGCTTTATTTCTGCCTATTGGGATTGATAGCACCCTAGCCCTTCCAAGCTCCCCTTGTGTCTTTCTCTCACTCCTTCGAAGGGCTTTATTTATTTTTTTTTCAAATATTTGTGAAATTAATGTGTATTGTATGTAACTCATAGCATGTTTTGAGGCTGTTAAGAACCCACATACTCGTACAGTGGCTGTTTGTCCAGTTATGCCAACAGTTTCACATAATTGTGCAATAATCTGTTTTCATGGAATCAGAGAATGGTGAATTTGTAAGTGACCTCCAGAGATCAACTAGTCCAACTCCCTGCTCCAGCAGGGACATCCAGAGCACAGGGAAACCCATCACATACAGATGGGTTGTGAAGATCTCCAGATAAGGAGCCTCCACAGCCTCCCTGGACAGCCTGTTCGAGGGCTCTGTCATGCTCACAGCGAAGAAGTTCTTCCTCACGTGCAGTTGGAACTTGCTGCATTTCAACGTGTAAACAGTGCCCCTTGTCCTATCACTGCCTACCACTGAGAAGAGTTTTGCCCCTTCCTTCCTACATTCATCCTTCAGGTATTTATACATATTAACCAGATCCCCTCCCAGCCCTCTCTTCTCCAGGCTTACTAGGCCCAACTCAGTCTTTCCTCATACAAAAAGATATCAATATATTTTAATAGATAATATATCTAATAGATACAGTTTTAAATATATGTGATTCATGGAATTTGGTTCTTGCGGCTAGTGTCACAACAAAACTGAAACATCCCTAATATGCTCTCTACCTTGTACTTCCTGTAGGAGAGCAGTCTGAAGAATAATAGTAGATACACGTACACTGCAACCTGAGGCCTCAGCTACCATTTCTGAGAGAGAAACAGCCAAATTAATGTCACCTGATCCCCCTTGATTTTTTTAGATAGGGATAATATCAGACCTATATGCCTGCAAGACATACCGATTAATTACAGAAGCAAAAACTCAAGAGATTACAATCTTAAGGCACTTACTGCAAACTTTTGGAATAAAGACTGGGTTTTTTTTTCTTCTTCAGTATTTACATCCTCTCTTTCCTATTCCAGTTATTCAAAGCTATTGCCTTTTAGGTACAGAAGGTACCAACGTGACTTGCTAATAGTTTGCATGTGATCCATTAAGTCAAGCTACAGCTTAAAATTCATGTTATGGAAAAAAAAGAGTAAACCCTAACAACTTAGGTCTTCAAATTTTACCAGTAATTCTTTGAGTTGTTTTACTGCACATTTGTATTTCTTGTATATCATCAGTAATGCTACTACCAGCAGACATAAATACAAATACAGACTGTGTGTTTGTGCATGCATTTTTGTGTGTATACTGCAGAAATTAATACTTAACTCTGGGCAACACTTTACTGCCAGTGCTGTGATTCTGTTCAAAGAAAATAACTTGCCTTCCCAGAGCCCTTGACTATAATCATGTCTTGGCTATCATGCAAATGTCACAGCTATACGCATCCCAAGTACCACTATTTCCAGGGGATGTCATCTGCCAGGCTTTCTCCATTCTTCTCGGTCTCTTTAGTGCTTCATCTCTGAGGCCTTTATATACCTTTCAGTGTATGTATTTGCTGAAGTTCTTCAAAATAGCTTTTAAAAACTCCCTGCAAAATTTCAGGTACTATCAAAAATGTTAATATAGGTGCGTTAAGTCATGTTAGAATAGCAGGAGTGAACAACTACAATTTATTTAAAAACTGATACAATGAAAAGCATGATTTTTGGTAAAACCTGAGTTACAACACATTGGTAATCTTCAAAAAAACAAATCACCACAAAAAAGCACAGACAAAACAGAAGCAAAATACTACACCAAGAAATCCTTTTATAGAAAGAGAAGTTGATAATTCTGCTTTCTAAACCTATCCTAGTGTGAGGAGTGCCCCCAAAAGTGAATGCGGTGAATCCACAGAACTGTTAACATGTTCCAGCAAAAATAAGCATCACATGTGATACCACCAGAGTGATTTTTTTTTTCAGCCTTAGCTGGCCAGATAAATAAGACATTAATACAATCTTTGGAAATGACATTTCCCCCATCCCTGCAAAAAGAAAAAAAGAAAAAAAAGTTATGTATTGCAAAGACTTCAAATTAGCATTTCTTTTCAAAAGTTTTCAAGTAATAGTAGCCATTGGTTAACTGCTCCTAAATTAATTATTGTTTGAAAATATTGCTTCTTTCTTTGATTGGCCACTGTAGTTGAGAATAAGAAGTAATCCCTTCAGTTAAGGCCTTGCATATTTTCTTAGGTGGAACAATTAAGCCATTATATATAATACATAGGGTTCAGAGTACTTTGGAAAAGGTTTTACACTCAGACAGACTGATAAGAAAAAAGGCACAAACTTCCAGCTATTAATACTTGAACAGAACATGAGATCACAATACATGAATGCCACTGCAAAAATAAATCAAGAAAGCAGAAGTATTTCTAGGTATAGAACACAAAAACTTGCTACTAAAGGTAAAATTTCCATATATAAAATCCTATGGCACATTCTAATAAAAAAAAAAAAAAGAAGCAAACCTTTTCAATCTTTGTTTAAAATTGATTCTTGGCATAGAAGAAAGGATTAAAAAAATCTTTAAAGATGAAATCCTGTTCTTTAACATAACAAAACAACTGAATATGTCTATTTCCTAACAGAAAACTAGTTGCTCATCAGTAAAACTTCATTCTGGAACCACTTAAAAAAATACAGTTATTTGGAGCAAAGACTTACACTGTTAATGCAAGAGCAGACAACAGGTAATTTCTGATGCCTGCACAGGCATCCTTGTGTAGTCAAAAAGCAAATCAAGCATTGGCTTCTGCCTATAATGGAAAATTTGTATATGTAATACCAGAGTAGCATCTCTAAGGTTAGAGAAGCGAAATTTTTTTTTTCATTTTCTCATTTTTAACGAATATTTCGAAAGCTTGTATTTTATACAAAAAGTCTCTGCTCAAGGGTTCTTTATGAAAAACAGTTTTCAGGTTTCTTTTAAATATGTAAATGAACAGGTTAGAGCAAAGAAAGCAGCATGTTCATATCTTACCTGATCTTTACAGAATATCCTTGATTCTTCGGTGAACTCAACACAGTTGCACCACTGCAAGGTACAGCTTGAAATTCTTTGTTTTTTTTTTTGTTTTAAGATTAAAAAACAAAAGGTGTCATTTACGTTACCAAGTTCTTCTTTCTACAAGACACACTGCTGTAAAACTCATAATAGCAATAACAGTAATCAGTTAGTTTAGCTAAAGGTTATTTTCAATCAGGTACTTCAAAGATAAGAGGTTCAGAAGATAGATTACTTTTTATTCAGTTTTATTCAGTTCAGCATAAAGCTGTCACCGATTACCTACCTTGTAAATGACACAACATTGGCTCAATAACTGAGAAAGGAACACATCTATATGTCAAGAATGTAAGCATCACCAAGTTAGGTTGAGCTAGCCAGAACAACATGGGTTTTATAAAGATTAATCACCAATACCTCCCATCCACATTTATCACTAGAAGCAGTGTTAGTGACATTCTTATAGAGCTCACAGTTTTAAGAAAAGGAAATAAGACAGCTTTTAAGATTGTCCTCACTTCAAGTCAATGATGTCTTCATCATATAGAGAAGTCAAGTGAAAAGGAGAGCTGGACAGTGGGCTCTCCTCTCTGTTTGCTACTGTATCAGTCTCTGAAGTAGTGGAAAGATGACACTTTTCAGAATTGCTTTCCAAAGAGCTTGAAATTAGCCTGAAAAGGAAGATAAAGGTCACTAAAAAAAGTACATAGATCAGAACAAGTAGAATAAATGACTAATTCTGGTTCTCTCAGTTCACCTTTACTTCAATAACCATTCATATTGCCACTACATAAGCACAAAACAATTAAAGCAAAGTTTACAAAGATCTGCATATTCCAACAAGCTATTATAAAAGGTTTTTTTTAAAAAAAAAAAAAAAAATCAATATAGGTTTAAATTTTCAAGTAACAAAAAAATCTGTTTTATCCTGGCTAGATTCTGTATCTACACTTTACAAGTGTAGTTTGTGAAGAGTAAAAGCAGCAGAAGGGTAAGAGGGCCAGGTAAGCAGAGCCATATAGACTAATCTTATGCTGTTTCTTTACAAAATTTATTTTGGAAAGTTAAGACCACATGAACAAAACAAGTGAGTATGCATAGTGCAGATCTAGTCATGCAGATCCTAAAGAAAGACTCTGCAGTAGGTCCCCGACAAAATTCCATTTAACCTTGTTTGGCTTATAACATGATGTTGGCATAAAATGAAATCATTTCAATACTACTAATATTCAAATACTGAAACAAATACATTAGTACGAAATTAATATTTATACACAGAGGTCTTAACACCTAGCCCATTGTGATGAGTATGAACAGTGAGAAGAACAGCCTGTAATTCTGAAGACATTTACAGTCTAACGTAAGTTCTTTTTTTCCAAGCTAATCTATTTACCTGTCACTACTAGTTGATTGTACTGCTCCCTGCTTGAGGTCCGACTGTCTCTGAGGAACCTTTTTTTGTTGCTTCGGGCCTTCTGTCTTGGAAATCGGTTCACCCAGGAGACCTCAATTAAGGAATAAAAGAATTAATACTCTGAAAACAGAAATTAATACTCATTAAGATTTCTCTCCTTGGTTTCTATTAGTAACTACATAGCTGGCTGGCTAAGAATATCAGGCCTAAAATATGACTAGACATTAGCTAGACTATTTGCAAATAAGAAAAAAAAAGTTTTAATCACAGTTTCATAGTAGTTGTTCATAGTAGTTACTCGCAAATAAAGTTGCACGTCATAAATCTGTCTGTGGTGGTACAAAGATTAAAAATATCCTAGTTGGTGGTAGATATATACACTAAACGATGAAGGGAGTTTACCCAACAATTCTTTACGTGTTCTGCTTGCAATTTCTTTAATTTCCATACGAGATAATGATAGTGAGTGAGTAACAGGAACAGAAGCAATGCCACTGCATATTGGAGTAGTGACGACCTTGGGAACCAAAGGTGACTTCAGAGGTCGTTCTATACTCCGCCCAACCAGATTACTGAGAGGAATTTTGTACAGGTTTTTGCATAGAACTTCACCTGAAAAATAGAAGGAAAAAAGTAAGTTACACTTCCACAATAGCAATTGTTCTTAATGTTCACAAATGAAAAGTTATACAGGCTTAACTATGATTTGGATGATTCCGAATCTTAATAATCTTTTAGGACAAGACCCTTCTTGCCGCAAAGATCTTTAAATACAAACAGGCTAGGAAGAAGGGAAAAAAAAAAAAAAAAAAAAAAAAAAAAAAAAAAATAAAAAAAAAAAAAAAAAATCAATCAAATTTTGCAGCCTGGCATTTTGGCTTAGAGAGAAAAAGGTTGACTCCTAGTAACACGTGAATTGGCAGTGGAAATGCCAAGTGAATTCCCATGTCACCCTACCAGCCTCAGGACTATAAGACCATGACATTGCACTCTGTGCAAGATTTTCCACATTTTAATATGTTGGAATACTGGAATCAGGATCTTAACTGATTGAAATACAGCTCTCTTCTTAAGCAACATAGCTGAGTTTGACTAATTAGACGTTTCTAATTTCTAGAAAAGCTAATTTACCCTTAAATATTGCTGCCTTTTAAAAATTAACATTAATATTCCTTCCACTCATCCAAAGAGCGTAGCGGTACATCAGTGAGCAAGCTATGGATACATCTTGCATCATTCTAATTGATTTTCCTTGTTTCTCCATTATCATTGCCCAATTGATTGATTAGTCACAGGTAATGTTACTTCATATTGACTGTGCAAGATCATTTCATCTAGAACAACTTCTTCCTCTCCTGGTTGAAAAAGTAGTAGTTCGTAAACTATCATCCAGTGATAGCTAAGCTGTTCTTAAATGAAATGAATGGTGTATGTGACTTTCCAAGTTTTCCCACAACACTGTATCTTTTCATTCTTAGTTTATCTATACTGCCAAAGATTGATCAAACTACTGAAATTCATTTCTTCAAAGGCAGTTCTGTCATGCATTCAGAGGATATAGTGTGAGGGAAAAGTTCAGCCAGGTGCTTCAGATCTGTGAATAAATACACAATGACTATATTCTGGACTCAGATGTGAATTTATCTTTTACTTAATTTACTTAAGATGTACTGCATTAAGACATGGCAATTTTTGGAATGACCCAAGACCATCATCCAAGCTTCCTGGAAACCATGTTACCTTCTAAAGAAGAAAGAGGACATTCTGACATTTCATATGTTATTGGTGTTTGAGGAGAACTTCTTGAACTCATTTCCCTGGAACTGCTACTAGATGATCCACTTACTGCAGTGGTAGCTTTAAAATAAATGTCTGACTGAAAGAACAAAGAACTCACCATTAGTACAGTAGACTCTCTAAATCATCTATTGAATAGAGCTTCAATTATTATCCATTTTTTCTAGTCATTGTTTCAATACTACTACCAAGTCAGCTATGGTTAGTGACACAATGATTACCCAAGGCAACTGAATCCTTCTGTCATGTAGAAAACAGTATTTGCCCCTTAAGCAATTACCTGAGATCTAGATTACTGGGAGCAACAAGACAGAGAGATGAATTCCGATTCTCCTTATACTTGATACAGAGTAAGGGCACACATGTTAGTAGTTACCACACAAAAAGTAACACATATTTCAGTTGTTTTTTTTTTTTTTTTTTTTTTTTTTTGCATTGCATCAACTTTTTTTTGTAAATTAGATTCCAACATCTTAAGAAACTTGCTCTTCTTGTTTCTTACCCTTGATGATACAAGTTGAAGTTCAGGTACAACTGCTGTGTGGACTAAGTTTCCATTCACCACTAAGCGAATCTCGATGGAATCGATAGTGAAGGCAAGAATATATGGGAAAGCACAAACTGCAATGAAAAACAGAAAAAAGAAAAAAAAAAACTCGTCTAACAGCTATGTGCCAACATAATGAAAAAAGAAACATCCAGTAAAAAAAATACTTTCTTACCCACAGCATAAGGAACTTGGTTCCAACTAAAGTGGAAGTCAGAAGCTGATTGCTGGATCAACGGAGAACCTCCATTAAGGGGCTGCACCTTCCTATACTGGCAAACATCTATTAAGAAAATAAATAAATAAATAAACCTTACAAATGACAAACATTGGCATTATAGGCAGATTTTGCAGGAGAATGGGTTGTATGCATCAGAATACATACAATCAAATATTTTTGTAGAGTATCTGTTACACGTAGGTAATAGAAGAAATGTGCTGCCTTTTTGAATTAAGCATTTAAAAGATCAAAATATACCAGATCATTGGACTGTCATTCAGAGGAAACTTGACAGAATGAAAAAAGGCACAGAGAAACCTCATAAAGTTCAACAAAAAGAAATTGAAAGTGCTGCACCTGAGGAGGCATAACTCCTTGCATCAGTGTAGGTCAGGGTCCAATGAGTTTGAGAAAGTTTGGCAGAGAAGAACCTAGAGTTATATGGTCTGTAATGATACTCACACATATACATTGCATGAAGAAGTATATGTATGCAGTATGCAAATCTTCTTGCAAAAGGAGGATGAGAGAGAAAGGGATAACACAAAGAATGCGACACCACAGAGAAAAGGTTTGGAGAAAAAAAAACAAAAACAAAAAGGCCTCCCACACATCCCCAAACCAAAAACCACGCACACACACACAAGCAAAGAAACGATAGCTGTACATTTCTTGGAAAAACCTAGTAAGTGTATCCATCACATTCATCTTAAGACTGAAATAGACAGGAACAGACTTTTGTGAGTAAAGTGGTAGCTTCTACAAAGACCTCACATGCATCTGTATAACTGAAATAAAAGCTGCACAAGTTGTATTTCTAAATTTAGCATAGGTTGCAAAAAAAGAACTTCCGTTTTTAGTTTCTGTAAAATTCATTTAGATTGAAAAGAATATATGTTGAAAATCTTTAACAAAACACTGAAACCTATTTTAAAATACGCATATAGACTCCACAGGAAAAGAGGAAGTATCTATACCAGTTGAGATCTCACCATTTTCAGTCCTTCCTAAGTACTTACAGTTGTAACATAACAGCAGCCCAGCTTCACCATCTTCATATACATCAATAGCTGCAACAAAATTAACCTGCAGTGATAATGGGTAAGGGTAATGGAGAGACAGACCAGATACTGAGGTTACTGCAAACAGGTTTTGACTAAAAAGTAATGCTATCAGGTGGTGGGTGTACACAGCAAATCACTTTTGTATTCACTGTTGAATATTTATAAAATAATAAAAACCTAAGTTATTTGTCAAAGACAATGTTGAAAAATGGGGTGATTTCAGGACAGGGCTGAATCTATATGTGATGCCAGAAATATCAGTTCTGATAAGGAAGCATTTAAAAAGAAAGCAAAAAAACACAAAAGAAATTCCACAGCATGTCATGCATAGCAGAATGACCAGAAACATCAATTATGGGATCAAAACCACTAACACTTGAAGAGATCAATATGGATATACTTCAAGAATTACCGAGTACTGAATGTAGAAGCTTAGAACTGACAAGGGATAAACTACAGCATTTTTTGCATAACATAATCTCTCATACTTTAGCCCTACACTGCTCTTTTACAGTTACATTAAGAAAATCAGAATATCCATAGAGAATAGGGTATCTTTTCCAAAAAGGTGATTTTACTGAAGAACATAATTAAAAAAAAAATATATATATATTTAAGATGAAAACTTCTATGCATATAAGGGTACATCAAATTCTGCACTACCTTTCGATAATGTAGTCTAGATTGGAACACATCAAGCCATTATATACATAAGATCAGATTAGTCATGCACTTCCCAGATCACAGTATTTCCTATTTTACCATGGAGATGGGGAAAGAATTGATTCCATGAACTGCAGCTCTTTGGCCTTCCTTTGTATAATAAGCCTATATGTTTATCTCTTCATTTAGGATGACTGCACAGGTCAAGAATCTGAAAGAGACCTGGAAGTTAACATATCTATACTAAATACATTTTGACCCATCTCCTGTAGTGACTGAAAGCTTGCTCTGCTTGGTGACTTGTGGAAATAATTTAGCATTCCACAGCAACGTCACAAAACTATTTGCATACACCTCACATTTATAGTCTGCTTTATTGTGTTCTCAAATGAAGAGAAGAGAGGGGAGGCAGAATGTTCTTTCCCACCCCCATTCTTTATTTGTAGTTCTTTCTGATCATATCCGAGAGAATCACCGAACGGTTGAGATTGGAAGGGACTTCTAGAGATCATCTAGTCAAACCTCTCTGCACAAGCATGGACACCTAAAGTATGGGGTATAGGGTGGCATCCAGGCAGGTTTGGAAGATCTCCAGAGAAGGAGACTCTAGAACTTTCCTGGGCAGCCTGTTCCAGGGCTCTGTCACTCTAACATGAAAGAAGTTCTTCTTCATATGGAATGGAACTTCCTGTGTTTTAATTTATACCCACTGCCTCTTGTTTATACTACATCTACCATGCCAGGAGTACCAAACATTTTAATAATGAAATCTGAAGAAAAATACTGATTTTTTTTTAATAGCTACCAAGAAGAAACAGTAGAGGTAAACAATAGCCCTTTATCCCATTAGGAGAAAACGAGGAGGTTAAAAAAAAAAAAAAAAAAAAGACGACTTGACTTAACTGTGCAAAATGTTCTGGTTTTCTTTTATATCTATAGCTAGATGTCCACATCCATATTTAGAAATGATTAAATTATCTGATTTTTAGAGATGCTGAAAAGAATTTTTTTCCCAGTAGCATAAAATACCAAACTCCCTTCTGAAATGCAGGACATTTACTCAAATCCCCAGCCCTAAATCCTACTTAGAAAGATGCAGTCACTGTAACATTAATGCCAATGGACTTTGACTTTTTAATATTATTTGTGGGTCAGGCAACAATTTCTTTAATAGATCTAAATATATACAAATAACTCAGCCTTAGTTCACACAAATATGCAAAGCTGATTGAGACACTAGTGGCGAACATCTGAGTTTCTTTTGCTGCAATTTCTTAATAAAATACTAAAACTACAAAGAAAAAGTAGAAGTAAACTATTGACTAAGATAGGAGAAAGAAGGATTTGCATTTCTGCCCACAGTAATATTCCAGAGTACGAAATACAATTTCTTTGCTAATGCATTAAACCTTATATTTACACTGGGAATGATTAGTATTATGCATCCTAAAAGGAAAAATCTCAAAGTCCCCTAAAGCAGAGGTTATAGAAGTGAAAAGAGACATAACGAGCTCCCTAAATTATACTTCCATGAGGCCCTTATGGGATGCACTAAATCTGCAAGAAAATATGCTTAGAATAGCTCTGAGAAACTAGTTTCAGTGCTGAGACCTTACCTTGCTTGCTTCAACATGATGCAATCTACAGGACTCCCCCGTACTTTCATTAATTAAATCAAATTGATGCCGATACGCTACACAGATCATATTGTCGCTGTCTCCAGTAGGTCCATCAATCAGTGTCATAACCACTGGAGGATCAGAAAGGCATATTTCCTGTAATATAAATATTCCAATTATTCTCTTTAAGTTCTTACTAAGTTTAAGTTTTAAGTTTAAGTAAGTTCTTACTAAGAATATTGGAGATGAATTTCAAGTCATGTGCTGTAAGCATAGAAACTTGAGAAGTCCTTATATCTATTCGGAGGTTCAGGAAGACAAAATATATGACCTTTGCCTTCCCCCCTACTAGTCAAGTGCTCCCTAGTCTCTAAAGTGAATTGATTACACATACCCGGATGTACTGGAATTCCTCTACTGGAGAGTCAGATGATGACAGCTGAGCGCTGCCGGTTAAACTGTTGTATAGACTATATTTCTTTGTGACGAGTAGCAGTTTGTTCCGAATAGCCACAACAATCCTCAGTCCACTTCCATGGTGAGTATTAATGGCATACAAGTGGCAGCCTGAGGAAATAATGCTCTGGATTAACTAGTTAAAGGCCTGCTTTTTTGTTTACTATTTGTCCAGCAGTTAGTACCGTACAGCTCTAATCCACGACCAAGATAGTTTAGTATTATAGAATTACATCCCCCAACCCATCATCTAACATTATTAAAAAAAAAACAACACAAAAAGCTGTGACTTTTTTGAAGTCTCATGAGTTTCTCTCCTTACTTCAATATTTTCAAGGAAAATACTAAATATATGGATTTTTACTATTCTGTGCATTTCAGTCTTCCAAAGAACCTTAATGCTGATCAGAAAATGCTTACATCAACTAAAATAATGTGCAACATGCAAACTTTCCTGAGCAGTATTATTAATAAAAATTTGCCACTGCTCCTCAACTTACAGTGATCCTTTAGTTTAGTCTTGCATTCCTGCATAATTCTTCTTTAATCTCTCAGTTCTGAAAGCAATATATCTATTTTTATCTCTGGAGCTTTTCTTTAGCATGAATTGCCAAGAAACTTGGTATTTTTATGAAGTACTTAAATAACACACTGGACTATATCCAAACTTATTTTCACATAGAAGCTTAACAAAGTTTGAATTCACTATCTGGAATAAAATTAAACAGCTTTAAGAGAACTGGTAAAACCTTTGTCAACTACTGCCACAATACCTTAGTAGACATTTTTAATGAATAATAATATTTTTTTAAAAATCACCTTTTGTTCTCTCCAGTTTATTTTCTCTGCAGTCATATTTGCTTCTTATCATCTGCTTTGTTTCTATATCCTTTTGGATTGCACTCAGTCTGAAGACGAGGAGACGAGAGTCCTTCCCTGAAGGATGGAGAGACTCAGAAAACAGCAAGTTTGGAAAAAATGGTGCTACTTTGAAATGATAGCTGCTAGATAGCTACAACAGCTATCAGCTTTGAGTGTGAGGGTTAGAAAAGTTGGCAGTAAGCTGAAAAAAAAAAAAAAATCCATTTCCCTCCTCCCCCCCCCATCAAAAGATTTTCTAGTGGCAAGCAGCAAGATTAACTTCTTTCTTGCAAAAGAAGAGGATTTAGTAAGATGGTAGCAAGGTTGAA
The DNA here is from genome assembly GCA_032353885.1 of Nothura maculosa. Taxonomy (NCBI): domain Eukaryota; kingdom Metazoa; phylum Chordata; class Aves; order Tinamiformes; family Tinamidae; genus Nothura; species Nothura maculosa. The sequence continues at coordinate 31,678 of JAUBOD010001040.1, read as the reverse complement.
TATGATTCAAGTTAATAAATCAAGCTATTAATTTTCTGCAGAAATTCTATGTTATTAGGGTTATACATTCTAGATGAGAACAACTGAGGATGTGGTCAGATGGAAAAAAAAATTGGAAAAAAAATCTTCTCTTTAAAAATCAAAGAAAAAAATGCTATAATGAAATGGTTCCTGCTGTTAATGATCGAGGTAATTATTATTGAGGCAATGATTTAAATAAATATCGAGGTATTATTTTATTAATTCTGATAACTTTCCTTCTGCAATAGGTAAGCTTTTCAGCAATTCAGGCAAAACTGGAAACAGGCAAATGCAGAAGCCTATTCCATTTGGAGAAGGAAGCAACAGAATTTGCAGACTAGAAAACCAACATTGCCTTTGTCAGGGTTCCTGAGAATCATCCTCACATAGTCTCATGCAAAGTTTTTGCAATGAATATAATGTACCAGAGACTTCTTTCTATGTCAAAAACAGTAAAAAGTCTTAATTTAAGCTCACCAGAAGAGGTATTCAGGCACACTTTTTCCAACAAAAAAGCCTGTAACACAATGCTGAAGGGCTAGGAAGGGCTAGGAAATGGTTTTCGAATCCCATATAATGAGCCCATAATTGGCTGAACAGAACAGAACACAGATCCAAATGCACTGCAGGAGATGTACTGCACTGACAGAAGCTGTATGTGACAGCTTCTGTATGTAGTTCCTTATTCCAAAGCATCAAATACACTTACCCCTGACAGACATGACTGCCTGATAAAACAGGCAGTCCTTAAAACACTGAGACTTATACATAGCTGAATAGTGTCTGAGCAGCCCAGAGGAAATGGGGAAAAAGGCAGAATTATCTCCAAAGCAAAACAATAAAAGCTCTAAAACCTAACAACAGCTATGTGATAAGACAAAAGGTGATTGTATAAATCTAATACTGCAAGAATTAAAATCTGTAGCATTTTTATGCTTCTTGAATACAAATAGCTAGACTATTTCCTTCTACTGTTGTGTCTCCTGAACAGCAGTGAGCCAACAACATTTATGTTAAAAATCAAGGAGCAGGAACTTCTCCTACCTTTGTCTGTTCTGGCAATCAAAAGATTCAGAGCTTCCAGTACATGCATCTGCTTTATTTGGAGAGTTTTATCAAATACTTGTACCAAAGGTTGATCATCTTAAAAAGAAACATAGATTCTCTTTAAAATTTGCTAGTAAGTGATTTTGAACTATTTAATTTTTCTAATAAAAGCCCTATTCTTTTCTCATGAGAATGAGACAATCTGTTTAAGTCTGCTATGAATATTGTGGTACCACAGCTGATATTTCCTTAAGGGAGCGTTTCATCACTGCCATGGATCAGATTATGAAGCATAAAAGGGACCTTTCCTTTGGGGTGTTTGAGAATAATCACCAAGAATTAACTTCATCCTTCAGCTCTGACAGCCTTACGTGGCCCACAAAGCATAAAAAGTCGAGCCAGGTAACGTCTTTGCTATGTTAGTTCAGACCTTCTTTGCCACAAGCCTTTAGTTTCACACTCAACAGTATCATCAAGAAATCCAGACAAATCACACAGATACTCTTTGAATTTTCATTTGATTTCATAAATCTTTTCAGATACTCAAGAAAACAGCATTGGAAATAACAAAGCATTCAAAATTTTGCATTAAAATAGATTTCCTGATATGACTTGATTCTGATGCAAAGAGATTTTTTGCAACCAGGTTACATAAATGTAATAAACTCATTTGGATTGCTAACTATCTTTATAAGCAAAGAGCAGCAAACAGCTGAACAGAGTTTATGAACAAATGTTTTCAGGACTCTGGTCAGATACATAAATAATTGACATAAAAAACTCCGGATCATTACTAACCATCTACTAATAAGATGCCAGCATCTGTAGAAACTAGCAAGGATTGGCCCCAAGAATCCGCACAGACAACCTCATGAGGAAAGTTGTTGCAGAAAGACTGGGCCTCCCAAGGCTATGAAGTAACATAAGGTAATATATATTAAGTACAGTAGGAAATAGTAATCGTAAAGAGAAAATGTGATACACAGTGAACGTAATAGCATAGATATTTTTGGCAATTTCTATTACTCAAAAATATATTTCTAAACTTGAGATACCAGAATTTAGTTTGTTATCTCACAGAAGAAATATTGTCCCTATCACTTGGCTTGGAAGACTAAAAAATATAAGCTGCATCTCTGGAATACTGGAATCAAAACTGGCACAAATGATATCCAGCTCACTGCTTACCTCCCAAGTACTTTCCTTTCCCCATCAAATATTGCCTTACTCTCCCCATCAATTAATAAATACTAGCTGAAGTCCCTGAAATGCTACAAGCATTTCTGACACTACTGTATAAGAGGCACAAGAGAAAGAGTGGTTTTCTATCTTTTACCAGGCTATTCCTACACCAGAAAAGGCTATTACTACATTGGTAATAAAAACATAACTTCTCATCAGATTTAAAACAAAATTCAGTTAAGTTGATTGCATACAGAAAAAATACGGAATTCTCATTAACTACTCTCAGATATTAACATATTTTGACTTTCTTCAAACTTGAAAAGTGCTTCTATCTCCAGATTGATCCATCACTCTTTGGATATTGTCTACTGAATCACTCTGACTATGCATTACTTCTTTTGCCAAAGCACATAATTGCAAAAGTAAATGATATCCAGAATTGAGAGGCAATGACATACTCAATGGCATTTAGAATGCAGCAGATTTTAGGAACTCTCCTTAGTCAGACAGATTATTATACTCACCTCCTTTTTACAAAGGCTTGTGGTTGTCAAATTAGTTGGGGCATCCCCTTTTACAGTGGTTTTCAATTTCAGAGCCTAATACAAAATAGATGCTTTATTTAAATTGAGTTTTTGTCAGTAATACCACAGCAATAAGTAAATTAGTAAACTGCATAATTACAAAGCAGTTCCAGATTAGAATTCCTATAGCCTTTAAGTAATTTTCTGAGGCAAGAAGGAGCATTCCTTATATCCTGAATAAAGGTGACACTAGTTATCAGTAGGCTCCGTTAGATATATCTGCTCAGTCAAAATATGCTACCAATCTCCCACCTTCCCCTCAAAAAAATCAATCTTGATAACAAATACTTAAATATACTGCTGAGCCAAGCAGTGAGTTTTGTTTTCTGTCTGAAAAAAGACTGGCTATAACTAAAGGGTAGACATATTCACAGTGTTATGCAAGCGTGAAAGACATGCTACACTTAAAACATGTAGCTGTTAAGTTTGAGAAAAACTTTCATTGAAGGGAAAGATTTGAATATGAAAAGAACTCCAAGAAAAACAGTAAAAATAAACCTATGAGTTAATCTGCATTCCCTTTCCCTTTGAAGAAGGCTACGCCCAAGGTGGAGGTCTTGTTTAAGAACTGTTCCTAGTTGCTAAATGAGTATCTTAGCATCTTTTAAATGAGGGATAATCGAGATCATAGGTCTCTGTGCTTTACATAAACATAGTTTCCTTTGATTTTTGTAAAACTTGTAACTTGTAAACGAAGGAAATGATTTGATATTCCCTTCTGAATATTAAAAACATATTTACTTTTACTTTGATGTCTGTCTAGAATTGCAAGCTATTTCCAGGTTGTTGGGGAATGATGTAGACCAAGTATGGAAGAGAAGACCTTGCACACGACCAAAGATTACCAAACTGCTGCTTAATAGCTCTGAGCTATCTTTGCACCAGCTTTCACAGACTGATCCTAAGCTGGTACTGCAACATAAAGTTTTGGAAGAGATGTTCTTTGCTGTCAATCATTATCCATTATATTTCTGGCATGCAACAGAACAGTACAGATAGTACCTGAACTTCAAAGGTCTGCTGTTCATAGCAGGAAACAATACTAATTAAGTAACACAGTCAAGAAGGAAACCAAAAGTCCTATGAAACAGCTTCCTTCTAACAGCCTGTTAAGAAATTCATTCTTAGTGAATAACTACTAAAGAATCCTCCAAAGACTGAATCTGGTTTTGTCTGTTATGAACCAAGGGCATTAAGTCTACAAATATGTTTGAATCAAATGCATTCTTCAGTTTAGAAATAGACAGAAAGATATTAATAAGTCAATAGAAGACTTCAGCCAACATCTGCTCTGTTCAAACATCTTTGTTTTTAAAGATGTGGGCAATCTCCGAATTAGCAGGACTGTCAAAACTCCTTCCTAAGCTAGAAATTCAATCTGAATGAAATTTATATAAGAACTCCTTGAATTATTCCATGAGTAATTTTCTTCAAAGCACAGAAAAAGATTTTTTTTTTTCCTGCTTGGAGACAGAAATCATCTGCAGTACAAAGAAGAGACAGACAATTTAGGTTTTATCCCAAAGGATATTTTTTCCAACCATGCTTTCCCATTTATGTATTTTATAAAAATGTGTGTGGCAACAGTGTGGTCTATCTCAGAAGTTAAATACCTCCACTCATATTTTACTTTAAAGCAGGTTAAGTTAATCCAATACTATAGAAATATTTCAGTTCACAAGGAATTGCATTAAGTCCTGCCATAACTCTGTACACAAATGAAGTTATAATGGGATGAGCGACATGGTTTTTCTAAACACAGACACATACTTCCTAAATTGAGCCTACCTGACCAAGACGGACAAATTCTGCTTGCCGAGCTTCTTCTTTTTTCCGTGTTGATTTTGGGGACTCTGGTAACACATCACTGAAGGACCTCCTATTGAGCATATTCTAAAACAGGAAAAGTAGTGGGTTGTTGTTTTTTGTTCATTTGTTCTATTTTAATGGAACCAAAAGTTTTCATATTATTTTATTTTGGTTAATTTAGTCTAATATCACTTAAATTTTCTGTGCTTTTGGGGCATTTTCCTTTCATGATGAGCCTAATTGCATAGCTTTTGGAGGACAGAAATCAACAGCTCCTTCAATACACACAGCTCCTTCAGTCCTTCACTATTTTACCTTAGAACATGCCAGCATTTATCAGTGTTACATTTTGGAAGATCATTTAAAAAGTTCAAGTAGCCTTATTTAGCTAAGAAAAATAAATGGAGGGAACAAAAATAATTTTAGAAGTGCTGAAGTTCTCTTTTCTTGGTTTAAAAATCACCTCAAGACTGTTTTCTCATTCTAGAATAAAGTTATCCAATTGTTATACAAGAGAAAAAAAGGTTCGAATTTACAAATAACATAAAAATTAGGTGCACTTTTATGATGAACAGACCAACATCTGTTCTGACTTTCAGAGCCTAACCTTCCTATTCCCTCATTAAAGGTAGGATTATAAGAAGTACAACATAGCTATGCTTCTCCCCAGAGAATTATGTCTTTGCCCATTATTAACTAAGTGCATTAAGACTTCTGTCTTGAAAGGACTTTCTTACAACTCTCACACAACTGTAAAATAAGTTAAATGCCAATTAATATTTAGCCTAGTATATGCATTTTGGTTCTCATCAGGATAATTGTATTTTTAAGCAACAGAACATTCAATGTACTAAGAAGAGCAGGAGTGGATATAGGAGGGGTAGAGAGATCACTTCTGACTTACATTTACCTTGTGTAGATCGGGCATCAGGTCTTGGTACAAAGACCGAATGAGCATGTCTAGAGTTCGCTGACGTTTCTGAGCAAATGTTGGGGTTTCCAAGGTGGCTTTTTCTGCATTTATCACTATAACAATGTAATAAAAGAAGATAATTACTTTAAAATAATGTGCTACCTTTCACTAAGTTGTCCCTATATAAAAATACTTGTTTCTTCATGAATAATCTAGATTTGTTTCCCTTTTCAACTGTATTTAAGTAAATAACAACCCTTGAAACCTAAAAGTGTAAAAAAGAAAAATTCTAAAGGCATCCATTATCCCAACTGTTACAAATACTAAAGAAAGACTTCTACTCAATTTGTTAAATCAATTACATTACTAATATTATAGGTGAAATGAGATTGTATACATGTAAAATCAGACAAGCTCCTGTCAGCTACATGTTTAATTATAATTATCACAATCAGGTCTCAAAGACCTCCTTTCTGACTGACTTAGAAGGGTAAATAAAATCAGTGAAATCTAGAAATCAATCACTGCAGAACTAAAAGGTTCTTAATGGTGCTAAAACTTACTATTGCCTATGCACTCAAAAAAGCTTATCTTTCCGGGTTTTCTGAGCTGTTAACCTAACATCTTTTATTACTAAATAGATCTAACAGCATTTTCAGTTCTTCAAATTTCCAAGGCCCTTAAGAAAATGCAAAACTACCTATGGCTACATATTCTGAAAATGCAAAGGTCAGTTTGGACCTAGCAGCTTGAGAACAGTAATAACTTTTTTTGTTGTGTGTTTTTGGTCAATCTAAGTGAAACAGTTTGATAGAAATGACATTGCATGTACTTTCAAGAATTTGGAAAAAATAAATCTATGCAGCACTAAATAAATCTATGCATAACTATGCAAGAAAAGTGTTTACTATAGCCTAAATGTTTTAATTCCAATTTATTGACAACACTTACATTTCACTAACACAAAATCCCTGAATTCCCGATGATTTGTAAACACAGGTGGGGATGGAAGGGGAGGCCCAAAGAGAGGAACACTTTCTTCTGAAAATATTTTCAGCCTATTGAAAGAACAGTTCTTTATATGTATTGAAAGTCACATTTAAACCCCACCATTTTAACAGAAACTATTCCAAACAGAAGTGAGAACTGGAAAGTGTTATCAGGACATATGTTAGGTAAGAAACGCCATGGATCTAATAACAAAATAAAAGTTTATAAATGGGCACAGACTATTCATTCAGACCAAAGTTCTAGAGTCCATTACACTGATTACTAACAGTAACAACAAAGCTTGGTAGATTTCACAGAACAATACTTGTACTGCTACAGGCAAAATCCAGTCCTTTTCAAATCAACCAAGCTGTTAACTGTTGATCACCCATAAAATTTGTTCTCCTTATTAATTTTTCACCTTGCCTGTATCTTCACCACATATACATTGAAGATTTGATTCTCTCTCCATAAAACAGATTCAGCTACAGTAACTGTTTTCTTAGGGATGTGTAATTGACTTTGCTGAGAAAGTTAAAGTCAGAAAAGCTGATATAAGAGTTGAACCTGTTGATTTTTCTGAACCATAATGAATCCAGCACAGCAAGAATGAATGGCAGATACCAAATCTGTGCATACTGCCTGCCCATTAAGTCACAGACTCTTTAGGGAAAGCAATCACTCTGACTTTTCAAGTAATAGTCTGAATAATTTTCTGCACTATAAGCTAGCAGTCAGACATGCATTATTCAAGCAGCATATGCAGCTAATACAGGTCAGAGTAAAGTTAGTGGTAACATTGTATATTCAACCCCACTAAACTACTCAGAATTTGTTCAAAAATAAACAGAGGTGGGCTGGTCTCAAGTCAAATGGATTCTAGCACATTCAAACGGTCTCTTTTTTTTTTCCCCTCTTCACAAAGGCTACATAAACAATCTGAAATGCTGTGCTATATTTCAGGTGCCGCAGGAGTATAGAATTGTTGGAAAAGAGACCCCTCAAGATCACAGAGTCCAACTATATTGAGCATCCTAGTACCTGTTCCTCAGATTCAAGATACAATCTTATTCAATCCAGGTAAAAAACAAATAGTTAAGCCTACTCAAGCTGTAAAATGTTCCTTGACTAGCGTATAACTAACTGAAAGGGGAAAAACAGAACCACAGCAAACCAAACCACTTATTTCTTTATTAAAGAAAAATTCAGGTCATTCAAAGTAGAAATTGAGGGTCTGACCTCACAGTGGCATAGTTTTTGAAAACAGAAGAAAAGCCTCAAAAGCTTAAGCTCCTGTTTCTCCCCACTAGAAATTAAATGTAAAAAAAATTCACTGATAGCACCTACCTGTAACTATCATTCTGCTTATTATACCTCACCAAGGCAAAAATATCTGCCACACCAGTTAACGAAATTAATCCAGTGCTAATGAAGCTCACTTGTATTTTAAAATAAGTTATTTTTTTTTCCTGTAATAAAAGCAGATTCAATCATGGTCCATTATACAAGTCAATGTACAGACATAAAATATTTTAGGCTAGAATAGTAGCATATTCTACTATTGTGAGAGAGGTCTCATAGGAAAGTTTGTGACTGAACAACAATTTAAAAAAACTGAACATAATCACAAATTTCTGGATATTACAGCAAACAAAGTATGCCATGTAGTTTTCTATTTGCGATCAAAAATCTCTCCATTGATTTTAATTTGAACATATATTTATTCTTGCTTATGCCAAAACTTCCACTAAAGAAGACTCTTTCAAAATAATCCAGTTAAAAAAAAAAAGTAAAAGTAGTTGGAATGCAAAAAGGTCTATTTCATTTTTTAATTATTTCCTTAACACTGTATCTTAGTTTTTCAGTCCTTATAACTAGTCCATAAAATATAACTCTGGATAAGTTAATGGACTTTTTTTTTTTTAGTATCTTTTGAAATGAAGATATATTTTCCGGTAATTGTGATCACCAATACTGGTGATTGCACTACACACACACACACACACACACACACACACACACACACACACACACACACATATATATATATATATATATTTAAACCAGGATTAAGTTGTTTCATCATAAGCATCCAGAGCTGTTTGAGATGCTTGAATGCACCGCCTCGTCTCCTGCTGCCATTCCAAAAAACGGCACATTTGACACATGGCCTACAGGAGACATCTGCCAGACCTGTGGCAGATACAAAAATATATGACACAGGATAGCAATACAGGATAGCAATTCCCTTAAATTGCAGGTACTAGGTACATTTCTGAAAAAGACTCCTACTCAATGGGCAGTCATGTCTCCGAAGTTTAGAAAGTAAAGCCCCCCAAAAGAGGTCTGATCTTTCAGAAAAAAATTTATGACCAGAACAACACTTCACCTTTGGAATACTCTGCTGAGTGTCTTCAATGCACCAGCTCTTTCACTCTGCATTAACTTCAAAATCTTTCTTAAAGGGCAAACAAAGCTGCCAACAAATCACTGCGTCACAGATCGCTTTTCACTTCCATACATATCACACTAGGAGGAGTTAGGGGTAGATTTAAAGTCTTATTTTTCTTTTCTTTTTTTTTTTTTTTAAACAAAAAAGAAATACATACATGCACACACATTCACACACATGCACATATATAAAAAGATACGTGTAAAATGAGAGCGAATCATGGATGGCTTGAAGGCTGGAGAAGACTCTTCTCCTTCCTGAAACACGATGGTGACAATGTCATTTCCAATATGCCTCTTCCTCTCTACCTGAAAACATGACATACAATGACTCAAAAGAGATCAATGTCTTAACACTTCTACAAGAGAACAATGAAATACAATATTCCTAAAGTGCATACATAATAAGAGAAGTGAAAATCTTAAGAGAAAGTATAGTAAAAATATGACTGAAGGCAATATAAAATTATTATTTAGCTATAAACAAGTAAACATTTATGTTCATTTTACACAGGTGGCTGTGGAACGCCTAAGGTTCCTGAAAATCAAATCCATGAACTTAAATAGTGGCACAAAATCAGGATTTTCCCCTTTTTATTTCCAATGAATAAACTTCCAATATATTCTGCTGTGTTCTTATCATCAAAGTCCAAAGTATGAAAAGAAATGACATGGAAATTTTAAAAACAAAGACACTAAAATTGTTTTATAGCCTCTAATTAATCTAATATAGAACTATTGTTCTATATTATGTGTGCAGCTCTGGGCCCCCCAGTATAAGAACGACGTGGAGCTTCTGGAGAGGGTCCAGCGGAGGGCAACGAAGATGATTAACGGACTGGAGCACCTCTCGTACGAGGAGAGGCTGTGTGAGCTGGGCCTGTTCAGCTTAGAGAAGAGGAGACTAAGAGGGGACCTTATTAACATGTATAAATACATGAA